>CM035408.1:44100529-44503029 GCA_020310875.1 Ceratopteris richardii
CACATACACATGTACATACACAAATATACACACATGCACATACACTTCCATATACACATATGCACAAACATATCTCCACACACATGAAGATTTTATTGAGGATTGCTATCAGAATTATAGCAAAAGCATTGATATTTCTAAAAATAAGAAATGCCTTTGAGAACAATATCTAAAGCATATATATTCATACATATACACACACACATACACATACACATAGAGACATACCACAATAAACCTTTTGTCTTCCTATATATATGAAGTGATCAATGACCCAAGAGTTAAAGTAAAGGTCCCCCAAATCTAACTGAAATTTTTGCTTCATGCATTGGTTATTGGTGAAAAAAGTTTATTTTATAGAATAGCTTTACTACAGTATGCTAATGGAGTTTCTACTGTGTATTTTTGAGGTAAAATACAAAGGGTTTTGGGTTTGGGGTCACATTCCACATGTCTTTCATGAAGACATGAAACATTTCTCCTCGTTAGAAGGTATGAAAGTAAGGCTAGAGTGTTGAAAGCTAAGGTAAGAATAAGAACCTGCATTGAATGAACACTATCATTTATATGAAAATACAAGGAAAACCAATACAATTTTACATTGTCAAAAATAAAAACCATAAATAAATTTGATATTTTATTCATTTCAACCTTCGATAGGTACAAATGACTTGAACTACACAAGATAGTAATCAGTAACCCTACAAGCATATCATTATTAATCCTTGAAGAACATAAGAGATAAGAAAAGTACCTAACATAATAGAACAGAAAAAAATTTGAAAGGCACCTATAAGAAGAGAATCCTCCTCAGCTCTTTGGAATCGAATATTTTTCCATCATTGATTTGGAAACCTTACAAATTTTCTAGATAAATTTTCTTCTTTCATTTTACAAAAGATCTAATACCTGCCTTCCTAACTACTTCATCAACTTTGTAGACAAATGAGTCTCAATGGATGTAGTATGGATATTTTGGTCATGTGAGATCTATCTCTACTTTTTGATACATTTTTGCATTCAAAAAACAAATGTGATCGTAGTAAATTTTTTCACTTCATTCCTAATCCTCTTTTTAGTTACTCAAGCATGTAGAATACTGCTGATCTATTTAGCCTACTAAATCTCTTGTAATAGATTCATCATAATTCTTTGTCCAAGCTACTAAATTGCTTCTAATAGAGTCATCATACTTTGTATCTAATCTTTTCTATCTCTTTCCTAAACATTCCATACTCATCCCTTGATCCATGTCTACATGGAAGAGAAGGAGCTAGCCATGGATGGAGGGACCAGTGTGGAATGTTTAGGAAAGAGATAGCAAAGACTAGATACAAAGTATGAAGACTCAATTGGTTGCAATTTAGTAGCTTGAACAAAGAAGTATGATGAATCTATTACAAGGGATTTAGTAGCCTAGACAGACAAGCATCAGCCTATGTACGTCAATAATTGAAAAGAAAATTAGAAAATAAATGAAAAATTTTATTGTTGTCATATCTATTTGCTAAATGCAACATTGTATCACAAAACAGAGATAGATCTCACATGACCACATTGGCCATATCAAATCAACTAAGTCTTACACATTTGTATGCAAGTTTCATGAAGCAATTAACAAAGTAGGTCTTAGGTCTTCTATAAAATGGGACAAAGAAAATTTATATAGCAGATTTTGAAGGTTTCCAAATCAAAGGTGGAAGAATATTTGATTCCAAAGAGATAAAGAGGATTCCCTTCTTATAGATGACTTTCATTTCTTTTCGCATTCTATTATGTTAAGTACTTTTCTAACCTCTTAGACTCATCAAGCAATAAAAATGATATGCTTGTATGATTATTGACTACTATCTTGTGTAGTTCAAGTCAATTGTACCTATTGAAGGTTGAAATGAACATGTTATCAAATTGATTGATGTTTTTTTTATTTTGGATAATGTAAACTCGTGTCAGCTCTCACTAGTTTTTCATCTACAGGATGCATAGAGAGAAAGACTTCATTTGATGAAGGTTCTTGTTCTCACCATAGCTTTTAGCACTTTGGCCTTACTTTCATAGCTACTAACATGGAGAAATGGTTGATGTCTTCATGCACGACATGTGGAATGTGACTCTAGACCCGAAACTCTTGGTATCTTTATCTCAAGAATACATAGTAGAAACCACATTAGCACACCTTCTAGTAAAACTAATTTTGTCTGTATCAACCTCTTCACCAACAATCAATGCCTGAAGAGAAAATTTTACTTAAATTTGGAGGAACTTTAAGCTAAAAGTTGAGCATGGATATACACACATATACATGTGTATACACACATATACATGTGTATACTCACATACACATACACATACACACACATATACATGCATATACAAACATACACATAAACATACATACATACATACATACATACATATATACACATACATGCATCTAAACACACACACATAGATATATAAATAAATAAATAAATAAATAAATAAATATATATATATATATATATATATATATATATATATATATATATATATATATATATATATATATATATATATATATATATATATATATATATATATATATATATATATATATATATATATAGAGAGAGAGAGAGAGAGAGAGAGATACATATACACTCACATATATACATACATGCATATACACACATACATACACATACACATAAAGATACACACACATACACATACTCATACACACACATACACATACACATACATACATGTATTCATTTAACTATTTATTCATTTATTTTCATTCATTATACTTCTTTTCATGTACTTTCATGTTACTATTTGAAAAGTTTCTAACAGGAAAAAATATCCATACTACATCACATGATGAAATGGAGAAGACAATCAACAATCTTGGTATAGATTATCATTCTATGCATGAATGTGCTAATGATTGTATTTTATATAAAGGTGAATATGTAGACTCTTTGACATGTCCAAAATGTAAATCTCCTTAATATAAGGATAACAAGGGTAACATCCCAAAAAAGGTATTGAGAGAGTTTCCATTAGATCCACAAATTAAACATATGCTTTACAACCTTAAATTATGAAAGATTTTGACATGGGGATTAGATCATAAAAGTAGTGATAGAGTAATGAGATTTCTAGAAGATAGTGAAGCTTTTAAACATATTTATTTTATAAGGCCTCATTTTCCACAAGACCCATAGAATCTAAAGTTAGGTGTTGCATAAGATAGGTTAATCCAATTTTGATGAAATCTAGTAAATGGTCAACATGGCTGGTGGTAGTCATCAACTACAATGTCCCACATACATTAGCAAAGAATGTTTAATGCTTTCACTTTTAATTCAAAGAAAAAGACAAGTTAAAGACATGAATGTATATGTTGCTCCTCTCATTGATGATCTCCAAGAGTTATCGAGAGGTATTAATGTCACTGATGTATCAAAAAACATTTATCAGAGACACATTGTGGTTTTTGGAATTGTGGCTTGCCCTACACACGATTTGGTAGGATATGGCATCAGTTCACGTAATGAAAGAGTTTTCTTTAAATATAAATACAAATGTATGTGAGTTAATCTAATTATATTTTCATGGTTTTGATGCATGCAGTGATGGAGAGTGTTAATATCCAAAAGAACAAGCTATCCTTGATGTTGGAGCACTTCTATATCAAGAATAACTCAAAACCTTTACCAATTTGGAGGATCAATACCAGATTATCAAAATTTTGAACTAACTGTGAAGAGAGTCATTTCTTAGAAAAGTCTGCTGCCCATAACTCACTCATTGACTGATCAAATGTGTAAAGTTTTTTATGAGACTTTGTACAAGGTGTTGGCTAAATATTGCACACCTTCTCCAAGTTAAATCACCTCAAAAGATTTAGTAGATCTTGAGAAATGATCTAAACAATCCACCTATGTCTAAAATTGTTCTCTTATAGAGTCGATTTTGATACCTGCAACTTCTAACACATACTCCTCCCAAATTAGAACCCGTTTAAGCAAATACTTTTAGCCATAGATGTTTTACCTTCGAACTTAGATTTTGACTCCTCACTTATGGAAAACTTTACACTATGCACTGAGAACTGATCAATTCTTTGACCATCGAGATTGCGTTTGTTTCAGAAGACACTCAATACTTTTACACATACAAATGTTCCTTCTCATAATTCTCTCAGCCTCTTTACAATTAAGACTCAAATCTTAACCATAGATGAATTAAATATGGACTTAGACATCTACAAAAGGATTCTTGAAATGATCAAGCACAGAAGGAGAACATAGCAAAATATCGGGTGCAATTTTTCTTCTTCTCTGAAACGTTTTACATATGAATGATGATAGAGATATTCCTCACTTCTAAAATGTATAATGACTATTACAACTTCTAATTCTTCTCATCTCATGCTCTCTCATACTTGCCCTAACTTTTTACTTGTATATATAGGCATATATGTACAAGCTCATGACCATACAAAAGGTATATGTGAGCTAACTACAAATTAATGGACATATGTATACGAGTCTTTATTTCCTGAATATGCTCTATCTTCAATCTTCAATTGTTGATCTTTTCTTCATCCTTTAACTTCAATTCTTTATCCAAAACATCAATTGGTGATTGATTTGCACCAAAAGCTCCCCCTCAATCATCAATTGAGGTTTTCTCTATCTTCTTTATACCTTCCATGTCTTTGAATCTTTGTAGCTTTGGTCCATCCAAGCTTTTGGTTAGCATATCTGCAATCTGATCTTTTGTTGAAGTATGTATGACTTCAATCTCCTTATCAATCACCTTCTCTCTTAAGAAGTGATACTGAATCTCAATATGTTTAGTCCTGGCATGAAAAACAGGATTAGCAGCTAAATACAATGAACTCATATTTTCTCCATAAATGGTGGGTGTACTCTGAATGATATCAAAACTCTTCATGAGAGTCTTCAACCATAAGACTTCCTTTGCAGCTTCAACCATACCTTTATACTCTGCCTCTATAGATGATAAAGCAACTATATGTTGCTTCTTAGAACACCAAGAGATTAACTTATCTCCCACATAAGACAAGTATCCATATGTTGATCTCCTATCATCAGGATTACATGCCCAATCTGTATCACTATATATCTTGATGTCTGTATCTGATGTAAAACCATAATACAGGCCTTCCTTGAGTGTATCCTTAATGTATCTCAACACTCTTTGTACTGCAACCCAATGTTCTTTCCTAGGACAATGCATGAATTGAGACAACACTCCAACTGCATATGACAAATCAGGCCTTGTTAATGTACCATAAATTAAGCTACCTACCAAACTCTGATAAAGCTTCATGTCCTTGAATTCTTCTCCTCCATATCTCCTCAACTTATGATTCACCTCCATTGGAGTAGGTGCTACCCTAAAATCTTCCATTTTAAACTTGATTAATAAGTTCTTCAAATACGTTTCTTGAGTTACATATACTCCATGTTGAGTATATGAAATCTCCATGCCCAAAAAATATGACAAATCTCCCAAGTCACTGATCTTGAACTCTTTCTCCATTTGTTTCTTGAGGCTTTGTATACCCTTCTCATCTGTATGTGTAAGAATATATCATCAACATAAATGCACATGTAAATGAACCCATCATCACTTGCTTTGATAAGCAAGCTACTATCTGCTTTAGATACTTGGAAACCAAGCTCCTTCAAGAACTTCACAATTCTATAAGTCCATGCCCTTGGGGCCTGCTTCAAACCATACAAAGCTCTCTTGAGCTTACGTATATACTCTAGATACCTTTTGTCTTTGAACCCTTCTGGTTGCTCCATGAAAACATCATTTGAAATGTAACCATTTAAAAAAGCGTTCTTTACATCTAATTGACATAGTCTCCAACCTTTACATGCAACAATGGCTATGAGTGTCCTGATGGTTGTCATCTTTGCCACACGATTATAGGTCTCATAATAATCCATACCATATGTCTGAGCATAGCCTTTCACAACAAGTCTAGTTTTATACCTAGACACACTTGCATCTGCATACATCTTTGTCTTGTAGACCCATTTGCATCCAATGATCTTCTGACTATTTGTTTTAGAAACCAAATCCCATGTCTCATTTTCCATCAATGCATCATACTCTTCCTGCATAGCTTTCTCCCAATTTTCCTTACCTTTTGCCTCTTCATATGTATAAGGTTCTTCATCTGCTTTCACCATATAAGCAGTGTCTTTAGTAGTCAAAAACGAAGTGTCATAGCTATACCTTGTAGGTTGCCATTTATGTCTTGATGACCTTCTGTGTTCTCCACTTCTTGAAGTTTCTAGTTCATCACATTCTGGATCCAACCTTCATACTTCTTCAACTTCAACTTGTGCTCCATCGCTCTCTTCTTCATCAAATATCTGAACCTTTGATTTACCTTTCTTTTGATCCAAAACTTCTTCATCACTTGCATGAATATTAATTGTACCTCCATACCAAGTACCCTGCTTATCAAATGTAACATCCTTTGATACAAGGAATTGTTTTGTGGATGGACTCCACAACCTATAACCCATCTGTTTATCATCATATCCAATTTATGCCTCAACTGAGATGGTACATATGCATAAGCCAAACCACTTTGCAATGATCTAAGGTAGGTCTCTTATCCCACCAAGCTTCATATGGTGTCATACCATGCAAAGCTTTACATCGTAACCTATTAATCAAATATGTAGCTGTATTTACAGCCTCAACCCACAAATAGTTTGGACAATTTTTCTCCTTCATCATTGATCTTGCAAACTAAACAAGAGTTCTATTCCTCCTCTCTACTACACCATTTTGTTGAGGAGAGTACCTGCAAGTAACTTCCTTTTTTATACTTGCATTCCACAAGTAATTACTGAACTCATTAGAGAAATACTCTCCCCCTCCATCTGACCTTAGTCTCTTCAACTTTTCACCTGTAATTCTTTCTGCATACACATGATAATGCTTAAATGTATTAAATACCTATGACTTATCTTTGATCACATAGATAATGATCCACCTGGTAGCATCATCAACATAAATCACATAATATCTTGAACCATTTGTACTGAAATCCTTTGATGGTCCCCATACATCTGTGTGTACCAACTCAAGCTTCTCTGAATACATGAAACCATGCTTAGAATATGATTGCTTATGAGCCTTACCTATTTGACATGCCTCACATTTGTATGTCATATGTTGACCTGCAACATTAGGCAATTCAAGCATTGAACCATTGTTAATCATATCCTTAATACCTCTTTCATTGAACTGTCCAAGTCTTTTATGCCAAAGATCTAACTCAGAGATCTTATGTCCTCCATAAGTGAACAAGGCATGACCAACATTACCTTGAATCTTCAATGTGAAGAGTCGTCCTTCTTTCTTCCCTGAAACAATTTGTTTATACCCATTGTTAGGGTCTTCTACAAACAATCCATTATTAGTAAACCTTACTTCATAACTTTTTTCAACAATTTGCCCTACACTTATCAGGTTCTTTGGAATTGTAGGAACATACAAGACCTTACTCAAGAGACTACTTCCATCCTTGGCCTTCACTAATCCAATTGACTTCACATTGTGCTTTGTATTATCATCTGTTTGAACTACATGATTAGTTAGCTTATTCTCCAAATTAGTCATCAAAGCTATATTACCGCTTAGGTGATTGCTACACCTCGAGTCAATGTAGAAGACTCTTTGGTCTTCACTTTGTCTTTCACAAGGTGCATTCATAATCAAGATTGAATCCTCATTCTAATCTGAAGCATAATTGTAATAGGTATTGTTGTAGGATTGACTTTGGAATCCTCTACCTACATTTCTTCCAAAGTAACCTCTACTACCTCTACCTCTGAAATTACCTCTTTGGTTTCTGCCACCTCTTCCTCTTGAATTAAACTTCTAATTATATCCTCCATTATTCTGATTATTATGCCAACAATCATGAGCTAAATGATTTGTTTTACCACAAATCCAGCAAGCTTTGGCTCCATCTTTATTGCTTCTGCCTCTTCCTCTACCTTTTCCACCTCCTCTTCCTCTTAGAAAGTTGGCTTGGCTAGTTGTACCTTCTTCTTCATTTACTTGTTGCTTGCCTTTGCTATTCTTCTTTTTATCCTTTGAATACATTGCTTGACGTGCACTCTTATCACCATCATCTTTGACATCCTGCTCAAAAGTTAGCATGTGTCCTAGCAACTGATTTAAATCAGGAGTGAAATGATCTAGTGACAATTCAATAGGCAAAATGAATGGCTTCCATTTCTCATCTACTCTCAAACCTGTGAGGATTTGCCTTACCAATTTATCTTCCTCAATATCTTCATCAATTGCTCCTAATGCATCTGCAATGTCCCTCATCCTTGTTACATAATCAGAAATAGATTGAGAGGCCTTCTTCCTGCATGTGGTAAACTCTACCCATAAGGATGCCTTCCTTGACTTTTTAGTGTTTTGGAAATGCTCCTTCAAAGCATTCCATATATCACTTGCACTTTCAAGACCTCTAATATGAGGTAGCAAGTAGTCATTGAATCCCATGTAGATAATGCTCCTTGCTTGAGCATCTGTCTTCATCCAAGTCTTCAAATATGAGAGTTCATCCCTAGTTGGAACACTAGGATCTCTAAATTGTGGTTTTTCTTCTTCACCTCTGATGTAACCTATCACGTCTTTGCTCATGAGATGAGCCTCCATCCTCATTGAACAAGCTGAATAGTTTTCTCTATCCAATTTCTCTGTCTGAAGAGAATCTCCTATCCTTTCTTCACCTGTGTATTAAATTCTTCAAGCTTTATGTGGAATAAGTGTACCTTTACTTAGAATGAAGTTCTTTTTTATCTTCTTAATAACTTTTGGCCTCCTTCTCAAGCTTTTCCTTGAAGCTTTCACCTTTTGAACCTTCAAATGTTGATTTCTGTATGACTACAACAGTTGAGGTCCTCCTTTCTTCTATTTTGATAATTCCTGCCCTGATACCACTCATGGAGAGTGTTAATCTCCAAAAGAACAAGTTATCCTTGATTTTAGAGCACTTATATATCAAGAATAACTCAACACCTTTACCAATTTGGAGGATCAATACTAGATTATCAAAATTTTGAACTAACTATGAAGAGAGTCATTTCTTAGAAAAGTCTGCTGCCCATAACTCACTCATTGACTAATCAAATGTGTAAAATTTTTTTATAAAACTTTTTATAAGGTGCTTCTAAAGATTTCACGCCTTCTCCAAGTTAAATCATCTCAGAAGATTCACTAGATCTTGAGAAATGATCTAAACAATCCACCTATGTCTAAAATTGTTCTCCTATAGAGTCAATTTTGATACCTGCGACTTCTAACACATAGTTCTCCCAAATTAGAACCCGTTTAGGCAAATGCTTTTAGCCATAGATGGCTTACCTTTCAACTTAGATTTTGACTCCTCGTTTGTGCAAAACTTTACACTGTACACTGAGAACTGATCAATTCTTTGAGCATCAAGATTGCACCTGTTTCAGAAGACACTCAATACTTTTACACATACAAATGTTCCTACTCATAATTCTCTCAGCTTGTTTACATTTAGACTCGCAAATCTTAACCATATATGCATTAACTATGAACTTAGACATCTACAAAAGGATTCTTGAAATGATCAAGCATAGAAGGAGAACACAACAAAATATGGGGCACAATTTTTCTTCTTCTCTAAAAAGTTTTACATCTGAATGATGAGAGAGATATTCCTCACTTCTAAAATGTCTAATGACTATTACAACTTCTAATTCTTCTCATCTTATAGCTCTCGTACTTGCCCCGACGTTTTACGTGTATGTAAAGGCATATATGTACAAGCTCATGACCATACAAAAGGTATATGTGATCTAACTACAAATTAATGTACATATGTATACAAGTCTTTATTTCCTGAATATGCTCTATCTTCAATCCTCCATTTTTTATCTTTTCTTCATCCTTTGACTTCAATTATCTATCCAAAACATCAAGTCATGATTGATTTGCACCAACATGTAGGAATACCTACTAAGGGATATAAGATCTGTCCTTGTTGTAGTGATTTGTTTAGATCAATTTATAGTAAGAATCTCAACAAAAATAATTATCTTTGATATCGATAGTTTTTTTTTGAAGATCATCTATTGTGACACACAAGAGAAGCGACACATTTTAATGGAAAGAGTGAAACAATTTAGTGTACAAAGCCAATGACACCTATGGATCAGTATTGGAAATGGAACAAAGGACCTCTTATAGATCCACAATGCAAAATCTTCAGTGAAAGTGAAGATGATGAGAATGTGAAGATTAGCAGTAAAGGAAAGTTTTCACTAGCAGAGAATATGCTGATATGGTATTCTTTGGAGTATTGGACAGAGTGAAAGATCTGTCATCTTCTTGATCCTATGCATATATTCAAGGATGATGGTTATTTTTTATGGCAACATCTTCTTGGATTAAAGGAAACAACAACATCAAGAAATG
Organism: Ceratopteris richardii; assembly: GCA_020310875.1. Classification (NCBI taxonomy): domain Eukaryota; kingdom Viridiplantae; phylum Streptophyta; class Polypodiopsida; order Polypodiales; family Pteridaceae; genus Ceratopteris; species Ceratopteris richardii. The sequence continues at coordinate 44,111,045 of CM035408.1, forward strand.
GTTTAAAGGATCAAGACTCAAATCCAAACTTAGGGCCAATTTTTGAAAAAAATTGAGAGGAAACAACTTATGAACTAGCTCCTTGGATACTTACAAAAAAATAGATGCAAATTATTAACAATATGATTCATCATGATATGGAACATCTTTCCAAAACATGTTTACTTTGGATGATAGTACCTTATCTGGGTTGAAGACACATAGCTGGCATACTATCTTGAAGCACATGCTAACTCTTGTTATGGATGGATGTGCAACAAAACGAGTATGGGACATGTTTTATCATCTTGGATCTCTTATAATGTAATTATTATACTTTTATCTTTTATGTATAAGACTATCTGATACCTTTTCTTGATGGATTAATTTCCTTAGGGAGCTATTATGTCGAATGAAGAAAGAGCTTCCAAAATCTTTTTTTTTTTATATTCATATCCATTTATTGATCCATCTTGTGGATGAAATAGAGATTGCAAGATTTGTAAACACTCGATGGATGTTTTGGGTCCAGTGATTTATAGGTTAATTAAAATGTTATGTGCGACAAAGAGAAAAACCAGAAGGATCTAAGGAAAAGGCATGCATGTTTGAGGATTGCATGTACTATGTTAGTGATACCTTGAAAGAGTTCATGAAGAAGCTCCACGTGGATGGACTAATGAGTCTTCTTCAAAATTTTCATATGAGGTATTATCAGGTAAGGGACTTCCATTTCAATTTACATTGCAAGAAAAAGTGAAATTTATACTTTTAGTGCATATAATAGTGAATGCATGCAAGAATTTGTTAATGAGTATGAACATGAACTTCAAAATATCTGAATTAAAAGATGGAGAAACAAAAGATATAGATGTAATCTAGATAGTAGTTAAAATACAGATATATCTTTTTTCATAGATTGGTTATATACTCCTATGCAACCAATCAATGCCAATAATGAATGAATCTCATATTAGTAGAGGGAGTTAATGATAGGTTATGAAGGAAACGTAATTTGATTCTACTAGCATTCTATTTTTGCACATATATGTAAATTAGTTTCTCTTTTGATAATATATTTTTTATTTTTGGTCCGAATGTTCGCTAATCTGTGTGCTTATGCACAACATATAAGAATTAAAATTATTGATTATTTGCATAAAACAGAGGATTCTAGCATTGTTGCTTCTTTCAAGCAACTATCACATGCTAGTTCAAAAGATACAAACCCTATACATAGTTAATTTGTCTACTTATGAATCATTGTTGGTATCTACAAAATATCATTTTTTATCTTCAAACATATAGAAATTATTATAATTTTTATGATATAGTTTATTATTTTTTAAGCACATAATAATGAAGTTTTGTTTTCTTATATTTTGATAGGTTATTCTGAAGGTTGATTGGTTTTGAGCAAAGAATAAAGGTAAGTATTCCACATTGAGAAGGGAATTATCAAGATTTAAGGCAATTACTCTTCAAAAATAATGGGATTAACAAGAGAATCGTATATTCTCCCTACACATATTGAGGAAGCATTTAAAAATAGAAACTCTAATGCTTATCCTTGGTCGCAAGCCATTCATGTTCAACCAAGAGGTCGTTCATTGTTTGATAACTTTATTGTCATAGAGATTGAAGGAAGTCATGTTAATGAATCAATATCAAATATTGATTTACCAACATCTTAGCGAGAAATTCGAATCATTCTACATGACAATGATAATAATTTACTTGATGATAATGATAATACTCTGTGTGTTGATGCTATATTTGATGAAGAGAAACTACCAAAAATATTAGTCCATCAAAAGATGATGTGATTTATGACAACACAAATTTAACAATAGAGAAATAACAAAAAACAATAAAGATGAAGAAGATGAGACTATATTGATGTCTTACCAAAATGATGGTGATAATGAAAACACATGACTAGATTAGACAACACATCCTCCTCTATTCATTTGGAATATGAAAGGAATCCCATGATAGAGAAGAAATATATTCTTGTAGGTTATAACATTATGCTCTAGGAAAGAGCTTAAGTTGGGAGGAGAGACATCTCTAAAGCACGTTGTGGAATATTTTTGCAAACAAATGCACATTAAAATCTACATCTGATCATACTACATTTGTATATTCTTACTCTTATTTTTAGATTTTATTAATATATGGTACTCATTGATTTACAAAGTCAATAATTTGTGCTCAATGTAGGTGATGCAATAGCACTTGAAAATCAGGATATAAAAATCAATCTATACAATAATAAGACAAGGACTAGACACAATATTTATGTATGTATGTGTGTGTGTATACACACACACACACACACACACACACACATATATATATATATATATATATATATATATATATATATATATATATATATATATATATATATATATATATATATATATATATATATATATATATATATATATATATATATATATATATGTATGTGTGTGTGTGTGTGTGTGTGTCTGTATGTACTTGCATTATTTGTATGTATCTATATAGGTAATATGGTCCTTGATGATTTGAGTAGCCACTCATTTGTGTTGAACATAAGTGATACATCGGCACTTGAAGACAAGATTATTGACATCAACCTAGATATGCACACACAAACTATCACACGCACACACAAACACACACACAGATATATATATATGTGTGTGTGTGTGTGTGTATAGATAGATAGAGAGAGAGAGAGAGAACTTTATATATTTATGTATATATATATATATATATATATATATATATATATATATATATATATATATATATATATATATATATATATATATATATATATATATATATATATATATATATATATATATATAGAGAGAGAGAGAGAGAGAGAGAGACAGAGAGAGAGAGAGACATACACACACATACACACAGATGCACACACACACACATACATATGCACACACACATATATAGGTGTATGTATATGGATATATATATATATATATATATATATATATATATATATATATATATATATATATATATATATATATATATATATATATATATATATATATATATATATATATATATATATATATATATATATAAACACATAAATATAACAAATAAAAGCAATGTGTACCATGCATTGTCAAGATGATGTGACATACGTATCTTCATCTCTTTCAGACACCACTTGTGAGACCATACAGTGCCATAATCTGTCTCTAGTGAACTAGGTACGTACTTTTTGTCTCTCTCATCAAAGTCACTGCAAAAAGAAGAAACATATAAGTAAAAAATAAAATATATATTTCAATTTATATGTAACATTTATACTTACACCCTTTTCAAGTGAACAAACTTCAAGTTGAAATCACATAAAGCTCTCATTATTCTTTTTAAACTCCGAACCATGCCTAATGTAATTTATATGGCGACTAAGTACTATGTCGCAGTCTAGCCTTAGGCTATGTATGCATGTCTTCATAGGTACCTCTACTATGCTCTCATGAGCTGGAGGTTGTATAGATTTCCTAAAAAGAAACAAATAAAAATGAATAAGCACATTTTTGTCATAATATCATTAAAAATATTAAATTAAAATAAGAAAACATACCTATGTGGAGATAGCTCTCTTCTTTTATATGGAGCGATGGACCCTTCCTCTATCGGTTGGGTAAGCATCTCAATCATATAGTCTAATTCCTCATCAGGCATTTCTGCATACTCATGCATGACAACTCATCTATACATATAAAAAAGTGTTATATATATAGATATTATGGATGCATATGTATGTGTTTATGCATGTGTATGTGTGTATGAATGTGTTTGTGTGTAGTGTGTGCATGTGCGTGCATGTGTGTGTACATACATGTGTGTATGTATGCGTGTATGTGTGTGTATATGCATGTGTGTATGTATGCATGTATGTGTGTGTATATGCATGTATGTATATATGTGTATGTATATGTGTGTATGTGATTGTATGTGTGTTTGTATGTGTATGTGTGTGTGTATGTGTGTGTAGGAACAGGTGTGTATGCATTTATATGTATATGTGTATGTATGTGTATGTGTGTTTATGCATGTTTATGTATATGTGTATGTGCGTGTATGTGTGTGTATATGTGTATGTAGGTGTGTATCTATGTATATGCATGTGTGTTGTATGTATGCATATGCACATGTATGCATGTGTGTATGTGTGTGTATATGTATATGTGTTTCTCTATGTGTGTGTGTATATATGTGCATGTATGTATATGTGTGTGTATATGTGTGTAGTTGTGTGTATGCATGTGTATGTATAGTGTATGTATAGTGTGTGTGTGTGGATATGTGTATGTGGGTATGCATGTGTATGTATGTTTTTGTATGCATATCTATGTGTATCTGTATGTGTGTGTATGCTTGTGTGTATGTATGTATGCATGTGTGTGTATGTATCACTATGAGTGTACGTGTGTATGTATATGTCTATGTATGTGTATGTGTGTATGTGTGTGTATATGTGTATGTGTGTGTATGTATGTTTGTGTGTGCATATGTGTGTATGTATGCATGTGTGTATATGTTTGTGTGTATGTATATGTGTGTATGTGTATGCATATGTGTGTATGTGTGAGTTTATGTGTTTCAATATGTGTATGTGTGTGTTTGTATGCATATACCTAGATACTTGTATCTGCATGTGATTTTATGTATGTGTATGTGTGTGTGTGTGTCTAAGTCTGTGTATGTACGTGTATGTATATGTGTGTGTCTATGTGTGTGTATGCATATGTGTGGTTTTTTGTATATGTATGTAGGCATGTGTGTATGTATGTATGCATATGCATGTGTATAGATGTGTTTTGTATGCATGTGTGTGTGTCTATGCATGTATGTATATGTGTGTGTATGTGTATATATGTGTGTATGTGTATGTGTGCAAAAGTGTGTGTGTGTGTATGCTTATGTGTGTCTCTGCATGTGTATATTTATGTGTGTATTTGCATGTGTATTCATATGTGTGTATGTGAGTGTATATTTGTATGTGTGTGTATGTATGTGTGTGTATGCATACATGTGTATATGTATATGTATGTGTATGCATGTGTGTATGTATGTATATGTATGCATATGCATGTGTGTTTGTATGCATGCATATGCATGTGTATGCATGTGTATGTATGTATGCATGTGTGTATGTGTGTGTGTGTGTCTATTTGTGTATGCATATATGTATGTGTATGTGTGCCTATGTATATGTCTCTATATTTATGTGGACGTATGTGTTTATGTGAGTGTATGTGTGTGTATGCATGTGTGTGTATGTATGTATGTGAGTCTATGTGTGGGCATATGTGTATGCTTGTGTGTGTCTATTTGTGTGCATGTATATATGTGTGTATGTGTGTGTAAGAATATGTGTGTGTATGAATATGTATGTGTATGAATATGTGTGTGTATGTGTATACATGTGTATGCATGTGTATTTATGTGTGGAATGTGAGTGTATGTATGTGTGTATATATGTGTGTCTCTTATGTGTGTGGATGTATTCATGTGAGTGTTTATGTGTGCATATGTGTATGTGTGTGTGTCTATGTGTACGTATATATGTGTGTATGTGTATTTGTGTGTATGCATGTGTTTGTGTATGTATGCATGCATATGTATGTGTGTATGCCAGAATATGTGTGTGTATATGTGTATGTGTGTATGTATGCATGTGAAGTTGTATGTGTGTGTATATGTGTATGGGTGTGTATGTATATATGCATGTGTATGTGTATGAGGGTGTATGCATGTGTATGTATGTGTGTATGTGAGTGCAAGTGATTGTACTTGTGTGTGTGTATGTGTATGTGTGTGTATGTATGCATGTGAGTGTATGTGTGTGTGTCTATGTGTATGTACATATGTGTGTATGCATGAGTGTATGTATGTGTCTATGTATGCATGTGTGTACATACCCAAATGTGTGTGTGTGTGTGGGAGTCTGATCCTAGCGGGATGTTTGTGGCCCTCTCTCTCTCACTCTCAAGATCATTCCTCATCAAGTTTGTGCTGAGAGAAATCCCATTCTTTCTTTTTGTATTTGCATGCCATTGTTTATGTGACACTTAAGGATTGCAAGTAGTTTTCCCACTTCGCTTGGAGCATCGCTAATGTATGATGCTCCTACTGACAATATTTATAATCGTCACATAAGTGACAATGACCACCGCTTATGTGACTGACTCCCTTTTATCTCTTGTGCAACGCTTATGCAATACTAGGTGGAACTAGCTTCGCATAAGCAACACTACCTACTTTTTCTTTAATCGGTGGTGTTCCTACACCCCCTATTCATTGTAGTGAAGAGCATAATCATTTCCTCTAATCAAAAGGTCAACTACATAGAGCACATTTAGAATTGTCTTCCATCCTATCTTTAGAACATACAAGTTAGCATTAGAGGCACATATTTTGAATCCAAGGTCTAAGAGATACTTATCCATCCGTTGGTACCATGCTCAAGGATCTTGTTTTAGACCATATAATTCCTTGTTAATAATTGATACCTTGTTCTTAGAATGGGAAAGTTGAAACCCTATACAATGAGATGCATATACCTCAAGGATGCTGATTTGACATCTCTATGTATATACTTTCCATCTTTTATGTGTAGCGAGAACTAGTACTACCTAGATAGTAGTCTGCCTTGTAGTTTCAACTATCTACTCAAAATGTTAATCCCTTTTTCATGTGAGTAGCCCTTGACACAAGTCCTTCTTTCTACTTCTCCAAAGTACTATCATCCTTGTACATAAGCTTCTAGGCATAGCTCTTTGGTTGGGTTCATAGTGGATTTTCTCTTTGCCTAAACATAAAGTGGAAGCTCTCTTTTCTTCCTACATTGCATCTCGTTGCTCCTCCTTAAACACCATAGCATGACTCACCATTATCTTTGTCGTCTCAAGCTCATGAATCTTATAAGCCTTTCTATCCTCATTGTACCCTGAGAAGATGTATTTGATGCCTTGTGGTTGAAGCTTCTTTCTCTTCTTATTTGAAACATGCACATAATATTTGTTTGCAAATACTATAAAATGGGAAGCAAATTGATTTTTACTCGTTTAGGCCTCTTGTGGTGCCTTTCCATCAAGTGACTTGGTGTGTATAACAATGTTGAGAACCTCTACCCATAATTGATTTGAAAACCCTTTCCCTTGAGCATGAAACTTTTGATCTCCATGATGGTTTGATTTCAACGTTCTACAACACCATGTTTTTGAGGGATATGTGCCACCTTGAGTTGATGCTCAATTTTGTTCCTCCTGTAGAGGTCTCAAAACTCTCTTTTTGGAAACTCACCACATTTTCCCCTAAATATATTAATCTTCTTCCCTACTTCAGTTTCAACAAGTTGAATCCAATATTTAAACTTATTAAAATCTTAAGCCATATCATTAAGGAAGTAAACCCACATCTTCTCCCTATAGTCATCAAGGAGTGACATGAAATAGAAAGTCATTCCAAAGGTTTGTGTACTAGGAATTATTCTACACAAGTTAGCATGCACCAATTATAGGGGATAGCTTGTTCTATTTTTTTCTTTCATGTGGAAATTTCTTCCTCCCTTTTTTTCCCATCATCCAAGATTCACATGGTTCCTTCATTTCTGCAATGGATGGTATGTGTTCAACCATACCCTTATGCTGCCTATCTCTCATGCCATAGCTAACTCATGCCCATGCTTGTAGTGGTTGTAAGAGGAGAATACTCATAAGGTTGTTCCTTCTTACGCAGATCCCAATTAATGTTATTGTTACTATCCATAATCGTAGCTCTTGTCGTGATGAAAGATTATTGATGATATTTTTATGGAAGCGATTAAAGAGAACTCGGTTTGAGTTTTAGAACATAAAACACATTTGAAAGCTTTTTGATATCCCCATTCAAAATAATGAAAGAAATTGTAAGCTTCACCCTTTCTAGGACATCTTTCATTATTGCTTGCGTTTATAGTGATGGGTTCCTTTAGATGATGTAAATAACTATAATGATATTTAATTCTCTTCATCTAACTAGAGGCACCATTCTCCAACACCCATGAGTCATCTCTTCCTAAATATATAGTCAAGGAGCATACCTTCTCTATCGTAACAAGGAAGGTAGGTTGTTTTTTGTAGTATTTCTAGACTCCTTTCCCTTGCCACATTTTTAAGAACCATCAATCTTCTCTTCTACCTTCTTGATGCACCAATATTGAATCCTTTGGCCTTTCTTCATGAAACGGAAGCATTCTCCCTTGAACTTCTTTTTGTCATTGTTTTTTTCTCTCCATCTTTTTAATTTGTGTCCTTTGGAATTTGCTATGAATGCAACATCTCCATTGTTTGTACAACTCATTTCCTGAGGCCAAAACTCCTCCATCATGAGTAAAGCACTAAATTCTTGAAAAGTTAGAGGTTGAGGTTTGCCTTGAAAATTAAGGGTAGTTACCAAATTCAAAGACAACACCAAGCTAAATCCTCACTTTAGTTCTGTACTCCAACTCTTGGAATTTGTTCTCATAGATTCTTTATTTGGGTGATGAGAGGTTCTCTAGTTCCCCATGAACAAATCTTTCTACTACTACATAGTTATTCAAGTTTTTAATTTGTTTCTGATTACAAGTTTCATATTGATTTCTTGTGTTTCATGCTTCAAAAACCTTGTTATTATGCTTAATCAAAGTCAAAATAGTATGAGTAGTACTTGTAACTAGAGCATAGAGTGCATGTGCGTTTTTATGTTTTTGAGCATAAAAAAGATCATCATCACCAAGATTTATTTTACTATGATTATGTGGATCAAATGTTTTTTAGGGCTCATGATAATTCCCAAGAATACTCTATAGAGGCTCACATGAATCAAGGATAGAAGTGATATTAAAATTTCACATAATGAATTCGTAGCATCAAGCTTACCTTTCATGAAGGTTGGTGGTTGTATAAACAACATTGGCATGATCAGGATAATTGCTTCTCCATGTGCCCCTCTTGACAAAGTGCCTTGATTTCAAGGCATAGATGATGACACACTTCTTGATATCTTCTCTCCTTTGTCACTAAAACCTCTCCATTTCTTCTTCTACACCACTCCAAGCCTCCTAGGCTTTGATACCATGTAAGAAGTACTATCACATAAAAATAGACCAATAGAAAAGGTTGAAAAATGCTAAAAAAGGGAAATGCAAAGTGAGAGATAGAGAACAAATTTAAATTCTCTAAATAAAAGAGTAATGCAACTGCAAAGATGGTGTTCTCCATCCATGTGCTCCCAATATGAGCTTGGATGATGATCTACATAGAATCTAGATGAACAGCTCACTAGTGCACAATGCTATGTAGAGATTCACAAAGGCCATGCTTATATAGATTTCACAATGGGACTTCGTATAGATAGACATAGTTAAGAATGAAATAGTCATCATGAAAATATATAAACCAACAATACTCCATGACTAGAAGTCCTACCAGCTGAACCTTGCAAGGAGTGGGATAGGCTCTCTGAACCCCCCCAAATGTGGAAAGCCCCTTTGTACACCCCGCCCTCACCTCTCGAATTAAGTTTCTATGGTGAAATCACATGACACCACAAGGCCTTTATTTTTTCCTTGAAGGGCAAACCAATGGACCAAAATTTTATGCCCTACCTAACCTCATAGGTAGACTCACAAAGATCATCTATCACCATCAATGGTCACACATAGACCTCATCTAACTTGGACCTTAGGATTCCACAAATGTCTCGGCTCTTATAATGGCTTCTCTTCATAATGGGGACCTTACTGTTGAAATACAAGCTACAACCTTCGTCTAAATTTTACCATCAGATGGATGCCACTTGGAGCCTCATGGAGCAAGCTTTTAAGCACAAGTTATCATTGCTAAAATTTGAATTTTAATTCTCCCCTCAACAACCAAAATTTGAATCACACTTATGTGTGACTAATTACATATAATTTAGGAAAACTGATTCCTAACTTAATCTTTCCATCTCTATATCTACACAAAATTAGCTTCCAATTATTAATGATCCTGCATATGTGTGTGCTCTAAGAGAGTATTGGGAAGCCAGCTATAAGGTCCCCAAGCTAAACAAACCCGCTCCTTGCTTCCTTGAGTGATTTGAATAAAATTTGTGTATCCATAGTTAGCACACATATTTTTGTGTCAGCGTTCTAGATTGTTATGAAGAGTTCATTAGCCATATCTCACTCATTCTTTGTAATATTAGGCTTGTTAGAAAGCTAATCCTAACTTTTAAAGTTGGTTTAAATCTTGTGTCATTTCTCTACATATTCTAAGAGAACAAGATTCATGAATGAGCAGGTGACTATTTGTGTATGACTAGTGAAGACCATAACTTGTTTGTCTTGGAGCGATTGGTTCTCTGAGTAGTAGTAACCATTTTAAGTGAAATAACTTACATTAGCATAAGTCTACTTAAGTTTTACAAAATTTCTTGGGTTGAGTCTTCATAATCATAGACACTCAATTGTTTTAGCAAATGGAAGCTCTATGGGAGTGCCAGTATTGTTCCATGGTTGCATAGCAAAGTTAGTATCAGATCTGTTTGACATATACAAAGAATTCAAGAGGAAATAGAGAAGAATCTGAATGAGAGCTAGTGGATTAATCTCAAAGGCACACACCAAGCAAAGGGGAGCCTACTAGTGAAGAAGGAGGACATAAGCATCATCTATTCGATACATCTTTAAGGCTAGAAGTAAATTTTATTTTATTATTGATTTCCTCTCTGTCAAAGGAATTTAGAAGAGTGCATTGCAGCTCACCATGTTAGAAGAGAACACTTGAATCGAGAAGGTGGATAAGAATAAATATCAACCATGGATGTTGAGGATATCCAATTATCTCATGGGAGTATTATGGGGTCTCATTAGTGATATAAATGCAAGACCTAGATTAGGAAATAATCTAACTCCTCGTCAATTAAGGAACTTCAGAGAGTGGAATGAAAGAGATAAGAGATTCATCTTCGTACTTTCATAGCACATTATCAATGCCATGATTGGGCATATACAAGACTTATATACCTCCATGAAAGTGTGGGAAATTTTAGAGAGGCTCTACTCTACTTCAACCAAAGGTGGGAAGATTCAATTGAAGATTCAACTTAGCAACTTGAGGAAGACCCCTAGGAGAAACATGGATGACTACATATTGAAGATCCATGATGCATTGGATTCCATAGGTTGTCACATACATGATGATGAAGTAGTTGAATACACCTTAAATTGACTAAGAGATGATGAGAAGTTGAAGGTTTTTACAAAATCTCTATATGTCATAGATAATCTTCTAGATTTTGAGGAGTGGTTGGCCTTGATGGTCAATAAGGAGATAAATATTGGAGTCTCAAAGTCAAAGGGAAATGAAGCCCAAGGCTTGTATGTAGGTAAAGGGAGAGAAAGAGGGAGGAATCAAGGAAGAGGAAGAGGCAAACAAGGCAGAGGATAAGGTGGTGACTTTGACCAAGACCAAGAAAGAAAATACTCTTCATCTAGAGAAATAGGCAAGTTCAAAGGAAGAAGAGGAATATCAAATCAAAATTTAGAAGGATACTTCATTTGTGGCAAGTATGGCCACTACGTAAGATATTGCTATCAAAGGAAAAAGACAAATTCAACCTACAAAGGTCAAGGTAATTATGCATCTACATCAAATGAAAAAGAGAGTATTCTAGCTATGATGCAGATGAGTGACTAAAAGACACAAGGATAAAGTACATGTTATATTGATAGTGGATGTAGCAATCACATGAGTTGCAAAAATAAGTTCTTCTCAAACATGCAAAGTCCCATCACCCAAAGGACATCCAAAAACTGATGATGACACTCCTCATGCTATTACGCATGTAGGTGATGCTATGTTGGAAGGTTCTCATAAAGCCAAGTGTTTGAAAGATGTCCTTCATGTTCCCACAATCACAAAGAATTTAGTTTCTATGGAGCGAGTGGTTGAGAGAGGACTACAATTCAAGTTCAATAAAAAGGATGCTTTGTGGAAAACCTTTAAGAAGGGTATAGATTGATAGCCAAAGAGAGAAAGGAGGAAAGGTTGTTCACCTTGGATGTGATGCCTAGCTTCAATCTCACAACTTACTTCACATTTGGAAACAAGAAGGTGAGAAAGTTGCATCTACGACACAAAAGAAATGGACACATAGACACTCAGAGATTGAAGGACATGGAGAAGAAGAGGTTGGTATTAGGGATACCTAATCTCTATAATCAGAATCTTAAGAATTTGTGTGAAGCTTGTCAATTAGGTGAGCTACCATCCACTTGACCTCATTCATAGAAATGTTTGGGGACAACTTTGTAACTTTCATTGATGATTGTGCAAGGATGGCTTGGCTCTAATGTATGGGACATAAATCAGATGTCTTTTATTATGTCAATAAGTTCAAAGTTATGGTTGAAAAAGAATTTTTCATGTACATTAAGTGTATTAGGTCAGATGGAGGGGGAGAATACTTCTCCCAAGAGCTCTCTAATTTTTTCATACTAATGGTATCAAAAGAAAAAACACATGTAGGTACACATGATGATAAAATAGTGTAGAAGAGAAAAAGGATAGGTATGTTGGAGTGTGATAGGCCAATGATGAAGGAAATGGATATTCCAAATTGTTATTGGGCTGATGTAGAAACCATAGCAAGTGAATTAAGTGATGTATGGGGTAAAGGTAAAGCAAAAATCACAAAAATAGGAGAAGATGAAGACCCATGGATTGAGATCAACACAGATCATCATGGGAAAAAGGGTGAGATCTCAAAGACCAATAACAACAAATATCAAAATCAATGGAATCATGAGATAAGAAGGTCTGATAGGGTAAGATATCGAGTTGAAAGACTTATCTATGATTCATTTATGGCTAGTCATTATCCTTATATAAGCAAGGTCATTGAAGAACCCAGATGCTTTGAAGAAGCCAACACATGCAAGGAATGGAAAGAAGTCATGCAATAGGACATTAAGGCTTTAGAAGACAATCACACTTGGAATCTTCTATTGAGAAACAAAGATATGAAGGTAATTGGGAACAAGTGGGTTTATAAAGTGAAGAAACATGTAGATGCTAGTATTGTTAGGTATAAAACTAGGCTTGTAGGCAAAGGATTCGCTCTAAATTATGGATAAAACTATGAGGAGACCTTTAGACCTCCACCTAAGATGACTACCATCAAATCTATCAATGGAATTGCAGCAAGGAATAATCGGAAGATGTATCAACTTGAAGGGAAGAATGCATTCCTCAGTAGAGAGCTAGAGGAAGTTTTGTACATGGACCAACCATTAGGGTTTCAAGTAAAATTCAAGCATGGCTATGTTTGTAGGTTAAAGAAAGCATTATATGGTCTCAAGCAAGCCCTAAGGATTGGAATGCAATATTTGTCAAGTAGCTAATCAATTGTGGATACAATCAAAGCAAAGCAAACCCATCATTGTTTTACAAGAAGGAAAGTGAAGTATATGTCTACCTATGTGTATATGTAGATGACCTAATCATTATAGGAAATCATGAAGAAGGTATCAAGAACATCAAAAGGAATCTTCCTAAGGAGTTCAATATCTCAAACTTTGGAGATCTAAGGGATTTTCTAGGTATTGAAGTTATATAATAAAGACAATGACATTTGGCTTATGTAGAGGAAGTACATCTTGGATGTCTTGAACAACTATGGACTTAGATGATGCAAACCATTCAGAAATCATATGGAGGTGAATACAAAATTGACCTTATGAGTAGAGGATGCTATACAGGTCTATAGTTGGGTCATTGAACTATGCCACTATTACTAGATGAGATCTAGCATATACACTTGGTGTGCTTTCTAAAATCATGCACACATCTAGGGCTCCACATTTACTTGCAACAAAGAGAGTACTTAAATATCTCAAGGGTATCTCAATGAAGGTCTATTTTATCCTTTTAAAGAGCAATTTTTTATAAAAGCTGATAGAGATGCTGACTGGGCTGGATCTAAAGAGAATAGAAGAATCACAAGTAGATATGCAATGATGCTTGGCAAGAAATTCATCTCCTGGATGGTAAAGAAGCAGCCATCAATTGCCCTTTCATCCACTAAAGCTGAATAAAGGTCATTGGCTGAAGCAATTTGTGAGCTTTTGTGGCTCAAGAAGCTAATGGTTGAGATAAACATATTGGTTAATCAATTTCCAATCATATGTGATAATATGAGTAGTGAATACCAATCTACCAATCCCATGTTCCATGCTACAAGCAAACACATTGAGGTACATTATCATTACATCAAGGGGAAAGTACTGGCTAAAGATGTTTAGTGCAACATATAAGTACCAAGGACCAATGTGCTGACATGTTCATCAAAGCTTTGGATCCAATGAAGCTAGCTAAATTCAAGAACTATATTGGATTGTTGGAGCTAGGGTGAAGAATTGAAGCACCTTGAAGTTGGAGCGGGAGTGTTGAAATACCTTAGTCTAAGTTTGAACATCTGATGGATGCCGCTTGGAGCCTTATGGAGCAAGATTTCAAGCATAAATTATCACAAATCAAATTTGAATTTAAATCTTCCCCTGAAGAGCCAAAATTTTAATCACACTTAGGTGTGAGTAATTGCATATAATTTAGGAAACAGAATCAACTTCAAATTGTTAATGATCTCCCGTATGCGTGTGCTCTTAGTTGGGTCATTGAACTATGCCACTATTACTAGATGAGATCTAGCATATACACTTGCTGTGCTTTCTAAAATCATGCACATATCTAGGGCTCCACATTTACTTGCAACAAAGAGAGTACTTAAATATCTCAAGGGTATCTCAATGAAGGTCTATTTTATCCTTTTAAAGAGCAATTTTTTATAAAAGCTGATAGAGATGCTGACTGGGCTGGATCTAAAGAGAATAGAAGAATCACAAGTAGATATGCAATGATGCTTGGCAAGAAGCAGCCATCAATTGCCCTTTCATCCACTAAAGCTGAATAAAGGTCATTGGCTGAAGCAATTTGTGAGCTTTTGTGGCTCAAGAAGCTAATGGTTGAGATAAACATATTGGTTAATCAATTTCCAATCATATGTGATAATATGAGTAGTGAATACCAATCTACCAATCCCATGTTCCATGCTACAAGCAAACACATTGAGGTACATTATCATTACAGCAAGGGGAAAGTACTGGCTAAAGATGTTTAGTGCAACATATAAGTACCAAGGACCAATGTGCTGACATGTTCATCAAAGCTTTGGATCCAATGAAGCTAGCTAAATTCAAGAACTATATTGGATTGTTGGAGCTAG
Organism: Ceratopteris richardii; assembly: GCA_020310875.1. Lineage (NCBI taxonomy): Eukaryota > Viridiplantae > Streptophyta > Polypodiopsida > Polypodiales > Pteridaceae > Ceratopteris > Ceratopteris richardii. The sequence goes on from CM035408.1 coordinate 44,126,354, forward strand.
GATGAAGAATTGAAGCACCTTGAAGTTGGAGTGGGAGTGTTGAAATACCTTAGTCTAAGTTTGAACATCCGATGGATGCCGCTTGGAGCCTTATGGAGCAAGATTTCAAGCATAAATTATCACAACTCAAATTTGAATTTAAATTTTCGCCTGAAGAGCCAAAATTTTAATCACACTTAGGTGTGAGTAATTGCATATAATTTAGGAAACAGAATCAACTTCAAATTGTTAATGATCTCCCGTATGCGTGTGCTCTTAGATATTCTTGGGAAGCAAGCTGGTAAGACCGTAAGCTAATTAGCAAGCTCTCTCCTTGCTTGCATGGGTGATTTGAATAAAGTTTGTATAGACATAGTTAACACACAGATTTCTATGTGAGTGTTCTAGATTGCTCTCAATGTTGATCAGAGCTCATTAGTCATATCTCATTCATTCGTTTTAATTTTGGGGTTTTTAGAAATCTAATCAAGTCTTCTTAATTTGGTTTAAATCTCATTTCAGTTCTTTGCATATACTAAGACAAGATTCAGGAGTGAGCAGGTGTCTATGCATGTATGTCTAGTGAAGACCATAATTTGTCTATATTGGAGGGATTGGTTCTCCTAGCAAGAGTAACCATTTTAAACAAAATAACTGGCATTAGCAAGGTATACAACTCTAGTTTATGTGTGCAAAAGGTCATGGGTTTCATCTTCATAATCACAAAGATTCAATTGTTCAACAAACAGAGGCTCTGTGGGAGTGCATATGAAGCCACCATTGCTTCTTGCTTGCATGGGGAGGTTACCAATTCTCCTAACACTTACAATTTAGAGATCCATGGATCACTTGTGGTCACTAGAGTGTGGAGAATTGAGTATATCCAACATGAGGGAGAAGAAGGTGAATGTGGAGGCTTCATGAAGAGTTCAACACATCATCAACAAAACCCTAACCATAGACATATGTAGGATTTGAAAATTAACCTTCTTCATACTCTAGTGTCTACCATAGTAAACAATATGTCCCACTCCAATTGGAGTCAGATACAAGTCCAGAGTAATATTATAAAATCTTAGAGGTTTAGGGAATCATTGGTTGAGCTCAATGACTCCCTGGCTTTCACAAATATAGAGTAAATAATAGGAAAATTCTTTTGGACATATTTATGAATGTGGTATTTTACATAAAAATGACCATTTTGAGATATTCTTTTAAAATATTTGTGGCATGCATTAGCCTTTTAAATAGCTGAATGAATCCACTATGATCCTTGCTTCACTTTTTGACAACATCAACCCTCTTCTCTCTTTTTTACCTTCAAAAATTACTTGAGCGAGACTCTAGCACCACTACGGCAACCTTATACTTGTCTAGTATTTGGTTATGTTGTTAACAAATAGCTTGGTTTTTTCTAATTTTTAAACCTAACTCCAACTTTGTCCCATAAAAGTATTTCACACTAGTAGAACTCATTCGACATAACTCGAACCAAGGCTTCATTGGTTGTCAAGTGTGATAAAGCCTTGATTATGGGTTTTTAAAATTGGAGTTTGGGTTAATACTTTCCTCTATGTGACATCATTGGAAGAAGAGTGAATGGACCTTACACTTCACAAATCCTTCATATTCATGACCCAAGAGTATATAGTCTCACAAGGAACACTTGAGATCTTGAATACCTATTACAATGAAATAACAACTCGATCCCACTTCCTTGAGAACGCATGGGGATTTTGTTGCTGATTTTTATTTTTCAATAACATAGCTTTACTTTATATGAACTAGAGTCTTACAAGAGAATTCAAGAGAGCTAGAAAGGAGGCTCCTAAGCTTATTATCACGTTCATTAGGGCGCCACTCAGTTTTAAATTTATTGGCCAAAAAAATCACTTCTGATTATGCTAGAAGTGCCAAAGAACATTATTATCTGTCTTTCAAATACCTTCTATTTTATTACCATTGTTACATCTAATCCCATTCATGTGCGGATCCCTAGTAACTTGTAAGAATGGCACATCCTCACCATACCACACTTAGACATGGTCAAGAAAAACGCACCAATCACCATTGTCTAAGACTAATGTCAATTTCTTTCAGCGGATCAATGTTCACAAAAGAAAGAACTTGATCCGACTCTTTAGCATACTACAATTGTTCCCTGATATTGATAATGGCTTATAACATCGACCCTTTGAGGAAACCTTTTTGGTTTCTTCGAATTCAAAATCGTATATAAGTTTTCATCTGATTTGTTAGGACTTTCATAATAAATTTGTGTCCCATCTATAGCAAAGCATAGTTACAATTTATCTTTACTATGTTGGATGTGGATGTACCCCTTGTTCCTTCTTATGAATCAGCTGAACCAACCTTTCATTCAGGAAACTAAGCAGTGCACCAAGTGAGTTTATCTGACATGAGAACATGCAAAAGTGCACCAAATGAGTTTACCTGACTCTTCTCCTTAAAACAGGAGTGAAGAACATCAATGATATTGCTCCATGGACTGTTCTCCTTCTTTTTTTGAGGTTGAGTAATTGATCTACTCTTCCATTATGCTTGAAGCTAGAAAAAACAATGCACACACGTTAGGGGCCCCTTCACTCCCCACATTTCAATGACTAATGTCAACCCCTTTACGAATCTTAAACTTCTTTGCATTAAGATCCATCCATCATTTCTAAGCTCAAAGGTGGGGATCCTCTCTCTCTCTGGGAGCGAAAGTTCAACCCTCATCTATAGCAAGACACCTTGTGGGCATAAGGCTAGTGTAACCTCATTGTATCTAGTTGAGATCAGTTGCCTCCGGACAATCCTCTTTTGTGTCACCTTTGAGCAATGTAACTCCCACTTTGTGAGATAGGAGATAAATAAAAAAAAACAATGATTAATGTCAACCCATTTACGAATCTTAAACCTTACACGAATCTTAAACTTCTTTGTATTAGGGTCCATCTCTCATTTCTAAGCTCGAAGGATGGGATCCTCTCTCTCTCTCTCTTCGTCTTGATGTTTTATCTGACTCCATGGACGTGCCAACCTTGAAGTGAAGGAGGCCGTCAGTCGGTCCGCTGGTCTTGGCGACCATTCAAATGCGCTATCTGTCCATGGAAATTGTGCCCACTGCCATGTGCAGAGGAAGTGTGAACGGACACACAGCGTCGCTGATGTCGTACCCGTTTCTGTGGTGCCGGTCCAAAACACAACAAAGAGAACGGATAGTCTCTGGCAGAGCGCCAAGAGCCGCTGCTGCATGCGAAAACGCGAGCCTCGCAAATATACGTCATCCGCTTCAAAGAGAAACTGCTGTAAGAGCATACATGTCTGAAGACTGAGGCTGTCTCTGTCGTATGCAGTCCTCTCTCTCTCTCTCTCTCTCTACTAGCAGCTCTTCCAGCATCAGCTTCCCCAAGCCTTCAGAGAATGTCCTTGCCGCAGCCAGGAGCTCCGGGCTCCATCAGCCTGTTCGCTCTCCACCGAAGTTGGCGCCGGACATGGGTACAGAACGGACTCTGCATATGAGCTTCGCCTCCTTGACCATCTCCGCCCTACCTCAAAGTGAGGGCCGACATGCCTATGGAACTTGTGCCGCACGCAGACTACAAGTACGCGGAAACGTTTACCATCCCCGCAGTATATTCTGTAGCCATCAATGGCGTGAGCGCGAAGCATGGCAAGCAGACTGAGCCTGTGCAGTAGACACTGGAGGAGTACGAAATATGGTAGCCTTGGTCGCATCCGACATAGACTGAGGCATGGCTGCAGCTGCCACTTGCAGCTCAGAGAATATTGGTGTCGAAATCGACACCATGGCTGCACTATACACAGTAACCATCAATGGCCGAAGCGCAAACCGTAATAAGATGACTGATGGCTGCCCAAGTAAGCCAGCTCGAGTACGGAAGTGCAAGCTCTTGCTGCATCCGACATAGATTGAAGGAGAACGCTTGTCGTCTGCAGCTTTCAACGCAAGCATGTAAAAAATCAATGCAAGGTCCAACCTCTCGTAGCCTACCGGTTTGATGTTTTCAGTCTGTGGAGGAAAGTCTTCAGTTCAACTGAAGTCTTGCTGAACATATCATATCTATGAGTTCCTCAAAGATGGGTGCTGGTTAGGTTGGGTGTGTTTTTTTTTTTTTTAAATAAAGGAAGTTCGGCCTTAGCCTAATCTCCCGGACTTTAATTATAATAAAGAGAAAAAGTTACAAGTGAATGGGACTAGTGCCCATGGGACCCCCCAAATCCCACAATGCAGGGGAGGAGTATGGCAAGCTACAGGGCATTACAAATGAGGCGGATAACATTATCATCACCCTCATGTGGGACCCATTTGGGTTTCAACTTGTTGTTTTCGAGGAGATAAATACAGTGATGTCTAAACGGTGGCGATCTCTTGACTCGGGAGATTCTTTTACCAAGGAGAAACAAGGATTTCTCGATCGACCATTCCTTAGGAGTTTGGCCAAAATTGACAGCACAGCGCTCCCTCCAAATCTTCCAGAGAGCCTCACCTCTGATGGCATTCCACAGTCTCGATGAGCAGCCGATCGCCTCACCCAACATCACTTGTTGCCAGTTGATTTGACTCGTGAGTCTCAATACTAGGGTCACGTGATGCCAGATAACACGGGACTTGGGGCAGTCGAAGAACAGGTGAGCTAAATCTTCGATGCACCGATGGCAACGCTTGCACCATGGCGGCACACCACAGATTTTGTTAGCCCTTGCATTGGTCCAGATTCCTTTATGCAAGATCTGCCACATGAGAACGAACTTTTTGACCTCAATTAGGGGGTGCCAAAAAGACATGAATTTTAGCTCCCACCGAAGTTTGGTCCAAGCAAGGCACCATCTCTTGTTAAGGGTGTGGTGAACATCCAAATCCCCTTTGAAGTTGGGGATTCTGGATAGCTTCTTACCAGTGCTCCATTTGAGGCCCTCCACGCAAGGAAGATCCTGACCGCAGAGAAGGCGGGTAGTTGAGCGGTCCCAGGCTAAACACCTGCTTTGAAGAAGAGTCCATTCCTCAAAGGTAACTCTAAGTCTCGGATCCAATTCTTCGAACCTAATCCACTGGTTGGTCTCTTGTTTCCAGAGCTGTTTCCACTGTTCGAACCCTTTGTTCCATAACCGCCTTGCAGTTTGGAGGTTCCAAGACTCCACCCCCCGAATGCCACTGATCGGGAACCAAATAGAGTCATTTTGTCTTATGCCAGCCGCCCACTTCCAATCATCACTGATTCTGATGAACTGTTTGGCCTTGTTCCAATTCTTCCATAAGGAACACACGAGGCTAGAGCCTTTAGGGAAGACCGGGTGGGGGGAGAACAAAAGCATGAGAATCCCTATGTCCTTCCAACCAGGGTGGCCAACAAAGGTAAGGTCTTCCGTGTTTCTGAAGATCAATTTAGCCCAGGAGGACTCCCTATTGCTCCAGGCCTTGATAAGCCGTTTTGCCGCCAGCTTGTCAGCCAACCCAACAATATCCAAAATTCCCAAGCCCCCTTAGTCTTTAGGGCTAATGCAAGTTTCCCATTTGATTTTGGGAATCCCCCTTCTGTTGGGGTCCCCAGTCCAAAGGAAGTTTCTGCAGATCCTTTCCACTTTGGCCAAGTCTTTCTCCTTAGGTCTCCAACACGAGATAAAGTAAATAATTGTAGACAACATAAATGTGTTAACAACCATAGCACGTCCTGCCAGGTTGACTTGCATACCTTTCCACTGATTCAGCTTCCTATCCAGCTTGGATAGCACCCAGTTCCAGCGTTGGTCCATTGAGATGTCGAAACCCATCAGAATGCCAAGGAGACGGAAGACTTGACCGCTAGGGATAACTTGACACCCCTGATCCACCAACAATTGGGGAGTAGGTCCGCTGATTGCTCTAAAAGCAGTTTTAGCATGGTTGATTTTTGAGCCTGATGCCACACAAAAGGTGTGGAGGCACCACCAAAACACCTCAATGCTGTTTATATCGTTATGCACAAAGGCATTCATGTCATCAGCAAAAAGTCTCACAGTCATTTGGCCGTGATTTAGAGGTAAGGAAAGACCCTTGAGATTGCCAACGTCCATGTGATGCTTTAATAGGCAGCTGAGTCCATTCGAGGCGATAGCGAATAGTAAAGGAGCCAGAGGGAAGCCTTGCCTAATTGATCTTTTTAAACGAATGGGCTCAGAGAGCTTACCGTTGATGTTTATTCTAGTTGAAGCATTTCCAAGAAGAGTGGAAACCATCTTCGTGAACTTTTGGCTGCATCCAAGGTCTTTCAATGATTGAAGAATAAAGTCCCATTCCAATCTGTCATACGCTTTGTCGAAGTCGATCTTAATGAATACCAGATCTTGAGCAGACTCCTCAGCAAAAGCAAGGCCTTCCCAAATATCGATAATTGCTTCAAGTATAGATCTACCTTTGATAAAACCTTTCTCGTCCTCGCACAACCATGACTTTAAATGACAAGAGATTCTGTTGGCGATAACTTTTGCAATTATCTTGTATCCTGTTTGGATCATGGTAATCGGACGCCAGTTTTCAATTTTGTTCTTATCTCCCCGTTTGTGGATTAACTTGATGACGCCATTATTCAGGCACTCAGGGAGGGCACCGAAAGAGAGAGCCTCTTGCCACACGAGGCGCAGAGGGGTGGCCACCTGATGTTTGAAGGACTTGAAAAACTCATTGGTAAGGCCATCCGGACCCGGACTTTTCCCATTGGGAAGGGCATCAATAACCTCGATAATTTCATTCTCGGAGATGTTAGCATCCAGTAGAGCAATCAAGTTCTGTGGGATTCTGGTTTGAGCAACCCTTGAGATGGTTGCCATGGAGTCGCGCCTGTGGGGGGAAAGAGGAGTCGAGACCCCGAGAAGATTGGTAAAGTGTTCGACGATGATAGCTCTATTCTCCACTTCCGTGCAACATTCAGTTCCATTGTTATCGACCATTAGGGGGATGGATTTCCTTTTGAGGATGTTACACATCTCTTTCGTTGGTTTGTCGGCCTTCCCTGCCCACCAATCTTTGAAGAAAATTTGAAGATTTTTCCTTTGGACCTCCTCCTCTAGTCTTAGTCTTCCCCTGATTTTCAAAAGACCTTGTTGGCAATGTAACTTACCTTTGTTCACCTCTTCTTCAAGCCGTGAGAGCCTCCGGTACACCGTTTCTCTTCTTTTTTTTCGAATTCCTCTTATAGCCTTTTGAGTCCTGATTAGAATTTTTCGAGTCCTTTCTACTGCGCTTCTCCAACACTTAGCCGGTTCATTACAGTAAGCAAAGGCTTCCGTCCACACCTCAGAAATTTCTTGGTGGACAGAGGGGAGGGAAAATGATGTCTGACAAGCATGAAACCAAGGAGCTTTCTGGAGCATGGGAATCGGTTTGAAAGACAGAGTAATCGGATAGTGGTCTGAGATAGTCAGGTCCATGTGTTGGGAAATCGAAGGAATACCCCACTGAAGGATGGTGTTCTGATCGATGTAGCATCTATCAAGTCTTGCTTTCCTCAAAGAGTCCCCCGACTGGAGATTTGACCAGGAGAACCCCTTCATGTCTTTCACCTCAACCAGGTCGAGATGGAGCTTGATTTTATCCCATATCTCTTTCTCCTGACCGTCAATAATTTTTCCTTTGTTATTCCATCGGTCCTCAGGAAACTCAACCATGTTGAAGTCCCCACAAATCAGAACATTGTGTGAAAGGGAGTCGAGGGAAGCCCAAGTATCCATTCTATCTGCTTCACCATTAGGGGCATAAATTGAGACCACAGTGAACTAGAAAGGGAACCCGAAAGAGGCAGCAATCCAACGATGATTCCGACCTTCAAAAGTCGAGGTCACATTGCTAGAAAAGGAGTGACTAATGCCGATAGAAGCACCCCCCGTCCCTCTAGGGTGAGAAGTGGAGAACCACAGGTGGTTCGGAGAAATGCATTTAAGCCGTTTTTGTAGATCCTCTCCGTCGATTTTAATCTCTTGTAAGCAAATAGAGTCAGGGGCGAAGCACTTGTCTTTGAACCACTGGCCAAGAATCGAAGCTCTTGACGGGTCAGACAGACCCCTAACGTTTAGAGATGTGAATTTCATTAAAGATGGTTGCCCTCTTTGAGGGGAGGGACCCTATCTTTTTTCTTCTTGTGGTCTTCTTTTTTCCTCCCTACTTCTTGACTTAGGATCCTACTCTTGAGGGGGCTCTTCCAAGGCATGCCGGAAGGTTGTTTTCCTTTAAGCTTTGACTTTTGTTGCGGTAATCTTGGAAAGCATACCGGGAGGGTAGGACCAAGAGCGGAGCTTTCGCTGTCTGGGTTGTCTTCATTGCTGGTAGTGAAGCCTTCCTCTTTACTCGTGGTGTAACCTTCTTGGTTATCTTCATTGCTGGTAGAGCACCCAAGGGTATTATCAGTGGGGTCTTCTTCAAAGAGGTTGTCCCCTGGGAAGTCGGCCTCATTAATCTCTTTTTCTAGGTTACAGTATATGTTATTCGAGGGGGCAACTGTCGTAGTATTCCTTGTTGTTGATCTTCGAGGGCTAACTTTCCTCTTGCGTCTCACTTCAGTGAATCCTTCTGAATCCGTCTCAGCAACGCGAGTTCCCTCTTCTTCCTCCATTGGAGGGGGATGACCCCGAGTGTTGTCTTGGGGGAGAGGTTCTAGGGTCCCATCTGGTTTAAGCTTGTTTTTATTGGTACTTTTCTTCAGGGGGCAGTCTTTGATCCTGTGACCTTGATGCCCGCACCGGAAGCACGCGTTTGGCAAATTCTTGTAAGTAACCTCTTGTGTCCAGGTCTTACCATCTCCATAGTTTATGGAGATCTTCGGGGGAAGGACCTGGTTCAGGTCTGTTTCAACGCAGATCTGAGGATGCCATCTTGCATTGAAAGAATGTTGAACACCATCGTAGATTAACCCCCCAACATCCTGTCTTGCGGCCATCGGGCGACCGATCGGTGAGACGATTTCACGAAGAAATCCATACATGAAGAAAGGCAGATTGGGAAGCTCCACCCAAAGCGGGTAACGAAGAGGCTTTGATCTGTTCGGGTGTGTTAGTTTGAGTGTATGGATGTGTTTCTAATTCAGTGTACTCTCAAAAAAAAAAATCGATGCAAGATACACTTGAACCTTCAACCTTCAAAAACATGAGCACTAGCTACATGGAGAAGAAGTGAAGTTTTCTTTTTTTTTAAGGAGGTTCGGCCGAGGCCTACTCCCCCAGGCTTTAACTTTGAAATTGCAATTGTACAAGGAATGGCATAGTACCCATGGGATCCCCTTATCCCACAAGAATAGGGGTTTACATAGCTCGGTTAAACTATGGTCACAACTACCACAGGGCAGAACAAGCGGTAGCATAACCACATGATACATCATTCCATGTTTTACATACCCGATACATGTTGATAGTGGGGGTTGAACCCTCACCCCTCCCTCAAGAGGGGAGCAGCCCAACCACTCGGACAATGGCATGAGACAAAAGAAGTGAAGTGATCTTCCTGGATTTCTAATGAATTCAAGACTATGGTCCTTTTGGTTTTCTGAGGAATCCATGGGAGATCTTGGCAATGGCTTCCTTCATCCACACCTCTAAGGCAAAGGCGGTAAGGTGAAATCTATTTTTTTGCATATGCATGCAACTTAGTTGAACATAGAATAAATATATATGTATGATGGGTTTCTAGAGCTTCGATAATAGACTTAGTAGGTCATCGTCTCATTAACTGAATAGGTCATCAAGCCGTGCAGCATTTGTACAACCCCATCTCATCAATTGAATTGTTCTTAAAACTGTTCAGCCTTTGGGTCGTACAACCCTACTTGTGGGATAGGATCCTACTAATGCCATACTCATTGTCTTTGTACTATAATTTAATTAATAATTCTAGCTCATGCTTTCACTCACTTAAATTATGGTACAAAGACAATGAGTGAATCCCTTAAAACAAAGAAGATCATGCTTCGGATTTCTTTTATGACATAACTTGGTTCTTTGAAGATGAGCAGGTAGTACAGAAGATGAGCAGGTAGTCCATAGGGATTGGACTCTCCAAGTTGAATCTGAGGATTGAATTCTCTTCGTGTTCTCTATTTATATTTTCTCACTTTTTTTTTGCAAAACTAATGAAAAGATACTCCTCTTGTATTGGCTCCTACGTAAGTACGGAAAGAATATCTAAAGAAGCTAAAATCATTATTAATTTTAAATAGATGAATAATTCTTTGATAGGATAATTTCTTTTTGGGGAAACCTTTAATTGCAAATTAACCTATGCTTTTTTTGTAGCACATTTTCAAATTTACTCGTTCTCAAAACTAATTTTACCATAAAGTGTTAAGATATGCTTTAAAGCCCTTTTCAAAGTACACAAAGAGACACCATTAGTACACTTATATGCACCATAATATTTTACCCACAAGATAGGTATACTTAAAATAACCTAGACATATATGATCCTTATTTAGTCTCGAAAAATCCTATTCATGGAGCATTAGAATTGTTGAAAGCATGAGAATTGTTGAAAGCATCAACCAGTAGAATTCTATAGAATGCTTTAAAAAAAATTCACCCCTTTCTACTTAAAAAAAATTTCACCCCTTTCTCCCTTGTTACTTCGATCAATCCTAAAAAACACATCATCTACAACATATCTTCAGTATTGTAGGAAAAATCAAAGTTCAAAATAAAAACGGTTACGATGATAAGAAGAGCAATACATAGTATAATGTCCAATGAAGGTTTAAACATGTCAACTTGACAGCAAAAGGCTATGAAAGTACAAAGGAACCCATATAGAAGGCATATCTCGTAAGAGCAAAACACTATCATAGTAGCAATAGAGCCATCTTTGGGGATTATTAGTTCTATGTTGTTATTAGTTCTAGGTTCTTTATAGGTGAGAAATTGTGTGACATGTGGATGAGGGCCTAAATAGCCTCAAGAATATGAACATGCAAAAAAATGGCATAGCTTGGTTATGGAATGAAGCATCAATGAGACAATTAGCCAATGACACAAAGATTATTGAGGGCATCCTACCACAAATTTACATGCCAAGAGGGACATGAAACAACAAGGTCATGTGTCATTGACCTACTACAGTAAAGCAACTATTACAGTTAAGATATAAGAGTTAAGGCCATGTGTCATTGAATTATTACAATTAAACATTAGAGTAACATACCATAACCTTGCAATAAGAAAAAACTACTCGCCTAAAGAAGATTGAGATAGAAATGATGATGAAATTGATGCTCTTATTACATTCGATTCTTCAATTTAATAAAATCAAGTTTCTATGGTTTTGGATTGATGCGTGTACAATGCATGCTGCATAATACATTTATCCACACGGACTAGTGATTGTGCCCATTTGAAGAGATCCTTCACTAATCAGGTTCAAAATATAACCATTTGTAATTTTTTGATAACAGTGATTAATCTTTGCATCTTACAAATCTATCAAGAAATGCTTCCCAATATATTATTGCAACCTTCTTCATTTATAGAAAGTGGAGTTTCCCCATAATTTCATCACGAGTGCATTAAATCCATTCTTACATACACCTGATAGGTAGAACCATTTCTATTTTTAAATCTATCACAAAATTGAGGAAATATAAGAACGTCTTAATGTCATCTTACCAGTGTCTCCAAGCAACCTTTGAAGCTAATATGATTAGAAATTTTATGACTATATAAAGGTTGGGAACGAGGGCACCACTAGATGTGAAGAGGAAAATGTGCAAGAAAAATGATTCATAAGGCAATTCAAGAAGTCCATGTTAAAACCAAGAAATCAAGAATATTCTTAGCAAGGCTTTGCATGTCCAATTGAATGATAAGAGAATGATGTTTAGAATTTTACTTTTTTGTATTGTTAAGCTCAAATTTCAATGAGACTTCTTCGTTACTTTGACATATATATATTCATGATTTGCTATATTGAAGCAAATAAATTTCTTATCAACACTTGAGAACAAAGGGATATCTTGGAGTCAACGGCTAACTTCGAATTTTTATGCAATAAATAGATGCAATGCATGATACCTACAAAAATTCATGCCTAACACTAGCTTCTCTTTTAAAGAAGTTGATCTCAAGAATGTACTTATCTTCTTAGGAAGGTGAGCTCTCTGGTTAGCACATAATTTTGCAAAGAACATTTTTTCTAGCTTCTATGTCTCCCATAAAAGAGGCCACTCCTACGAGAAATTGACACTTGGCATAAAGATTTTGTGTAAAGAGTGCATAGAAGAAGTGCGCTTGGCATGAAGTTGATTCATGTGCTAATTGCAACCAATTCGCATGTTCAGATTCATCTACACAACAAGCAAGAACTTTTTTGATTATCCTGTCTATATATGCTTCTTGCTATTATTTGATATCTTTGTGACTTGGTAATCTCTCCTTCTTTGATCCTTATCCTAGGATTCTTGGGTCCATATGTGAGAATAGGGACAATAGGCTTAGCCTATTCTGGTACTATCTCAAGGTTAAACAAATATGCATCAGGTAATTCATCCACTATTCCTTGAGGAGCTTCTCCTGTGGTTAATCTTGAGAGGTGGTCAGCTCTGAGGTGTGTCTTTCCCTTCCTGACTGCGATTTCAAAGTCATACTCCATGAGTAATAGAAACCAATGTATTAGTCTGCCCGTGTTATAAGGCTTATTGACTAAGTACAGTAATGCTTGATGATCCGTGAAGAATTTGAACTTATTTGCCAACAAATAATGCCTGAACTTCTTTACTGTGTAGATCATTCCTAATCCCTCTCGTCTGTAGTGGTGTAATTTCTTTCTGCTGCATTCAACTGTCTGCTTGCATAAGCTATAGGGAGATCTATGTTTCCTTCATTTGTGGGTTGTGCCAACACACATCCTATGGCATAGTTGGATGCTTCCACATGTACATGGAATGGCTTGCTCCAGTCTCGGGTTATCAATATAAGTGCTAAGCACAAATGTCGTTTAAGTTCATTGAATGAATTCTCACACTCATATGTCCATTCAAACTTGGTCAAAAGAGAATACAGAGGCTTGGATATGATTGCATACATGTGTATGAATCGTTTGTAATAACCATAATGACCCATAAATGCCTGTACCTCTTTTACATTATTTGGTCTATGTAGGTCGGTAATTACTTTTATTTTTTCCTCATCAGTAGAGATTCTATTCTTTGACACAATGTGTCCTAGAATTTTTCCTTTTCTAACCATGAAAATGCATTTTTCTGGGTTCAAACAAACCTGATATTCTCGACATTTGTCAAATACTTGCCTTAGTTCTGTGATATGAGCATGCCTCATATTCAAATGAGTACATATATCATCGACATAAACTTCCAAATTCTTACATAAGAATTCCTTAAAAACATGACACATAAGTCACTAGAAAGTGGAGGGTGCATTTGTGAGCCCAAATGGCATCATGCAAAATGCAAATATGCCCCATTCTGTGGCAAAATTTGTCTTGTGTTGATCTTCTGGAGCAATGGCTACTTGATTATAGCTAGAGAAACCATTAAGAAAGCTATAAACTTCCTTGCCCCCAACTCTTTCAAATAAATGTTCCGTGATAGGAAGAGGATAGCTGTCTCTAATCGTGCTGGCATTAACTTTTTTACGATTAATACACACACACAATTTTCCATTCTTCTTGGGCACAACCACAATGGGGGATACCCATTCAATATGCTCAATTTCGTAAATGAATCCTGCTTCTATCAAACAAGCTATTTCATCTTTAATCTTAGCAGCATAGTTATCATTGTATGTGTATGGTTTGTGTTTCATAGGTTTTGCATCTGGAGTCATAAGGATTCTATGGGATCATATATCTAGGTCTACTCCTTTCAAGTCTTTGTAACTCCAAGCGAACACATCTCTATGTTCATGTAATAGGAAAATTAACTCTTCTTCTTCTTCATTCATCAAATCATGCCCTATGTATGTACATTTTTCTTCTTATCCTTCTATGGTGACTATGATTTTTTTGGTTTTCTCTCGGTTATCATATACTTCTCCAACGTCAGCTTTTCTTTTAGGCATTTGTACCATAATTCGTCTATCTTCTATTTCATACTTCTTGAAGTTGTCCGGTACTTCCAAGAGTGGTTTTTCTTCTTCTTCTCTCTTAGGTGATTTCTTTCTCTTCTTTTGTTTGCTTTCTATATCCCTTATGGATGGCTCAAGTTGTTCCATTTGACTGTCCTTTTCCTCTTCAAGGGTTCTAGCTTCTACAAAATAAATATATTCCTCTTTTGTGGAAGAGAAGGGTTCCATGATGATGGATTCTAGATCCTCGTCATCACTCTTGTCCGATTCTTGGGTCACTTCCATGCATTCTTCGAGGATAAAGCCTTCCTCAACAAGTTCAATCACAAAAATGGAAATGTCATACCTGTCCTCATCACAATGAGGGATCCATTTCTCTTCATTCACTGCTATGTCCATCGTGGCTAAGATTTCTACCCAACCATGAGGCTTGAATTCCTCATCTGGAAATACTATAGGTGCATAAGCTGGGTCTTGAAGAGTTCGTGGATATTGTTTTGACCTAAAGTCTTGGCTTCTAACCATTCTTCCTCTTGTTTGGCTACTTTACACATCCATAGATGAGTATCCTCGTGCAACCATCATGGGTGTAATTCCAATGAGTGTACTGACTCTCTTTTTTCTTATATCTTATGGATGGTGTTCCATTGTATTGGGGATACAACTCGATGGGAATAGTCTTTAAGGTTGACTTTAGTGGTCACTCCCAAATGTTGCAAGTACAAAGATTTAGTTCCACAATCTTGTACAATTTGCAACTAACGCATGAATGGTCATCCTAAAATCATCTCGTAAGCATGATTTTTCCCAAAATCACAAATGACAAAAGTATGCTCGAACTCCACACCACAAGTGGTGAGAGATATGCCTTCTAGTAAGCCTAATGGTTTTTTGATATGTCCATCCACCATTTGTAGCTTAATCCTGGTGGGTCTTAATGCTGGTCTACCCCAATGTTTCCATAAAGCAGTAGTAGTGATGGCTACTCCGGCTCCTAAATCTAAGATGGCTTTGGTGGTGTAGCCCTTATGGGTTATTGGAAGATAAGTCTTACCTTCCTCTCCCTCGCTTACATCTCTGATTCTTTCTACGGGTATCTCTGGTACTTTCTTGTGTGATCCTATCTGTGAGGGAGTAGTAGCAAGCTCAGGGAATTGATTTGCTACGTGCTTCCACAATTCTGGTTTAATCTTTAACAACTCCTCTAGAGTGAGGTGGCATTGAACTTTAGCATTCTTGATTACTTC
This sequence comes from Ceratopteris richardii, assembly GCA_020310875.1. Classification (NCBI taxonomy): domain Eukaryota; kingdom Viridiplantae; phylum Streptophyta; class Polypodiopsida; order Polypodiales; family Pteridaceae; genus Ceratopteris; species Ceratopteris richardii. The sequence continues at coordinate 44,141,635 of CM035408.1, forward strand.
CGTGTTTACAGGGATTTACTGATTCTTCATTCCTCACTAGTATAGTGGGTGCTCTCATGCTAATAGACTTGGCTTCCCAAGGTCCTGTGAATTGAGGTAATTCTTGCAAAGAATTGGATTCAAAATATGTGTGTCCACTCAATTCTTCTTCCTCTACATCATCATAGATAGAGGGGATGTCTTGGGGAGATTGCTCTTGCAAGTCATCTATTTCTTGGATAGGGGGATGGGTTTCTTGTTATTTTCTCCATTTCTCTTCTTGGATTTCTCTTAGAAATTCATGTGAATACTTATGTATGGAAGACATGTTGTCTTCAACCTTTGTATTTGGTACTTGAGACAAGGATGGTGCATTCCTTTCCTGTGTCTCCGAAACAATAGGGTTCCTATACTAATTCTTCTTCTTGTTGCTATTGGCCAAGTATTCTAACCTCTCTTGTAGTCCTTGAAAGTGTAATTCAGGTTTTTCCATGTTGTTCTAATTAAGATAATGAGAGGCTTCGAACATGGTTAGTGCTAATTCTACCATCTTCATACAAAGTTTAGTTCTCTCGCTTTCTAAATCTACTCTTGGATAGTTCTTACTCATTTCAGCTATCTGGGGTCCTTCTTTTAGTCTACCCTGATATGCACGAAACATCATGTCTAAATTTTTTGGTATGGGTTCCGCTAAAACCGATCCTGATCTCTGAGCTAGGTTCTCCTGATTAGATTCTTGAGAAGTCAATTCTCGGATTTTGGCTCTAGATTCCTTTAGACTACCTTCCAACTCAGTTATCTTTTTACTCCATTATCTCTTAATTCTTTCTCTTGAATCTTTCCAAGATCTCGTATTTTTGTTACCAGACTCTCCAACTTCACTAGTTCCGGCTATTTTCTGAGGATTAAGCTATTGATTTTGAAAGAACGCTTGGGCTCTTGTTATAGCTTAGATAGACATGTATGTAGAGTTGGATCCATCTGCATTATGCACAATACCTATCATGTTGATTGATGTCACTTTTGAAGCATTAGCAGGGTTCTTGGGACAATCTTTTATAACATGCTCTTTACCACACTCGGCACAAAAGCCTTGTATATTATAGTTTTGTGACTGTCCTACTATTGGAGGATGTGGACAATCCTTTATGAAATGATCTCCTTGGCACCTAAAACATGATCCTCTAGGGCCATGTGGTCTTTGCTGTCTCAATTGGGGTCACGGATTAGGGTTGGCGTACATCATGTTAGCATAATCCGGCTCCCAGCTGGGTTCCAATGGTGGACTATCGTATTGATATGTTTCCACATGTTATGGTGACTCTGCGTAATATGCGAGTGGACTATCTACATGAGTAGAGTCAAAACTATTGGAATTAGGGTCACTTTTTGTGATTAGGGGTGAAGAAGGCACTATAGCCCTATTGAGGTTCTCTTCTGTAGCAACATATTTGACTAGGATGACATTAGCTGGTGGGGGTGGTTGCTGAGCTAAAACAGGTTGAGGTCTCTGTTGAGCCTAATAAGGGTAGTTCTAAGAACGCCTATAGTAATGAGGCTGGGGGTCTCCAATGAACTTAATCACCCAAAGATTAAACCCTAAATTTGGCATGTTGGGTGGACAATCGCGATGATTTGGGACCGTCGTGATGGCTCAAGTGAACCGTCGTGATGGTGTGGTACATTCACGATGGTCCGATCGTGTGAGGCATCGCGATGGTCTATCTAGTGAGCAATCACGATGGCGTGAGCCCATCGCAATGGTCAATGGTCAGCACAACCATCGCGATGGTCACGAGGCATGATGGTTTGAGCCAATCACGATGGTCCAATTTTGAAGCGTCATGATGGAGTACCTGGTACCATCGCAATGGTCTATCTTGACACATGGTAGGGAATCATTGCAATAGTGTGGGGTTGATAGGATCGTTGCGAAGGTTAGTGACCATCGTGATGGTTCAAGTGAACCGTCCCGATGGTGTGATCCAATCGTGATGGTGTGACAATATCGCGATGGCATGAGCCCGTCGTGATAGTCCACCAAAATGAAGATTTTGAGAATGCAATTGTGGATTCTTCTGTGCGCAAGGGTCACCTACCTCGTGGTGTGGTCACTTACCAAAAGTGCCGACTTTGTCACACCATCGCAATGGTCCAAATCCAATGGCAGATTCTGATAGAAAGTGAATTTCTTACCTTTTGGAAGCTTTCCTGCTGCTCTGGAGCACTATACCTTCAAGAAAACTCAAAAACACACACAACACAACAAGCACATAAGCTCTCTCTCTCTCTCATGCACAAATGAGGGGAAATGAGGAGGATGGGTGGATATGGTGAATTTTTTTATTTTTTTGGAGTGGGAGAAGCTGATGCGATGGTGAAGGAGGAGTGTAGAGGAGGTGAAAAACACAAAAAAGTAATTAAAAACAACAACAAAAACTGAAATTTTTACCTTCCAATGCCACTTCTTGCTATACTCTTACTATCACACATTCATCCTAGACTCGATCCTCGACAACAGCGCCAAATTTGGTGTTGCTCTAGCACAATGGTAAGTACCACGTTAAGAAGCTCCACCTCCTTAATGTCAATCCGCGTAAGAGATAGGAGTGATATGAAGATCATGAATGAGAGATGAAGTGAGAGTGAAGGTAAGAAGCATAGAGATGCACACACACATGTAAGAGACAAGCAAGACACAATGGAAGGTAGGAAAATAGAATCTATTCTCAAGATCTCAATTACAAGCTCAAGCTCACACTAGCTCATACAAGTCTACACTACCTAACCTCAAAAATGAGCTCTCTAGCTCTCTTTATAGTTTTTTGACTAGCTTTGACCAGTTTCACATCTAATGTCTGGCATAGTTAAAAAATAGGTTCTAGGTGCTATTTGAAGGTCTAAACGAGGTCTTAAAATAGCCAAAATTGATAGGCTCATTCTACCTAAGCTCCTCAAGTTCGAGGAATCCTCGGCTTTCGAAAAAAATGGAGCTACTAATTACAAAAAGTGGTTGTTCTATGTTACATATGGTACAAGAGTGATGAAAATCACTGTTGGGAGTTTTGAAAAGTAGTATAAAACAGATTTCTTTGAAAAAATAATCCGCTTGGCTCCCCATTACTTCATTGTGATCCGCCTTCACATACTTCCTCATCTTTTGTGCCTCTGGCTACTGCCAACATATGGGCAGATGGATCTATTTATCCAATTGATCCACAAACTAGAAGGTATCCCCCTTTTCATAATCTTCATGATCTGATTAGATTTGTAGGAGATGGTGAGGATGGTTTACGAGGATATTGTTCAAGACTCAAGGAGATTTCAAGGAATTATGTACAATACATAAACTATCTACAAAACACACTACATCACAGGGATTTACATATGAGGGAGTTAGAAAACAAATTATCCACTTTATCTTCTCAATTAGAATCTTCAAAAAAATGAAAGAAACTTCCATAGGTTTGAGAATGCGGTCAAAACGAGTAACATCTTTTCTAGATTTGACTGAAAAATCTAGCCAAAAGGAGAAAAGAATGAAAATTGTAAGAGATCATGTGACAAATGTGTTAGGTTTCAATATGTTGAACAATTTTGAGTGCGTACATTTTTTTAATGAAATTATGAGTCAAAATGATGTTTTAAGAGTATTGAAACTGAAAGAAAATACATGCTTGAAATGCTTTGTTTTCCAAAAACTCATGACAGACATGAGTTTGCTGCTAGAACCATCTCAAATTTAAGAGATTAGTGATGGTGTTGGAGTGAGTCGGAAAGGTTATAGAGAAATTTCAAAAGTTTGGTGTGAATTTTTGAAATTTAATTAGGAGGGCTACACTAGAAGCAAAGAAGATGGCTTTACCACTAGTAACAAAGACAACATGGATAGTGAAAGTTCCATCATTGGATTGAGTATTTCAGATACACTCTCTTGTTCATTCCAACAAGAGACCTCCCGCAAGGGAAAACAGCCTATCAAGCTACCCTAGAAAAACAAGTTACTAAGTCGGGACTCCCTCTCAACAAAAAAGAAATATGAATCCAAGAGGAGAAAGGATAAGACCCCTTCTCGCAAACAGGGTAAATTACAACAATGATGATCATCTCATTAAATGCTAAGGGGCTGACTGAACCCTCAAGAGCATCCATCATTGGTCAATGGATTTGCGGCATTAGCCTTAACCTTGAACTCATTTGTATTCAAGAGACTAAAATTGATGGAGAAAACCTCCAGAAACACCTTACGCAGGTCTCCCCCACCCATGTCTGGATCTCAACATCACACCTTAGGGGTTCGATGGGATGGTAATTGGTATAAACCAATTTTGGCTTGAAAAGCTTGAGAACTCCATTGAAGATCAGAGCCATCGATGGATTGTCGCTTCCTTTGGTGCCCCCTTTCGTTTCATGTTGGTCTCTATGTACGCCCCAAACAGGGAGTTGGAGAGACTAGACACCTGGGCCTCCTTGGAATCCCTCCCCCACAACGTACTAATTTGCGGTGACTTAAACATGGTGGAGGACCCTATGGATAGATGGAACAATAAGGGCCTGGTCATCAACAGTCATGAGAAAGAAGATTGGGACAAAACCAAACTACACTTTGGTCAAACTCAAAGACTCAAATGAATTTTCATGGTCAAATCTCCAAGCCGGTGAGGACTTAAGGAAAGCTAGATTGGATAGAAGCTACATTTCTTAGAACATTATTCAACAGTGGGGCTATCCTTCCATCTTGCAACACACTGACCTTGTCATCTCTGATCACTACCCAATCATTATCGCTTTCCAACCCCTCACCAAAACCCGTAAGGCTTCTTAGTTTCATGCATGCTCGACTTCCTTCTCTATCTGCTCCATCCATCCAGAAATTGTTGAAGTGTGGAAGGAGCTGTTCACCTCCTGCTCATCCCCAGCCAAGAGTTGGAGATGCACGGCTGAAAGGTTGCAGAAGATCATGATAAGAGCCAAGAAGATGCTCTAGGCTCTTTGGCGTGCATGAAGAGAAGCTCTATATCATAGACTTTGGAGACTTGAGGAGGAAGTGAACAAAGGAAAATCACAATCCCAGAAGGGTCTACAAAAAATCAGAGCAGAGTTGAGATACTTGGAAGAAATACAAAGGGGAAATTTGCAAATATTCTTTAAGGAGTGGTGGGCTGGCAAAGCCGACAAACCCACCAAAGAGATATACAACATCCTTAAAAGGAAACAAAGCAGAGAATTGGTACCACTATTGCTAGACTCACATGGTGATGTATGCAATACGAAAAAACAAAATTTTAGAACCATTGAAGAGCACTTTATGAGACTCCTGGGGATCTCGACCCCCCTCTCCCACCATAGACGGGACTGCATGATAGCCATCTCTAGGGTATCCTCTCATAGGATCCCACACAACCTTCGTTCCCTGCTTGACACCCCTATCTGGGAAGCCTATATCCATCCACACATCTTTGGAAAGAATCCATTCGATAGGGCAAAAATCACTAGAAAATGCAAAAGGATATCTCCTTTGCCAAGAAAGCTAGATTTATGCCTAGAGCATGAAAAGGACTGCTCTTTGCTCCGCTTGAGCATTGGCTGCTTGATATGGCTTGATCACATTTCAAATGACAAGGAGGAAGAATGTGTTCATGTTGAAGAGAAAGAGCCATTCTTTGAGCTGACACTTGAGGGAAGCTCAAAAAGTATGAAAGGTGTCATGGAGATTGTTGAAGAGATCAATCTTCAAGCAAAAAAAAAGTAGTCAAGAATTTTGATGTGGCTACTTTTAAAGGAGATATTGCAATAAGGGAGCCAACTAAAGATATGAAAGTTTCTGAGAAGTCCCTTCTTCTCCCAAATCTACCATTTTATTTCATCTCTGGAAAGGAATTTATTCCACTCTATTACATTCAGGAGCTCTTCAACCTAAGGGAAGACTACTACCTTGCTGCTATAGCTGAGTCAGAGGAAGTTGCAAGGAGATTTATCATTGAGAAGGGAGAAAGAAAAGAAGAATTTCTGCATTTGGATTTAGCATTGTCAAATAAAGAATTCCAAGATTCATCAGAAGCTCTTTCAAGCTTCTTTGAAAGAGATATTTCAGAGATGCCAACACTTGCTGATGAAGACTTTGATCAACATCAGAAGGATCTTTGTATATACTCATTTGGGCAAGACTATTCATTTTTGGATGTTGCTAAGGACAAAGGAACCATATCTATTGACTCAAAAGAGCTCATTGAGGAGGAAGATGAGGTAAAGGTATGTAAAACAAAGGTTTGTTAGAGGCGATCGATTCAAGCGATCAGGCTCATTGGAGAATATCTGATGAGTCTGATCGCTTGAATCGGTCATGTCTATGACTTGCATGCAGCATTGATACTAACCATCTAATTGTGTGTGAAAATAATATTTTCAACATTAATTATATGTTTGTATAAAGTTAAGGGTGAATAATTGAACACGATCGATGCAAGCAATTTGGCCCATCCGATATTCTCTGATGACCCTAATCATTTGAATTGGTCATGTCTATGACTTACATGCAACATTGATAATAAACATCTAATTGTGTGTGAAAATATTGTTTTCAATATTAATTATATGCTTGTATAAAGTTTAGGGTGAATAATTGAACATGACCGATGCAAGCGATTTGGCCCATCTGATTCTCTGATGACCCTAATCGCTTGAATCAGTCGTGTCTCATGCTTTGCTTATGCTTGTGTTTCTAGTTATTTCTATGACCTTTAAAGTTTCCTTCGGCTTCTTCTGACCTATGTTTTTTACTTTTTCCACAATTATCGATATTGGATGAAGACAACTATCTTGGCAGGGGGAAGGGAACAAGGAAAAACATAGAGAAGAAAGGAAAGACAAAGGTGGATATTCATTCAGTGATCCACTATCTTCCAAAATTGAATCGAAAATTATTTTGTGTTATTCATAAGCACTATAGTGAAGAGCCATATTTTGCACTATTCTCCTTGAGGACTCTTTCAAGATGCATGGGTTTTAATTCAATACCCTTTAATGAATAGAGAGTCTTGCTACTTGAAAGAATAGCTACATTTAGAATTTTTGGATATGCCCTAGGATTCAATGCTTCAAGGGTTCGTTACTCAAGCTATGCAATGGTTGCAGAGGTGTCAGATGTTAAAAGTATTGTTGGCTAGAGGAGAAAAGAGTACCTCAGATATAGAGGAGATTTGCTAGAGCCAAGCTCATTTAAAAGACTCAAGGAGGATTAAATATATTTCTTTTTAAAGCTTTACTCATGAAATGTACATAGATACACATATTGTTGGAGTTAGACGACTGCGGAAGCACGCGAACAGCACAAGGAAGAAGAAGAAGCTTGGAGCACAACACACAAGACTGAATGTATTACTAGAGAATGTACAAAGATAAGTAGCCCATTAGGGCAATAGGCGTATATACAAGCCGGGGGAAAAAAACCTCCTAAAGAGGGAAAAAAGTGCCCCGGCGGTCCTAGAGTGTTCACACACATCACTACCTAAATATATCAACAAATCCCCCCTGGAAGTGATGCGGTGAACAAGGAGCTGACACTCATGTATAAGGAAGTGCGGAGCTATGTGGAAATCACTCCACAAAAGGAAGTAAGCCCAAAGCTTTGCGGAAAGCTTCAAACTTCTCCCTAGGCAGAGCCTTCGTGAAAAGGTCTGCAATGTTCTCCTGCGTGGGCACATATGCCAAGCTGATCTCCCCAGCAGAGAACCTCTCCCTGACATAGTGATAATGCACCTCAATGTGCTTAGTGTGAGCATGGAACACAGGGTTCCTCGCAACTGCCAATGCGCTCTGACTGTCAGTGAAGATGGTGGTGGCAGAAGACTGGCCAACACCCAAATCAGCCATAAGGCGTCTGAGCCACACACACTCAACAGTCGCTGTGAAAGCTCCCCTATACTCAGCCTCACAACTGGAAGTGGCCACAGTAGGCTGCTTCTTGCTCAACCAAGATATACATGAGCTACCAAGCATGAAGCAAAAACCATTGGTGGACACACGAGTGTCATAGCAACCAGCCCAATCTGAGTCAGAAAAAGCATGCAAATCTGGCGGTAGTGATCCCCCCTTGGGATAAAACAACCCAAGTAGCCGAGTACCACTCAAGTAGCGAAAGATGCGCTTAACCGCTTTCCAATGCGTGACTCCTGGGCAATGCATAAACCTGCTCATCTGTGAGACAACAAACTGAATATCTGGCCGAGTAATGCATAAGTAAATCAAGCATCCAACGGCCTGCTGATAGAGAACAGCATCAAATGCATCTCCAGCATCATGAAGACTCAATCGTAAACCTGTCTCCATAGGAGTGGCAATAGGCTTACAGTCTTCAAGGCCAAAACGCTGCAATAATGTGTCAATATATTTCGTTTGACACAAAGACATTCCACCATCAACTTGCATAAACTGAATGCCCAAATAGTGATGCAAATGCCCCAAATCAGACATCTCAAATGAGGCATGCAAATCAGCCTTGAAATCAGCAATATGCTTCTCAAGAGGACCAGTGAGCAGCATGTCGTCTACATAGACAACAATGATCAGAAGCACATCATTAGCACGCTTAACATATAAGGTGCTTTCAGTTGGACTGTTCTCAAAACCATGTGCAATCAGATAGGCATGTATTTTCTCATACCAAGCACGTGGTGCTTGCTTTAAACCATATAACGCCTTCTTTAACCTGCACACCTGGTTTTCATGCCCTTTCTGCACAAAGCCACGGGGCTGAAAAACATACACTTCTTCATGCAAGTCACCATTCAGAAATGCTGTTTTAATGTCCAACTGATGTACATTCCAACCATGATGGGCTGCAAGTGCACAAATGCTCCGAACAGTAGTCATACGGCATGTAGGTGCAAAGGTCTCATCAAAATCAATGCCTCTTTCCTGCGCATAACCCTTTCCAACAAGCCTAGCCTTATACCTGTCAACTGTACCATCAAGTTTACGCTTCAGCTTGTATACCCACTTAGTGCCAATGGCCTTCTTGCCAGGAGGCAAGTCACATAAAGACCATGTACCATTCTTCATTATAGCATCATATTCAGATTGCATAGCAGCCATCCAATTTTCTGAATTTTGTGCTTCATCAAAAGAAACAGGCTCATTCTCATCACAGAGACTAGATGCAGCCATAGCATAGCAATCTGATGCAAAGGAGGTACTATGAGAGCCTGAACGAGTACGATATGACAAAGGTGCATCTAATTTGCTGTCACGCAAAGTCTGCACCAGCCATTTTGGCATAGTTTTTGCCTGTTCAATATCAGCTCTCTCATCAACAAGTGCATCATGTAAATTTGCATCAGAAATGGAATGATCTGCATCATCATATGAAACCTGCAAAGGCTGAGAAGTTGCCTCATTAGGACCAGCGCTAGCCTGTCCACCTGTAAAAAGAGGCATCAAAGTATCATACATGTCTTTGGAGCTAACAGATGTCTCCTTAGTACATGAAAGCAATGGCTGAATAGCATCTTCCACAAAGACAACATCACGGCTAACCAGAATGCGTTTAGTCTGTGGATGATACAGACGATAACCTTTACTTTCAGAACTGTACCCAACAAAAATACATTTTACTGCCTTATCATCCAATTTTCTGCGATGTTGTTCAGGCACTAATGCATATGCCAAACAACCAAAAACACGCAGATGAGCAACAGATGGCTTGCGGTCATGCCAAGCCTCATATGGAGTGATGGACTGCAACGCTTTGGTGGGACACCTGTTCAGTACATATGCTGCACACATGACAGCCTCAAGCCAGAAACTATGTGGTAAAGCCTGACTTTTGACCATGCACCTCGCCATCTCCATGAGTGACCTATTCTTTCGTTCAGCAACTCCATTCTGTTGAGGTGTATACGGCACTGTACACTGGTGTTTTATCCCACGTTCAGCCAGAAATGCATTAAAATCTGAAGACATATATTCCCCCCCTCGATCAGAACGGAGGGTGCCCATTTTACATGTTGACAAATTTTCAGCCAAAACCAAAAACTGTTTGAAGCACATGAACACTTCAGACTTTGCTTTGAGTGGATATACCCATGCATGCCTGGAAAAATCATCAATGAAAGTCACGAAGTAAAGGTAATTTCCAAAAGAGGGTGTCTGCATAGGACCACAGACATCACTATGTACAAGCTGCAATTTCTGCATAGCCCGAACTGAACCATCTTTTGGAAAGGAAGAACGCTGCATTTTGCCCAAAATACAGCCTTCACAAACATGTTTTCCAGGTGCCTCAAGTTTGGGCAAGGAGGACACCATTTCAGATTTCTGCAGACGTAACAAACTAGCAAAATTCAGATGACCAAAGCGTGCATGCCAAAGCTTTGCATCTGACATAGCCTGAGAATCATGAACTGCACATGCCGAATCATTCACAGATCTTTCATAGTCTATGAGCTTATACAGCCCACGACATAAAATGCCAGAAGCAATAATCACATCGCCATTTGAGAGATCATGGACTGTACACCTGTCATCAACGAATTTCACAACCAAGCCAATCTTGGCTAATGCAGAAACTGATAACAGGTTCTTTTTGATCCCTGGCACAAATAAAGCATCTGACAAAGTGAAAGAACTACCATCAGCAGTAGTCAGAATGATCTTACCAACTCCCATAACAGGATAAGAGGAGTTATTGGCGCATGTGACAGTATTCCCTGTAGGGACAGGCTCGAGTGAAGAGAAGAAACTGCGCTGCGAGGTAATATGTTTGGTCGCCCCACTGTCAAAGTACCAAACATCTGAGTCTACTGCAGACATGCACTGATCATGAGAAGATGGGTCAAAACTGCAGACAGTAGTAAACGCCCATTCTTCTTCCTGCACAAGATTTGCAGACTCTGTTTTTGGTGTAGAGGCCTCTGCAACAACCATTCCAACCTCTTTCTTCTTTGCCTCTTTAGCAGCCAGTTTTGGACAGTTCTTTATAATATGATCATTTCCTTTACAGTACTTGCAGAACAATTTCTGCTTTTTTGATTTCTTCTCATCTTTATCCTGGTTCTTCGATTGTGCAGCATTTGCAGATTTCTGCTTACTAGTAGAAGAGCTCCATTTTCCTTTGCCCTTCTGACTAGCCAGGAAAGCTTGATCTGCAACACGCTGTCGGGAAGTTGCGGACATAAGGCTGGTGGATCAGTCAGCCACTAAATCCCTCGGCACACGCAGGGTGTATGAGACAATCGTAGGTGTTTTAGGTATATTTTCTATCGTCTAAGGTAAAAGAAATTCTAAAATACTCGTAAATTTAGTAAATATGGAGTAGATAATTGAAACACTTTAATTGTTTAAGAACTGTAAGGTTGGGCTGCTCTATATAGCTCTATAGCTTCGATTTGATACGGTGAAACTAAGGTTTCCTTGGTAATTTGATTTTTAATTATCTCCTGTTCTTCAGTTGTATTTTGATCTATGCTTGGTTTCCGCACTAATGCTGGTGGGAATAAGTCGTCGTTAAATTCTGGTTCAGGCAAAACGATAGTAAATAATGGTAATAGGCGCGAAACAAGACGATCGTATTCGATCGGCCGTAACGACTCGTGAACTATTCTATCTTTGATTCTTTCAGGTTCGATATGTTCGTTGATAGATGAAGTTTCAAGTGGAGATGGTAATAAGGTGCCTAAAATTAAATGTTCTAATTCATGCTTCCTAACAGATTCATTTTGAGCATTACTGGTAGTTCCTCTTTCTATCGACATACGAATGATCAATTCAGAATCTTTTCTGGGAATAATCAAGAGAAATTGAAATTAAAAATTGACAAGAATGCGGATACAAATTAGAATTCGAATTAACCCTAATGACAATACTGGATGATTATAATGCTATAAAAATGTTATAATTGCTCTAAAAGATGGCTAACAATAAGTGAATCCTATACAAAGCTTAATCAGGATAATTTCTATGGATTTATATCAGATTGTTGGTTGATTTGTTGAAATCTCCTCTTTTGTCATGATGCTCTTTGATACTTTTGCTTTCAATGTCTGCAAAAACATTAGCTGGTAAGTAACATTACAAGAAAATCATTAAGAAACATAAACTTACATTATCATGCACATGCATATGTTCATGCATACATTAAGACCTTCACATACTCATCATAATCACATACTTATTCTTATCACATATTTATATATATACCTACTAATAAGTTATCATGCATAATAATGCATCCATTCTCACATTTCCTAATGCATTTATTATTAACATGCCTTCACATTCTTAACTATGCTAATATATATCCCAACAAACTCTTTTAAGCATATTAGCATTCATGTTTGTGCATACTAATGCATTTACATATTCTCACGTATTTATACATATGCTTTTTCATTTATATGAATACATACCCTACTCATGCTTTTCATTATGTGCACATACATATGTATACTTATGCACATATATCTATGTACATATAAAATAAATTATCAATAAAAAAAATAAAAAAAATCAAACATATCATTATGTCTCTCTTTTCTCTGATCATGCACCACCCTCGATTGATGAGCTCTCTGCTTCTCTCTGCCTATGGACAGAATACCTCGATATCTCACAAAAGTGCGGGGTCGAGTGACGGTGTTATCACTTATTAGTAACAATAACTTATTGAGAGTCCTGTTCACAATAAATACAGACGAATAGACCAATAAATTTCTTGTATTCACAGGCGATGATGCTTCGGTGACCTTCAAAAAGATAGCGCCTTGTCTAAGTCATGAATCAGAGCTATCTCTTTCTCTCTCTATGAACATGTCCAATATCTTTTGCAGCGCTTGGCTGCCACAAGCCAGTTATCCCTGTGGTAACTTTTCTGACACCTCTAGCTTCAGATTCTGAAAGACTAAAGGATCGATAGGCCATGCTTTCACAGTTTGTATTCGTACTGAAAATCAAAATCAAATGAGCTTTTACCCTTTTGTTCCACACGAGATTTCTGTTCTCGTTGAGCTCATCTTAGGACACCTGCGTTATCTTTTAACAGATGTGCCGCCCCAGCCAAACTCCCCACCTGACTTTTGCCCACTCATCTCTATCATTCTTTTAATTAGCTTTATTCACACAAGTTACTTTCACCTCTCTTTTCATCTACACTAATTCTCTCCACTCTTTCTCTTAATCAACTTTTTCACTTTAAGTGCATCTTCCTTTCAGACCACTCCTTAATTCACTTTAGTTACACATCTTCTATAAACCATTCTTTTTCCTAGTACTCATACAGACCACTAGATATTTATCCTTTTAATTAATCATTTTAATTTAATTAACCTATATTTCTTATTTAAAAAAATCCTTTAATTTAAGCTTAGTGTAAGGGTTTAATTAATTAGAACCTTAATATTTAAATGCACACATATGATTAACTTAATTCAATAAATCATATTTTAATTTTTAATACATAAATACTCTTTTTAAACATTACTTTAATGAAATACCTATTATTTTAACCCTTAAAATTCAATAAAAACCCTGAAAAATCTTCTTGAAACCCTTTGGAAATCCATTAAAAATCCTTTGAAAATCAATTGAATACCTAGTTAAACCCTAACTTTAACCAAGAATTAATGCTACTAACTTAAATACATATAAATAAATGTAAACCTAGGGTCTTAAACCCATAAATCAAGGTTTCTATGGCCTAAACACACATTATTTAAGCAGTTTAGGGTAAACCGTAGTTCGAACTTTTGTTTTCTTCATCCACTTGATCCTGCAAATACTTAACAAGAGATTAGTCCCAAACAAAATCATTGTTATAATCAGATTAGAATTGACCAATAAACATTTTTTTAATTTTTCTTTTCGTCAACGGAAAGGTTGAAATCTTTCCGACATTCGCCCCGGCCAAACCTGCACATCGTCCTCGATGGGCCAACCTGCAGATCATCGAAAGCAATATCAAATTCTTTTGAAATTTATTCATGGCTCAAATGCAAATTGTCTGTATATAAAAATGCTTCTATCATTAGTACATCTTCAAATAGCAAAGAAAACTTATAAAATTATGTAAACTTGAATTTAAACCTTTTCGTTCAATACATGAATTGGAAATAGGTTTTAGAAAGAAACTATAGACGTCATTCAAATAGTGTTCGTACTAACTCTTCTATTAACTCTGTTCATAAGTAAAGCATATGTTATATAGGCCTTCTACCTCATCTCCTAACCATTTGCCATTAAGATACAAAAAACTAACTCCCCTCTAGCATACATCCGCCTTATATAGCCCGCTTTTCAAATCAGAAGTGATTTCGAGACCACAACTGATTTATTTGATTTTTCTTTTATCTCTTTTTTTTTTTTTTTTTTTTATCATAATTTTTCTTTTGTCATTTTTCCTCTTTTCATATGCAGCAACCATTAATGTACTGCTTTCAATTTTTCTTCGCAACTTTTTTGATAAAGGGGAAAGGCTTAACCCCTAATCAGAGCAAAGGATCTAGAGGTAAGCTAAAGCAGGAACTAGGATCTCTTTAGCTAAATGGGTCAGATTTAAGGAAGCTTACCTATATAAAACAAGTCTACTTCTACTAGGAGTTGCAAGTTAAGGGTTCCTTCAACTATTCATATGACAGCCATAGGTTTCTAATCCCTATCTTCTTTCCAAGCACATCCCTACTTCAGTGTAAATTCTACTTTTCATAATTTTATAAGAAGTTTCTTATCCTAGCTGAAGAATGTACATTTCTAATTATGATAATGCAGAAAAAAACAAAACTTAAAACATTAATTAGGGTTAGAACTATTTCACCTGATCTATTTTGAATCCATCTTTAGTATCGCATTTCATCCAAATATTGCTTTGATTGCTGGAATTTGTAAACTGCATGTACTATCTTCAATCTCCTGCGCTTCATCTTTATCATAAATCAGTCTTTTATTTTCAACTCCTGCTATCAAGTAACAATGTAAAGATTTTCAAGACAAATTACATTTTATAAATAATTTTATATTTTCATAAATGTAAAAGAAATAAATAATAAAAAACATATTTAAAAGAAAATTTAAACATTGTTTTTATTAAAACAAAATCATTCTTCATTTCCTTCATCATATATGACATCATAAAATTCTTCATTTCTTTGTTTAAATATTTTAATTCTTTTACCTGCAATTAAATTTTTAAGCGGAGTTCCATCTAACTCTCTTAAAGCATACGTTCCATTTTCATAGCTTTTGACCACCACATAAGGTCCAAACCAACGCTTTTTTAATTTTCTACGGGCATCATACTGTATATCAAATGTGCTATCATATATCAATACCCAATCATCAATTTGAATTGGCTTTGGTCTTAACCTATGTGATTTATCAAAATACTTTTTATTTTTAAGTCGAGAAGTTTTTAATTTTTCTACAGCGTCTTCCAATCTCTCATTCCCTTGCTCTAGTTGCTGAATCCTTAGAGCTAACAAGTCTTCAGTAGATAAATTATCTTTCCAAGGAAGCATAGTCCAAGTAAGAATTTGGGTATTTACAGGAAAAATTGGTTTTTGGCAGTACATAAGCTCTGCCGGCATAAACCCTGTCGTTCTCGTACAGGTCATTCTATCAGCCCACAAAGCGAATGGCAAAAATTTTGGCCAATTCTTCAATTCTCCTTTGCAAGCTTTAGAAATCGCTTTTATGATTGGGGAATGCCCTCTTTCTATTTTTCCGTTAGCCTCAGGGTTATATGCAGTTGTAAGAGCTAAACGAATTCCATGCCTAGCAAAGAATTCCCTAGCCTCTTGCGCATCTAATTCGCCCCTATCGGCTACTATTTTTTCAATATACCCAAATCTCGAAATCACATCTTCTAAAAGAAATTTGCATACATTGAAAGTAGTTTTTGATCTAAGAGCTCGGCCTTCCACATGATTAGTAAGATCTTCACGAGCAAGAACTATGTATCTCATTCTATTGATACCTTTGGGCATAGTGACTAAGTCTACTACCCACTTATAGTGTATGCATGGTGGATACGTAGGATGTAGTGGATCCCTATGCTTAACCGATGAATAAACTTGACATACATCGCAAGAATCCACAAAATTCTTGACATTAACATAAATACCTGGCCACCAGTAACACTCTCTAATTTTTTCATAAGTGGCAACAAAACCTTTATGCCCGGCCCATAAAGTATCATGCATGCTCTTCATGACTTGCATCTGAAGATTCTTAGTACCTAGTACTCTTTGAGGCATTTTGATCTTCTCCCTTGCATGTCTCCAAAGTAATCCATTTTTTAAGAAAAAGTTAAATGCTCTTTTTCTAATATTTCTAAATTTATTTGAAGACCATGAAGGTGATCTAATTAAAGTACTAAGATACTTGCCAATCTCTAGCCACTCTCCTTCATATTCATCTGAATTAAAGTTTTCATATACATAAACTTGGGAATCATAATTTATCATATTAGTATCTACTTTGGCTTCATCATTCTGATCATACCTAGCTCTTGAGAGCATATCAGCAACAGAGTTAGATTTTCTTGAAATATGAATTAAAATTGGATTGATAAATTTAATATAAGAAATCCAACGAAGCATTGCAATATCTGGTGAAGAACAGTTTGTGATCATTCCAATTAGCGGTAAACAATCTGTCTCCACAATCACATTTGCTCCTATGAAATATTCTTTATCGGACTTTAGAGCTGTGACTAAACCCCAAAGTTCTCTTTTGATTTGAGGATAATTTCTTTGAGTATTAAGTAAAATCTTAGCGTCAAATCTAATAGCATATCTTCTACCCTCTTCATCATCTTGACTTATGACCCAGCCAATTCCAATAGGACTAGTATCAACAGTCAAAATAATGGGCTTATTATTCATATAATCTACTCGTTTAAGGATTGGAGCTTCTTGAAGCAACTTTTTTAATCTACGCATTGCTTGAGTATGTTTTTCAGTCCATAAAAATTTTCTTTTCTTTCTTAATAAATCATAAAGACAGTCAGCTATATGTGCAAAATGTGGTATCCATATAACATAGAAGATACAGGCTCCTAAGAATCGTCGAACTTCACTCACATTTTGACATATCTCCGAAATCTTACTAATGGCATCAATTTTCTGAGGGTATGGCTTCCGTCCATAATGGCCACAAAGATGACCTACTATGAGGACCTCATTAACACCAAAAGTAGATTTTTCTATAGATAACGTTAAGCCAACTTGAATAAATCGCTCAAAGATTTTTTTGCAATCAAGGATATGAGCCTTTACAAATCTACGACAACCATCTTCATCCAGAGTGCTATCTTTCTCTTCTTCCAAGCAACCCTTAATGGGAATGTCATCGATAAAGGGCATAGTAATGTGAGGAATAAAATCGTGCAAAACCAAATTCATTGCACTCATCATGTGTGCTACTGAATTGGTCGCACCTTGAGGTAATGTACACATCCTAACTAATCCCAAAGGTGTTTTCATGGTAGTAATGTCTCTACTCTCTAATGCCAATTGAAATTGATCATACCCAGAGTAGAGATCACCCATTGAGTATATAGAATTGCCTGAAAATGCTTCCGCAAATTCATCCACAATTGGACCTGTACCCACATTTCTAATGGTCACTTTATTAACTGGTTGAAGATCTTGGATAAACCGAAGTTTTCCATTCTTCTTGGGCACAGTAAACCAACGGTTTGAATAGGGAGCTGAAGAGGATTCTAAAATATGCATATGAATTTTTTCTTTAAGTAATCTAATCAGCTCTGGAAGATGAGCTTTAGGTACAGGAATAGGGCGCAAATTCCAAGGAATATGGGGAATAGTGAAAATAATCATTGGTGAAACTATCTTAGGATCTGCACATCCTATCTCTGAAGGCTCAAGAGAAAATGCTCTTCCATGTTGCTCAATAATCTTTAGAAAATACTCTTTTTCTGCTGGAAGAAGGAAACCACTAGCATCTAATTTAATTTGATTTAAGGATTCTTTAGTAAATACATGGCCAATATTTGTTGGATTTCTGAGGATTGGCTCATGACTTACATTCTTTATAATATCATTACTGAATTTTGGTAGTGGTTGAGCTACGGGTTTAACCTTCTTACTAACAGTTTTATATTTGGTCTCCACTAAGGCATCATACTCATGATCAATACTAGAGGCATATTCCTGAATTAATGCATACATATCAAGTGAAGAGATAAGAATATGGGAATTAGACTTACTTTGATAACAAAGTTCCAATTCTTCTAATGTTGAAAAGCAATGTGTAGTTTCAATAATATGCTCAATACTTTCATCCATTAATAAATCTCCTTTGATTTTCAAATGTTTTTCATATTTGTTTATAAGTTTTCTTGGAATTTGTTTAAAATGAAAAATATTTAAAGTAGCAGATGGAAAATAAACAGTCATTTTATCTAAATTTTGTACAAGATTTTGCGAGATTTCGAACCAAAGTCCACTGTCATCTCGCTCAACAGTGGCATTTATTCGAAATCCTGATCTAAGTGTCTTAAAGGAGTTTTTCTTAAAGACCTACGATTACGAGGATGGTTTATACAAAGCGTCATAAATTGAACAGATTTAAGGCCATCACGAGAACGAATTCTTGCAAAAGCACTTCCATCATCCAATACTTTTGTCTCCATTCTTTGTTCACAAATGAACGGCTGTCCCAAAATAATTGGGTACGAGCAGTCATCATGAACAAAGAAATTATGTTCCTCTTTAACATCTCCAATAGTAATAGGAACATTTGCACAAGCTCCTAGTAAATAGCCAGAAGCATTGTTGGCTGCCTTCATTTTCCATCCATGGTCCCTATCTATGGGCCATTTTCCCTCATTATAAATCTCCCGTGAGACTACATTGATTTCTGATCCTGAATCGATTAATGCTACTTGTGGTTTATTATTATTTCCTATCTTAACTATAGTTTCAGTAGTACCCCTAGCCCAATGTTTCTGAGTGTAATGGCTATTTGGGTCATCATTTCCTTTTTCCAAATGCCCAATAACAGGTCCCAAATAATTTCTACGATCAGACGATTCTCTATACTCAGATTCAGTTATTTGTACAACACTCACTTTTGGTTCATCCTGATCTTTTCTTTCCTCCATGTCAATATCTTCCGTTCTATATTCTATAGGTTCTCTTCGTCTTTTAATGATACTCATGAAATCTTCCTTCACATCTGTTCTTAAAAATGCTAACCATTCCTCTAATGTCATGGTAACCTCTGCCTTCATGATTTTCTCATCCATAACTTTCCGAATATCTATTTGTTTCTCAATTTGAGAGATCAAACGGAAAGTCGGAGGTTTCTTTTTCGGTTTTTCTTCCTTACTTCCTTCTTCTCGTATGGGTTGTATTTCATTTGGTTGCTCTTGACTTCTGTCTTCACTTGTAGTTTTCTTTTCTAAATTTTCTCCTACTTTCTTTCCTTTACCCTTATTTTGAGACTTCTTTTCTTGTTCTTGTTGTTTTGGTTCTTGACTAGGCTCTATCATAGGCGGTTCTTTAATTGTATCAGTCGTTTCACCCTCTTTTCTAGCCCTAGTTGTTCGTTTAGACTGTCCCTCTTCATCCCGTTTCCTCTTCTCATCTATATTAATTTCGTGGGCATAAACTGAGAACATGTCTACTGGCTCATTCCAACATGTTTTTGATCTAATATCCGAGCTCGTAGCACATAAGTTCTCAACAGATAACTTGCCTCTTTTAGCAGTATCATAAACCTGCTCCCAGAAATCACAATTAGAGTCTTCACTATCCAGCCTACAAGCATATGTATTTTGGCTTGTGGAGGCTTCAAAAAAGGTTTTCATACCTCCTTTCCCATAATTTGATGCCAAAGGCCTTTTTGTTACATAGTCACAGATCTTTTGATCTACTTCTGTGACCCAATTCTTATCCTTGGCCTCTTTGAATAAGTTGCATGTCCAGTGTGGATGCTCCAAATCATCACACCAGAGACATCGACGTGCTTGGTTAAATGGTCTTCTAGCTGGCATCTGATTCCTAGGATTTTGTTCTAATTCTTTTGGTTTCTCCTGATCTCTCAATTTAAGCTCTTGCATACTCTTTATAGTAGCTATTTCAGTTGCCAAAGTCTCCACATGTTTGACAAGTGATTCTACTGATGTTTTTAACATTGTAAGCTCAGAGTCATCCTTTCTAAGGTTATGAGGAGTGGGGTCATTATCTATCTTTCCTGGCACATCTCTTTCATATATTCTTGGAGTTTGTATCTGATTTCGCTCCTGTCTTTGGGCTAACCTATGGACAGCTGCTCTTACATTATCCCAATTTCCAGTAAGCCCGCTTGCAGTCGCTCCATCCTCAAGCATTGGTTCTAGCTCTCGTCTAAGAGAGGGATCTAGCATGTTTAGAAAATTTCTTAATTTATCTGGTTCAAGAGCTGTTCTATCTGCTTGAGGCATTTGGTTAAATTTGATATCAAATTCAGCTAATCCCTGAGTTATGTGTTGGTCTAACTTTGTTGTTCCTACCCATCGCATGAATGTGGCTCGATTATTCTTACTGTAATCTTCATGCGAAAATTCAGTAAGAAGCCGAGTCTTGAAATCCACCCAAGTCATGTTTGGTTGGACTACTCGCAATTGGATTCTCTCTCTAGTGAACCCATGAGCAATTCGTATAAAGGTATCTTTTTTATTGTCTTCCGGTAATCCATATTGTTCTGTCAATTGTTCATAATATTTAAGATAAGCTGTTACATTTATTCCTGTAAATTCCCCCCTATCTGTTTTAATGGCATCTATGATCTTCCAAATTTGCTGCTCTTCAAAGTGATCTGCCATAGTGGATAAGTCTAACTTTATAGATAAATATGAAATATACGTATATAATTCTCGTAATAATCCGTCTATATCTTGATCCTGATACGATTCCGTGGTGAAAGAAACAGAAATACAGAGAATATTCCTACTTCTTTACCAACAAAACTAAAGAAAAATGTCCTACTGCTTTGAAAAAGAAAATTTTCCTAGTATGTTATAACCAAAAAGAAAACTTTCCTATGCTTTTGCAATAAAAGAAAACTTTCCCTATTTTGAGGTAAATAGAAAGAAAGAACACTTTTTTACTATTTTATAAGAAAGAAACTTTTCTACTACTCTGCAATAAAGAAAAATTTCCTACTGCTTTAAAAATAGAAATGAAGAAAACTTTCCTACTATTGTGCAATAAAGCAAATTTTCTTACTTCTTTGCAACTAGAAAGCAAACTTTCCCTACTATTATGCAACAGAATAAGAAAATATACCTGATCAGCCAATTTGATGAAGAGGTTCGTTGTGAATGTGCTCAATGCAAAATCTTTTCATGCATGTGCTATCGTCACTTTTATGAAAGTTGATGGATAAAGGTGACGTGACGAGGATCAATCAGCTGCAGCTCCAACGGATGTCGATACTCCTTCTTCAATCGTCAAATTATCTATATATGCATATGCAAAACAGAAAGTAAATATACCTTTATACTTACAATGTCATGCCGAACCTTCACGTCGGGTTCACCAAGATGTCGGGAAGTTGCGGACATAAGGCTGGTGGATCAGTCAGCCACTAAATGCCTCGGCACACGCAGGGTGTATGAGACAATCGTAGGTGTTTTAGGTATATTTTCTTTCGTCTAAGGTAAAAGAAATTCTAAAATACTCGTAAATTTAGTAAATATGGAGTAGATAATTGAAACACTTTAATTGTTTAAGAACCGTAAGGTTGGGCTGCTCTATATAGCTCTATAGCTTCGATTTGATACGGTGAAACTAAGGTTTCCTTGGTAATTTGATTTTTAATTATCTCCTGTTCTTCAGTTGTATTTTGATCTATGCTTGGTTTCCGCACTAATGCTGGTGGGAATAAGTCGTCGTTAAATTCTGGTTCAGGCAAAACGATAGTAAATAATGGTAATAGGCGCGAAACAAGACGATCGTATTCGATCGGCCGTAACGACTCGTGAACTATTCTATCTTTGATTCTTTCAGGTTCGATATGTTCGTTGATAGATGAAGTTTCAAGTGGAGATGGTAATAAGGTGCCTAAAATTAAATGTTCTAATTCATGCTTCCTAACAGATTCATTTTGAGCATTACTGGTAGTTCCTCTTTCTATCGACATATGAATGATCAATTCAGAATCTTTTCTGGGAATAATCAAGAGAAATTGAAATTAAAAATTGACAAGAATGCGGATACAAATTAGAATTCGAATTAACCCTAATGACAATACTGGATGATTATAATGCTATAAAAATGTTATAATTGCTCTAAAAGATGGCTAACAATAAGTGAATCCTATACAAAGCTTAATCAGGATAATTTCTATGGATTTATATCAGATTGTTGGTTGATTTGTTGAAATCTCCTCTTTTGTCATGATGCTCTTTGATACTTTTGCTTTCAATGTCTGCAAAAACATTAGCTGGTAAGTAACATTACAAGAAAATCATTAAGAAACATAAACTTACATTATCATGCACATGCATATGTTCATGCATACATTAAGACCTTCACATACTCATCATAATCACATACTTATTCTTATCACATATTTATATATATACCTACTAATAAGTTATCATGCATAATAATGCATCCATTCTCACATTTCCTAATGCATTTATTATTAACATGCCTTCACATTCTTAACTATGCTAATATATATCCCAACAAACTCTTTTAAGCATATTAGCATTCATGTTTGTGCATACTAATGCATTTACATATTCTCACGTATTTATACATATGCTTTTTCATTTATATGAATACATACCCTACTCATGCTTTTCATTATGTGCACATACATATGTATACTTATGCACATATATCTATGTACATATAAAATAAATTATCAATAAAAAAAAATAAAAAAAATCAAACATATCATTATGTCTCTCTTTTCTCTGATCATGCACCACCCTCGATTGATGAGCTCTCTGCTTCTCTCTGCCTATGGACAGAATACCTCGATATCTCACAAAAGTGCGGGGTCGAGTGACGGTGTTATCACTTATTAGTAACAATAACTTATTGAGAGTCCTGTTCACAATAAATACAGACGAATAGACCAATAAATTTCTTGTATTCACAGGCGATGATGCTTCGGTGACCTTCAAAAAGATAGCGCCTTGTCTAAGTCATGAATCAGAGCTATCTTTTTCTCTCTCTATGAACATGTCCAATATCTTTTGCAGCGCTTGGCTGCCACAAGCCAGTTATCCCTGTGGTAACTTTTCTGACACCTCTAGCTTCAGATTCTGAAAGACTAAAGGATCGATAGGCCATGCTTTCACAATTTGTATTCGTAGTGAAAATCAAAATCAAATGAGCTTTTACCCTTTTGTTCCACACGAGATTTCTGTTCTCGTTGAGCTCATCTTAGGACACCTGCGTTATCTTTTAACAGATGTGCCGCCCCAGCCAAACTCCCCACCTGACTTTTGCCCACTCATCTCTATCATTCTTTTAATTAGCTTTATTCACACAAGTTACTTTCACCTCTCTTTTCATCTACACTAATTCTCTCCACTCTTTCTCTTAACCAACTTTTTCACTTTAAGTGCATCTTCCTTTCAGACCACTCCTTAATTCACTTTAGTTACACATCTTCTATAAACCATTCTTTTTCCTAGTACTCATACAGACCACTAGATATTTATCCTTTTAATTAATCATTTTAATTTAATTAACCTATATTTCTTATTTATAAATCCTTTAATTTAAGCTTAGTGTAAGGGTTTAATTAATTAGAACCTTAATATTTAAATGCACACATATGATTAACTTAATTCAATAAATCATATTTTAATTTTTAATACATAAATACTCTTTTTAAACATTACTTTAATGAAATACCTATTATTTTAACCCTTAAAATTCAATAAAAACCCTGAAAAATCTTCTTGAAACCCTTTGGAAATCCATTAAAAATCCTTTGAAAATCAATTGAATACCTAGTTAAACCCTAACTTTAACCAGGAATTAATGCTACTAACTTAAATACATATAAATAAATGTAAACCTAGGGTCTTAAACCCATAAATCAAGGTTTCTATGGCCTAAACACACATTATTTAAGCAGCTTAGGATAAACCGTAGTTCGAACTTTTGTTTTCTTCATCCACTTGATCCTGCAAATACTTAACAAGAGATTAGTCCCAAACAAAATCATTGTTATAATCAGATTAGAATTGACCAATAAACATTTTTTTAATTTTTCTTTTCGTCAACGGAAAGGTTGAAATCTTTCCGACAACGCATAATGGACCTGTTCTGCCTGGACTGATCTTCCTGCAACAGAACAGAGACTAATTCCTCAAATGACAAGGCATTCGGATTGCCTTTCATCATCAATCGAAGAGTAGAGGCAAAACTCTGATATGAATCAGGAAGGCCATTCAGAACGGTCTGCACAAGTGAGCTATCTGGTATAACCTCATCAGCAGAAATCAATTGTTCCTTCAGGTCTTTGATCTTTGTAAGAAAACTGTCCATCGAATCACCTTCATTCATGTGCTCACTCTCCAACTGTTTTCGGAGGTAAGCAACACGAGCCTCATTCCTAGCCTGGTACAAAGTGGTAAGTGTATCCCAAGCATCCTTTGCTGTTCTGCAAGAGCGAATATGAGGAATAATGGCACGTTTGACAGACAAAGCTATCAATGCATGTGCCTGGGCATCTCTGCCATCCCAACGAATCTGCTCTGCAGTAGGTGCAACAGAAACAGCAGCACGAACAGGAATCTGTGGAATATCATCTTCGACACCATCTTCATCAGCTCCAACACCTATATTTGCAGTACCTGTCGTTACAGGTGTAACAGGACGTCTTTCAACACCCTGCACAATGTTCCACAATCCTTTTGCAACCAGTACATGTCGCATCATATAAGCCCATAATGGGTAGTTGGTACCATCCAACTTATCCTCAACAGCCAACATACGGAATACATCACTGCTTTCAGCCATGGCCGGTGACTAAAATACCTTGATGCAGAAAATTGACTGTATCTCAAAAAGTTGAACAGAACTGCCCAGACGAGTTCTGCTAGACCTGTAGCAGACTTCGAGACGCTTAAACTGGTGAACAGAAACTGGTATATACCTTTGGCACAAAAGGACGAAATAGCCTGCACAAGCACTGCGATAGTGCGTTCGGAGGCCGAAACGAGCTCAGATCGCGATTTCGGCACCACAAGGCGAAGCTGTGTTGATCTCGAAGACACCCTGAGTATGCTCACCAAATTTTGTGCAAATCTGAGACTGCAAACGGAGGAGTGTCGACGGCGCCCTAGAAGAAGCAACGACCTGCTCTGATACCAATTGTTGGAGTTAGACGACTGCGGAAGCACGCGAACAGCACAAGGAAGAAGAAGAAGCTTGGAGCACAACACACAAGACTGAATGTATTACTAGAGAATGTACAAAGATAAGTAGCCCATTAGGGCAATAGGCGTATATACAAGCCGGGGGAAAAAAACCTCCTAAAGAGGGAAAAAAGTACCCCGGCGGTCCTAGAGTGTTCACACACATCACTACCTAAATATATCAACACATATTTATTGCCCAAAGGGATACAAGATATTGCAAATATGAAGCATGTAACCTTTTTTGTGTAATTGTTCCATGTCCTAATATTAGTCCTTATTGATCCATGATCTGTTTTTCTCTGGTGACTCCTATTTATGTGATGATAATATTTTGCATGAGCTCTTTTGTAATTGTCTTCTCAAGAATCAATGAAAAAGCTCTTTGAAGGCAGATTTTCCAAATTCAAGCTCATTCAAAAGACTCAAAACAGATGTACATACATAGACATATTTCTTTTCAAAGCTTGTTACATCATGAACTATACATACATAGACATGCTTATTTCTCAAAGAAATAAAAGACATTGCAAGTATTAAGGCTTCCTTTGGAATGTAACCTTTTTCATTTTGCCATATTGATCCATGATGTTTTTGTCTGATGATAGTCCTAATCTTTTGATTACAATATTTGGCATGAAATCCTTTGTAATTTTCTTCTAAAGAACCAATCAAAAAGCTCTTTGATGGCATTAATTTTTGTTACTCCTCCTCCTTTCCTTGTGCACCTAAGGAAGCTTGTCCTTGCTTGATAATGAGATTTTTCCATGCCTTGGGTGTTCCATATGGCAAGTGTATCCTATTATGCAAAGAATGCACCATACACAAGAAGAATATGTTGGAAGAACAGAAAAGTTTCATCAGATGTTTATTTCAATTAAAGAAAAATAAATTGAGTAAATTACCTTTGAAACTCACCAAGTAGTATGTTATGTCTTTGGAACTTCATGCCTCTATGATGGTTTCTATAAGCTCTGTGGTCACCTTTCTGAAATCTATCACATAGCTATTTGATGTTACGTGTTGCCTCATGATCTTTAACAAATTATCTAGTTTGACCCACACCTCCATTCTCTTTTTTGCTATTTCTGGTTTGCTTTTTAAATTTGTCGTGAACTCAATAATTTTTTCCTAGCGATTCCACATGGCATTTAGTTGTTTGTCACCATGGTTGCTAAAGAATCTCCATGCTTTTGCACCTCCCATTGAGACATCCTATAGTACATTACCTGTTTTGTGAAAGCTTTCGATCTTTTCTTAGATGAACATCACCACCATGAAATCCCATTTTTGAAAGTAGAGATTCACATTTTTTATGCACTCATCTGCAAGAGTTGTAGGCTTGATAGAATATGCATAATCCAAGTGGAAACATACCAACTTGTCAATGATCCTTAACTCTGCATGTAGTGTACATATGTGTACATTTGTCAATGCTATTGGAAGTATGGGATCCCAAATCATGGCAGAAGATGAGTAGTTATGAAGAATAACATTTTTTCTGGAAGGAGCCTCCTTAGCCTCAGCTCCAGCAATCCATCCTCTTGTGCAGCCTTGACTTTGCATGCAATACAAGCAAGGCTACTTAGAATTTGCTCCCCCACTTATACCAAATATGCAATTGAGTGTCTTTAGGTCTCCACTCAAATGCCACTCAACTTTAAAGTCTCCATAGTCTTTGACATTCAACAATTCTCTTGCATGATGCCTCTGAACAACATTTGGAATGTTTGTCTATGAGAATAACCATTTAAGTGTTTTATGGCTCTCAAATGGAACTTGAGCATAGCCAATCCACCATAACTCCATTTCAAACTGTACTTTGAGAGATGGAGTATCAAATTTCTCAATGCTATAGTCCAAAGCTCTATTCATCAGTGCAATGCTTATTCTCTCCATCTTTTGATGTTTTTTAAGTTTAGCTTCATCAAGTTTGATTACAAATTTCAATAGACAGAACATTCATGTTCTTTTATATTATACAACTATACCATGTATATTTGAAGTCTTATTATATCTATCCATATATTGTTAAATGCATTGTAAGTGAAATGTAACTTTTGTTTTCCTACTTCGTAAGGCATGTTACCGTGAATATGTTTATATTCACCAAATATTGATGTGATCTTCTTATTCAAATAGAGCTGAAACTTTCCTACATGATGGGACCTAGGCAATCCAAAGCTTTGTTGTTAGGGAACTCTAGAGCTTTGTCGTTGGTGCCCATCTCAAAGTGGTTCCTATCTGGGTAATCAAGCTCATTAATCTTCTTTTCCAAATCACAATACAAGTTGTTTGGGGGAGCATCTGGAGTATGGTTTCTCTCAAAATCACCCTAGGACTTCTTCTCCTTCTTCTTCTAACTTCCCTGAACCCATTTGAGTCGTTTTCTGGGTTTTGGGAGCCCTTAACTTCCTCTTCATTCACCAGGGGGTTTAGGGTCCCATTGTTATCTTTATCTTTTTTGGGCACTTCTTGTATTTGTTTGCTTTTGTGTCTCATTGGGCACTCTTTGATTCTATGGCCTCGCTGGCCACAATAAAAACATGCATAAGGTAGATTTTTGTAATTAACATCTTGTTCCCAGACCTCCCCTTTGCCCAAGTCCACTTTGATCTTTGAAGGAAGTGGCAGGCTTACGTCAACCTTGATACAGATTTCAGGGTGCCACTAAGCATTGAAAGAGTGCATCACACCTTCATAAATGAATCCGCCAAGATCCTCACGTGAAGCCAACGGCTTGCTAATGGGAGAAATGATGTCCCACATGAAATTGTACAAGGAGTATGTCAGGCTAGTGAGCTCAGCATAGAGAGGGTAGTGGAGAGATTTTGATTTGTCAGGAATGAAATCGGGGGACCATATGAATGGACACAATGTCGCCTGCCTGAGTTGCCAGCTTTTGACAGTGAGGGCTTGGAATGCCATATCTTCATTCTCAAAGACTAGCAACATATGACTACCCAATAGGAACTCACACTTGCTAACAATCAACCCATGAGGAAACTGTGAGGAGATGGTTGGATACACTCTAGCAATGAGGTGGTGGTGCAGAAATCTTGCTCTACACCTGCCAATGTAGCTTCAAAGTACCTTAGTAGAAACCTTTAGCTTTCCAAATATTCATTTGGATCCATAATGTACCTTGGAGCATCACCTTCAAATAGTTATGTCAAAACAGACTACTTCCATGATTGAAGACTTCCAAAATCTTGCTACTTTTGGTCTTGCTTAGTATTTCACTCAATGCTCACTCATTGATTGCATATGACTCGAGAGCTTTTAGACATAGGTAATTAGATCTATAAACTTGCTATAGAAAGTCATTTGACTAATTTAGGATGAGTATATGATGAGAAATCACATTAAGAAGTTAGGGGTGTTATGCTGACTTTTTAGGAAGATGACAATGAGCAGACATAGGTGACTTGTAGAGAACTTATCTCACAAAGTACTGAATCAAATGATATTAAAATTAATACCTGAGAGCTAGAAGATCTAAGCTACATATACTAAGTTCAATCACATTGATTGGATAACTATATGTAGAGAAGTCCTCAAAGGGAATTCACTGAAATGAACACTTAGCAGGAGACAATAGTAGATACCAAATGACTTGCATAAACTCAACCAAATGTGTAATATAATGAATGTATGATACAAGGGAGATGATTTACACTTTCTCATACATGTGTGGGATTAGTGTACCCATAAGATTGAAGCTCAAAGTGTCCTTCTTCTTGCTCTACTACCCGCGACTAAAAGTCAGGGTCTTTTATAGTTGTGCATTCAATTTGAATTTTGGATCTGCCACCTAAAAGTGATCCTATCTTTTAGGATTCTAATTGATTTGATTCTAAACACTTAGTTGCTATGAAGTATAACTCGTAAAGTCATGAGATTCTTTCAAACCTTTCCTTTTACTTTTATCTTGAGTTAAATTTATGAGATTTTACAAGAGGTGTTCATGTGTGACTTATGGATAGTCACTCCCAAGTTGTGAAGTAAACCTTTGATATTTGGTCAAGTATCAAGGCTTGCCAAATGTACCAATAGCTCCCCCTCAAGGCTAACATGCTTGAGCCTTCATTCCGTAGGTATTTCATGCAAAACCAATCATTGATTTGAACCTATTGAGTTTGCTTCCATCAAGTGATTTCGTGATCATGTCTGCACATTGCATCTGTGTAGATACATAAGACAATTGTATCTCTTTGCTTGCAATATTTTCTCTAACAA
Source organism: Ceratopteris richardii (assembly GCA_020310875.1). NCBI lineage: Eukaryota > Viridiplantae > Streptophyta > Polypodiopsida > Polypodiales > Pteridaceae > Ceratopteris > Ceratopteris richardii. Next base: position 44,171,237 of record CM035408.1, read on the forward strand.
AGTGATAATGGACTTCTATATGCTTATTCGTAGCATGAAAGATAGGATTAGCAATTAAATGCAATGAACTCATATTGTCTCCAAATATATATGGAGTGCCAAATTCTAACCCTAGATCTGTATATAGAGTCTTGATCCACATTGCTTCCTGAGTTGCATTTGCCAATCCTCTATATTCAGCGTCAGTTGAGGAGAGTGCTATAGTGGGCTGTTTCTTGGAAGACCAAGAAATGAGCTTTCTACCTACAAAAGATAGATATCTAGATGTACTTCTTCTATCATCTTTTGATCCTGACCAATGTGCGTCAGTGAAAAGCTTCACACTTAAGTCAGATGTGTACGAGTAATATAGGCCCTCATTGATTGTTCCCTTTAGATACTTCAATATCCTTTTTGCTTTTTCCATATGAGGTTTCCTAGGAGTGTGCATGAATTGGCTAAGCACACTTACTCCATAGCAGATATCAAACCTAGTTAGGGTGGCATAATTCAAGATTCCAACTAGACTTTGGTAGTTTGTAATGTCTTCAATTGGTTCTCCTTCATGAGCACTTAACTTGTGACTGACCTCCATGGGAGTACTTGCAACCTTAGTGTCCTACATTTTGAACTTTGCAATCATATCTTTAATGTACTTCCTTTGAGTAAGGAACATCCATTGATCTGTATAGACAACTTCTTATCCAAGAAAATAAGTGAGCAATCCAAGGTCACTTATCTTGAATTCTTCCTTCATTTGGGCTTTGATCTTCTTGATTCGATCTGCATAATTACATGTAAGAATGATATCATCTACATACACACGTAAATATATAACTTCAGAGTTGTTCCTCTTAATGAAGAGTGAAGAATCAACCTTGCTCAATTTGAATCCTTTGTCTTACAAGAATGTAACAAGGCTATGGTTGCAAGCTCTAGGAGCTTGCTTGAGACCATAGAGAGCTTTCTTGAGTTTGCACACATATTCACGATGTGATTTATCAACAAATTCAAGAGGTTGTGCCATGCACCTCCTCTGAAATCCAACCATTTAAGAATGCATTTTTTACATCCAACTGATAAATGTTCCGATTCCTTGAAGTTGCTATACTCATGAGAACTATAATTATTGGCATCTTTTCCACAGGAGAGAAGGTCTTCTCATAATCAATTCCTTGGGTCTGAGCAAACCCTTTAGCCACAAGTCTTGCTTTGTACTTATTTATTGAACCATCAGAATTCTTTTTTACCTTATAGATCCACCTAGATCGAATGATCTTCATGAATTGTTTCTTGGTAACTAGGTTGTTGTAGAGAAAAGCACAAAAGAGGAGCCCCAAAAATTTCCAAATTATGAGCATAATTTCTCTTCTTCAAAATCCTATGAAATTCCCTTGAAGCCATGTAAATGCACTAGAGGAGTCCTCTAGATGCATAAGCCCTAAATCATTGTAACATAACTCTTGTAAAATAGTAGGAAATTAGATTTATTCAATAAAGTTCTGGTCTCGTATAAAAGGACCATTTTTAGGGCGCATATATATAAGTCACTTCATGACTTTTGTAAAGAACTTTTTGCCATTGTGATAATTGAAAAAAAATTTCGAATTTGCTTCTTTCCTGCTGATTTCCTCCTTCTCTATGATCTTTTGTGTGTGTGTAATGGTTGAAATGTGTGTGTAGAACTGTTATCTATCCCTTCCCATCACTTTTGAGCTACTGTAGTGTGTGTGTGAGCGATTATGAGTTATGAAGCGAGTGTTGGTGCTCCCCACCATTCACTCTTTTGCTCATAACTTGAAGTCTATTTGTCAAATTTGAGTGAAAATACAATTAATAGATTATCTCGTCGAGAGCTTCAAAATGAATCCATTGTTGACCATATTTGAAGTTTGGAGCTGAGAGGAAAGTTTGAATTTGTGCTTACTATTGTAAATGGTATTGCGGCATGCAGTTTCATAGGATTAGTGAGTTGGAGAGGTAGTTTAGTCTATTCTCATGCATTGTAGCTTAGATACTTCACTTGCCATCATGTGCACACACATCTTCATACACTTGGTTCTTGTGGTTCCTCGGATTCATAATTAAACATGTATTAATCCACCAGTATATGCACTTGTGGGGCGATTGAGGTATAGTCTCAGCGACACAAGTCCCTAGGGTCTCATGACTTAGGTACACAGGTTTTTGGTGCCCATTGTCGGGGAAGAAACCCAACCAAGGTGCCTTTGTGATGGTTAGAGCTCTAGAGTGAAGGAATCATACTTGTAGAGGTGGATTCATTCGGTGTCAAGTAGTCAAGTACGTCAGCACTTGTTACTTCACACTCTTGGGGTGTATCTAATGAATTTTTAGGTTTAGGGTTATGAGCGAGAGTGAGGGTTAGGCAAGAAAGAGGAGTAGAGCAAGAAGAAGTAGAATGCATTAAGAAAAATCCCAAAAAATTGTCTAAATTAGTTCAGTATAGGTAGTAGGTAACCCAAAGCTATAGAAACCCAAAAAATTAGTTCAATTGTTCCTTTGTGCCATCCAGTATCTTGAGGAGAGCAGCCGCTGGCATCACGGCGGTGGTATCATGGCTAGCAAGCAAGAAAAAGATCTAGTGAGCCCAAAGATTAGACAAGGCACCCTTGAAGGTGAGTTATACAAATTTTTGATATCAAAAACACCTCAAGAACACATAGGTGCATGATTAAAATCGTTTTTAGTATCATGGGGTATATTAAAGAGTTTTTTCGAGATCCTTTAAGTGATACAGGGGGTCAAGAGTGAAGAGATGAGAGAAATAAACACTTTGCACAAAAAAAAAAGTTTTGTTTAATGTAGTATCGTGATCGATTGAGTTTTGGTATCACGATACCAAAATTCCCTAGTATCGCGATACCCGCCTGGTATCGTATCGTGCATACCCACTTGAGGTGTCATGATACTGTCCTGGTATCCTATCATCAATTGTTGGTATCGCGATTGTGGTCACCCAGTGGTATCGTATCACAATCCACCTGGTATCGTATCGTGTTGGTCACGGTATCGTATCGTTGATCGAGCGGTATTGTATCGCGTGCAAAGTTGGTATCATATTGCCAACTCGGTATCCTATCATCTCTTGTTTTGGTATCCTATCATGTATAAGGTGGTATCGTATTGCCAAGGACTTTGGTATTGTATCGTCCATTACTCAGGTATCGTATCGTGAGCATTCTAGTATCGTATTTTGAGTTACCTCAATATTGTATCATGTAAATCCTGGTATCGTATCGTGCAAAAATTTTTGGTATCGTATCGTGAGAAGACTAATATCGTATCGTGGATTGGTTTAGTATCCTATTGGGGGATTGCAGCAATATCCTATCATCTTCGAGTCCAGTAGTTATCATGCCACTCAGTGGTATCCTATCGCATGTGTGGTATCACCAAGACTGGTATCGTCTAGAAGTACTCAAGCTATTTGGGGGCAAATTTTGAAGTGATATATATAGAATGAACTTAAGATCAGGATGGGTGCTAAGTAGCTGGAGAGGTATCATTTTGTCGATAGGAAGTGCAACCCAAGCGATCCATCACTCTATCTACATGGACGCCTTAAGTGACTCAAAGGAGGAACTACCCATGGCCTCACAGGACATGCATGGTTTTGTTACCCGGGAGAAACTATGGAGGGTGAATACTGCACCTCTCTACAATATGTGTCCACCAATCGGCAAGGAATCCATATCTACTTGGATGGTTTAAATAGGTATGTTTCAAGGATGATAAACTCTACTAAATCAGCAATAGTGCCAAGACCCGTAGTTAAGTATGAGGGGGGAGTGGACATGGATAAATTAGGTCAAATCTACATAGTGACAGAAAACCCAGATCAGATCAATGAGAGAGGAGATCTAGAAGGACAAGGAAACTCGGGGGGGGAGGGGGGGTCTAGCCTGAAAGAACTAGTGACTATCCCAAGAGGTAAGTCTATGGTGACTCAATTCTTGAGAGGGAATTTGATACCTCAAGATGATTACCTATTGGATGTATATCTAATTCAGGGGTTAGACTTACTGCTAGAGACAAATTCTCCCATCCGAGGACAAGAAGTAAGCTTAATGACCATTTATGAGTTAAAGGATCCAGAAGATGAGCCTAGTGTCACATACCTAGACCAAAACTAGAGAAGATATTGGCATGTAGATGCAGTTGATAGGTCTTAATTGAATTGTATGGGGTTGTCGGTATTCCCTCCTCAAGAGCAGGCAACTACCTCACACAATCTTTTTGGAACTCACCGAGGAAGGGAGAATACAATGTCAGGACAAACGAGCTAGCAAAGTGTTCCCAACTGAACTCATGTGCAATTCACAATGCGAGGAGTGCAGTCACACAACCAAACCCACTCAAGAATAGGTAACATGAACCGTCCACCCATTAGACCAAGACCAGAGCCAAATGTGCAACCAAGAATGCCTCCAATTAGACTAGCAATTCATGTGATGCCCCGACCATGAGAACCAGTAAGAAGGCTCAGACCAATCCAAGTTGCTAAATGTATGCGAATAACTATGATGAAATAGGAGAACCATATGACCATATAGTAGAGTTTAAGCAAGCATTATGAGCCGAACAAGTGGATGGCTTCTTGGTTCAGTATGAATCCTTTGGATTAACCCTCATAGGGATGGCTTTGACTTGGTTCCAACCATTGGATCCAAATCAATTTAGAAATATTGAGCAATTTTTCTAAGAGTTCATTGGAGAGTTTACTAAAAGAGGGATTAAACACAATTCATCTTCCTTATTTCATAGTTTCAAACAAAACCCAAATGAAAACATAAAAACAGCTGCCCAAAGATTCAACCAATATGTCGATAGATGCCCAACAACAAAAAGACCCTCCCATCAAAAAATGATATCATTATTCTTGAATGGATTGACTAATGGAACACTGAGAACCGTACTTTACGTAAACCAACTGCAGACATTGAGTGAGTGTCTCCAAGAATGCATTGAACTAGAAGACAACCTAGCTCATGACCTCAAAAGTACACCAAGCTCTACTAAATCAAAGGACACTAGGAGTACAGTGATGACTAGTTCAAGTAATGTGGAGGAGCTAGCAGATCTGGTAGCCAAGAAGTTAGGAGTCCATAAACAGAGGAATTACTAGAAGCCACCAATGAGAATGCCGATACTATGAAGATGTAGCCTATGTGGTGGGGATCACCCATCTCATATGTGTACAAGAGGAGGAGTAGGCATGCCTCAAGCTTCTCCATACAATATGCAGCCACCCAAAGGACCCAACCTGTACTGCCATATTAAGCAGAAATACACTAACCATACTACTGAAAATTGCCCATTCAATAAGCAGTCAAGGCCCATGAATCAACCTCACTATAGACCTTACAGATACCCTTCTAGCCCCTAGAATCTAGGAACCACCTTTTAAAAAAAAAATCAGCCTCCCAAATTGCAAGACTTATTCGAGATGAATTTTGGAGTTTTCAGCTGACATGTTTTGATCGAGTTCCATGCTTTTACCCTTCCATACAATTTTCCACATTTCTAAGATTAATTCCCAAAAGTTTGGGTGAATCTTGACTTTTAACACTTCTCATCAAGCTACAAATCTTCATCTCCATCCAAAATCTTTCATTTTGATGCATTGCTTGAACATTAAAATCTCAAATCCATCCAAAGACTTTGTAAAAATATCACAAACTTGGTCCTTGTTACCTATATGATGTACTAAAACTTCCTTGGAGATCACCTTTTCCTTATGAAGTAATAGTGCACTTCAGTATGTGTGGTTCTAGCATGATAATAAGGATTCAATGCTAGATAAATGATACTCAAAAGATTGGATATATGCGAATTTAAACATTTACCTCCATAAATGGATCCTTAATCCACATAAGCTCACATGTAACGTGAGCCAAAGATTTGTATTCAGCCTCACTAAAGGATAATGCCATTGTGGGCTTCTTCTTGGAAATCCATGAGATTATCTTGCTACATAGCATGACTAGTTAACTACTTGTCATTGTTTTATCTACCTTTGAACAGGACCAATATGCATAAGGGTAATATTGACCTATATATCATCATCAAATGTGTAGAAAAAATGTTCATTTATAGTAGCTTTTAGATATCTTAACATTTGTCTTGAAGCTCGCAAGTGTGTAGTCCTTGGACGATGGATAAACTCTGATAACATTGCAACTGCATATGATATGTTGGGCAAAGTTATTGTGGCATAATTGAAAGATCCTAGAATAGATTGTCTCAAACTTACATCCTCTACAAGTTCTCTATCAGTGGATCTTAGTTTTACATTAACTTCCATGGGGTTTGAAATAGCCTTGCAATGTAGCATCCCAAATCTCTCAAGTAATTCTAGAATATACTTCCTCTATATGAGCATAATACCTTCTTCTTTGTAAAAAACTTCATTGCCAAAAAATACCTAAGATCTTTTCAAGCTTTTCCTTTGATCTCCTCAATTCTTTTTGTATCACTACCTATGTTCATATAATCATCTGCATACACAAACTTGTGCCAAGACCTTGGAGCTTGCTTTATTCCATAAAGTGCCTTCTTTAACCTAAAGACACGATATGGAATTCTTTTATGAAAAAAAACCTAGTGGTTGCTACATGTCTTTCTTCAAATTTCCATTGAAAAAGGAATTCTTGAGATCCAATTGGAAGATCTTCACTCCTTTGCTTGTAGCAATTTAAATGAGTGTCTGAATGGCATTTATTTTGGCCATGGGGCTGAGTATCTCTTCAAATTTCACTCCTTAGATTTGGGCCAAACCCTTGGTCACATATCTTGCTTTAAACCTAGAAACAGATCCAATCTAAGTTCTTCTCAACTTCATACACCTATTTATTTCCTATCACCTTCATTTACTCATTCATTTGCACCGAATTTCAAGCTTGATGCTCCTCAAGTTTAGCAATCTATACTTGGATTTGTGCTTTCCAATCTGTGTACCTACTTGCATCTTCATAATAGTCAGGTTCATGATTGAAAGTGTTTGAGAGGAGAAGAATGGATGCAATGTGAAACTTGGAGTGACCATTATTACTTGATGAATTTGTCTTACCTTATAGGATTCTACTTAGTCGAATAAAACACCCCATGTCCTTTGGATTATCATAAACAACAAGTTAAAGAAAACGCTATCAACTTGAGAGGTGACTATGAGAAACCATTTATTTATGGAAGTCAACTTCAACTTCAAAACACTCGGTGCTCTTAGAACAATTTCAATTGATCTAATTCCTCTTAGGTTATATTTTTGAATATTTTAAATTCTCTATTATGCACAAGAATTAGAATTGGAAACAAGAGATGCTCTTATTATGAGCTTAGCATCAATAGGGCATCACCCCGACCTTGTAGGGAATAGCAAGAATAGACCTTGAGGCAAAGACATTGCTCTAGAATAGAGTAGAAGACTCCAATGTATGATATAAGATTTTTTGAAATGCAAGTAGACACTATTACCTTTTGAATGCATCATTATTCATGAAGATTGGACACCTAAACTTTGAGAGCCAAAGTTAAGAATCCTTCTAACTTGAAGAAGATGACACAGAGAAGAAGGACAATGATCAAGATGTTGAAAATCTTGATTCTATTTTCTTCAATCATTTGTTTAAATACATGGATTGTTTATATTCACTCCTTGAATTCTTCTCATATTGATCCATGACTCTAATAGCCAAAAGTGGATTCAAAATCCAATAGGTTTAATACCAAAATTTTTGGCTCATGGCTTTTAGAGATTTTACATTCATCATCTCATAAAGGTAAAGAGTTCTAATCAACAAATAATCATAGGTGCTTACAAACATGTGTTGTAAATTCTTATGTATCATCAGAACTATGGTTCACTTTAAGAATGAACTTGGTTTATTCATTAAAAAATATGCTTCCAAGCATGGTGAAAGATTTTTGTCCTAATAGATCCCCCTCAAGCTAAAACATAGCTTGAATGGATACAATTACTTTTGAACTGCAAAGCTTTACTCCATCTAGAGCTTTGATCATCATGTCTCCTACTTGCATGTTTGTTGGAACAAAAGACACATCAATATCCTTTGACATGAGTTTCTCTCTAACAAAATTTAATATCTTTATGTTTGGTTCTTGCATGATATAGAGGGTTTCTTTCTAGATGCATTGAACTTATGTCCTCTCCATATATGCATGATTTGGACATCACAAATCCCAAGTTTGAGTAAAGCTACTTCAACCATGTAGCTTCTTCTATGGCTATTGTCAAGCCTATGTACTCAGCTTCAATTGATGAAAGTGCTACTCTAGTTTGCTTGTTAGAACTCAAGTAAATAGGTTTTGATCCTAGAAATGCTAGAAAGCCTAATGTACTTCTCATATCGTCCTTAGATCTTGCCCATTTTATATCTGAATATAGTTTAAGGTACAAATTAGATGTATCGGAGTATAATATACCTTTATTGATTGTACCCTTCACATACTTGAACACCCTTTTAGCTACATCCATATGTGGCTTTCTTGGAGAGTGCATAAATGTTTAAATCAAGTCTAAATCATGCAAAAGGACTCAAACACGAATTTTGCAAGTGATCCAATAAAAAAGGAGGACCCAAATTCATGGAATCAAGTTAGAAGCTCCACCAAACTCAATCAAATTCAAATCTCATCAATCAACCACCAAAAAAGGAGCTTCAATTTCCTCTTTCATGGCATTCACCCAATTACGGTTACCTTTGGCTTCTTCATAAGTTGAGGGTTCTTCTTAAACTGAATCTTTAGCCAAATAGATGGTATGTTGATCTTCTAAGAATATCTTTGGAACAATATCCACATTCTTGCATTTTGGCCTTCCCTTTAGATCTCCAAAGTTTGTAATCTCTATCTTTATCATCTTGTTCTTCTAATGATTCACTTCTAGAGTCCTGAACTAGTGCATCATGCTTATTGCCTAATGAAAGGAAATTTTTATCAAGATCATATGGTAGCTTTGCCTTTTGCTTGTCTTCTTCATACCATGACCTGTGTTCTTCATATAAAACATTCGTGCTTGTACTAAATTGCTTTGTGGTTGGATTATAGAGGTTTTGGCCCAATTTTATTTATTCATGTTCAATGAAAATAGCCATAGTTGCTCTCTCAATCCAATTTCCCTCTGAGTTTTGAAGGTATATGCACATATGCTAAACAACCAAAGTCATTGCGATGATCTTGACTTGGATGCTTTCCATTTCATGCTTCATAGGGAGACATACCTTGAAGTGATTTGAATGGTAATCTATCTATAAGATATATTGCAATAGATATTGCTTCTCCTCATACGTAATGTGATAAATTCTTTTCTTCAACGATTGTCCTAGCTGTCCAAACTAGGGTTTTGTTCCTTCCTTGAGAAACACCATTTTGTTGAGGAGAATACACTCTCCCTTGATACGTTTATGCTACAAATGGTCATCAAAATCTTTGGAGAAATATTCTCCCTATCTATCACATCTAAACTTCTTCAATGATCTGCTTGTGCAGTTCTCTACATGTGCTAAATACCTTTTGGCATCAAACAATTCAGTTTTGTTTTCTATAAATTATACAATTCTTCAACTTTTGTGATCATCAACAAAATATACATAATACCTTGAGCATGTTATTGATGGTTCTTGACTTGGTCCCCACACATCTATGTGTACCAAGTCTAATAGATTGGTGTGGATGTACCCTTTGATATGGTAAGGTTGTCTTTTTTATTCTCCAATTTGAAAAGCATCAAATCTATTAATCATATGTTGGGTTTAGATGTTTTTCAGTCATAGAACACTTTGATCCTTGCGCATATCCTTAAATGTTCTTTCATTTGCATGAGCAAGCCTCTTATGAAATACCTCTAACTTACTTAGGGTTTAAGTTCCAAAGTTATATAGAGTTACATTTCTAGTTTATCCCACTTCACATGTGAAGATTTTTCATGATTCTCACCTCTATCTATCTTCTTGAAGCCTTGACATGGAGCCTCCACATCAGCCCCATGTTGAGTGAACCTAACTTGCAAGTTTCTTTGCACAATTTGGAATACACATATCTAGTTTTTGGTGATAGTTGGTACACAGAGAACCTTACTTAGAATGTTTGTTTTGCCATTGGATGGTTTGACATTGACAATCCTTTCTACATTGTGCTTGGTATCATCCCCTGTTTGTACTTCATGCTTGTGCTTAGGCTTCTCCAAGTCTGCTAGGAGATCAACATTGCCTGCAACATGGTTTGAACAACAAAAATCTATGTAGAACAACTACTCATCCTCTTTAACTTCTCTATGGCTTAGGTTCATTAGAAGCAATGAAACTTCTTATGATTGATCCTCCTAATAGTTGTTTTAGTCTCTTATGGTCTTAATCCTATTGTTGTTGTAGTTTTGTCCACCTTTGCCTCTTATATTGCCAAATCAATTTCTACCTCCTCCCTTCTGTGTTCTTCTATTTGATTAATAGTTTTGAGTAGTGTGGTTAGGCTTGTTACATATGGCACAATGCTGACCTTCTTTTCCTTTAGACTTGTCTCTTGTAATGCCAAATCCACTTCTACCTCCTTCTTTCTATGTTCTTCTATTGAACCAATAGTTTCAATTAGTGTAATTAGACTTGTTACACATGGTACAAGGCTGACCTTCTTTTACTTTAGAATTGTCTTGCTTTGCTTCTTTCTTCTTTCCCTTCCATTTTCTTTTTCCTACATACTTTCCTTGGGAAACTTCTTCTTCATCATCCTCTTTGTTCTTGCCTTTTTTCTTCTTGTCCTTGTTATCTATATAAAGAGAAATTGTAGAGTTACCTTGGAAAGACTTACCTTCTAATGTTGTTCTTGGCCTCCTGATTGAAGAGTTGTCCAAGAAATATAATAAAGTGAGGTGTAAATTTCTCACATCTTATGAGATAACATAAGTTCTCTGCATCTTGCATCTAATCACATCTGTTGAGCCTTTAAAAGTCGCATTGGTCAAAGTCAATCGTAGTCAAAGTCAACTAGAGTCAAAGTCAAAAGATCAAAGTCAAAATCGATCAAAGTAAACATGTTCAAGGTCAAAGGTAAACATGGGCAAAGTCAAAGAGTTCAAAGTTCATGTGTCAAAGTGCACAAGTAGTGCACAATTAATTGGTTGACAAAGTGTAAAATTGTAGAAAGTTGGTTGTAGGCTACAGAGGTATTTCTGTAATTTCTCTAAGGTTCAAAGTGTTTTTAAAGTGTTTTGGAAGGTTCAGGTGAACCCTCTCTTAGGTGCACATTTGAATAATTAAAAGGAAAAATGTGAAGGTATGTGAAGCGGCAACGGATGTAGAAGTGAAAGTATGGCCCCCCCCAATTAAAATTTCTGTTTCAGTCTAAAGTCACTACAGGACAAAACAGGGATTCGTTGGATGCCCACTTTTGGAGCCAATCTTGGGACATCAAAGTGAGCACCAAGATACTCTAGTAGCTAGGAGCGTATGTGAATTGACACTCAAGTGAAGGTAAGGACTATTCTTGAAGGACTAAGAAAGGTGAGCATAGTCTAAGCCAGGCAAGAGAGAGAAGTGCAAGAGACACACAGTGTGCAATGTAGAGAAGTGAAGTGCAAGGTTTGCATGAAGAGTGACTAAGAAGTGTGCAGAAGTGTGCTAATCTAACAACCAAAGATCCTAAGGTCCCATTGAAGCTATGCGCATGTTGAAGGTTTCCATCCCTCCCCCTTATTGGAAGCTTGGTTCAAGGTGTGCACAAGTGTAGGCTTGAGTTATGTTGGGGGATTCTTGGACAAGAAGGGATTTGAGTGTTTGTAGGAGAAAAGGAAAAGACAAGAAGAAAGATACACACTGGAAGCCTCTGTCAATTGATTATAATAAGACAAATACAATGGTGATGCACAATACAATCCAATGCTTCTGTGCAAAATCCCACAGAGTGATCAATTACAGAATACCGAATACCCTAGGTCTTGTTGCTGCTGGCCTCCTCTGCACCAGACCTCCACCTTCTCCAAGCTTGCACTTGTGCACACTTTGCACCAAGCTTCCAATAAGGGGGAGGGATGGACACCTTCTGTCGGCACGCACACACTGCAATGAGACCTAGGGATCCTTGGGGGACTAGCTTAGCACTTCTCTGCACACTTTTTAGTCACTCTTCATGCACACCTTGCACTTCACTTCTCTGCGTCGCACACTGTGTGTCTCTTGCACTTCTCTCTCTTGCCTTGCTTAGACTATGCTCATACCTCTTAGTCTTAGAATCCTCCAAGAATAGTACTTGCCTTGATTTTGAGTGTCGATTCACGTACGCCCCTAACTGCAAGAGTATCTTGGTGCTCACTTTGATGTCCCAAGATTGTCTTCACAAGTGGTAGCCAACGAATCCCTGTTTTGCCCTGTAGTGACTTTAGACTAAAACCAAAAATTTTAATTGGGGGCCATACTTTCACTTCTATGTACGGTGTCGCTTCACATACCTTCCTTTTGTCTTTTAACTCTTCAAATGTGCACACAAGGGAGGATTCACTTGAACCTTCCAAAACACTTTGAACCTTAGGGAAATTAGAGAAATACCTGTGCAACTTGCAACCAACTTTCTCCAATCTACCCTTTGTGGATAATTACTTGTGCACTACCTATGCACCTTGACACCTAAACTTCGAACACTTTGACTTTGCCCCTGTTTACTTTGACCTTGACCTAGTTGACTTTGATCGGTTTGATTTTTTGGGCTCAACAATTGCCCACCACCTAATGTGCTCTCCATCCCAAAGAGCTACAACCAAAACTTGGAGCAGAAAGGACACCATGATATATGTGCTGCAAAATCTTGTTAAAGACCTTTGGGCAGCTACCAAGACCCCAGAAGCAGGAGAACCAGTAGAAGAATAACTAGAAGTGTATTTATGGCGGAATGTAAAAGGAAGGAAGGAAGGGGAAAGAAAGGTTGAATGGCTGAGATAGATAGAGTATGTGGTCGTAGGAATGGCGGGTTAGAATGTGAAGGATAGGAATGGAGTTGTAGAATTATCAGAATGGGAAATTTATTTGGATGTTCGCAAAAGAGGTGGGGGGGGCTGGGAAAAAGGGGATTATTGCTACAAATTGGGGCAGGGAGAAGGTGGAAAAATGGAAAAGTGAAAAGAAGGAGTCGTGAGAATTTGAGGAGTTAGGCAAATAAAGAAATTCACAACCGTATAGAGACCAACCTGTACATAGGCATATTAACAAAAACAACCAGCAAACAACCATAGAATGCACAAAGAACACATAAATAACACAGAACTAGAATCTCATATATAAGAGCAGAAAAATACAAGGAAACCTCTGTCCAGTGGTAAGTACATGAAGTGCCAATGAATGGCAAAGAGCTGCCTAGCAGTAAGTACATGAAGAGCCAATGAATGGTAGGGGAAGCAAAAGGATAAATAAATACATCCTACGAAATGAGCCTCAACAACAAAAGGAGGCAAGGGCAGACAAAATGATGCAAGTGAAAACCTAAGGGGTAGGAATGCCTAGAGCCTAGGGGAAAGACACTAGTGACAAGTGTCTAGCTGATGTGTCATCGGAGAATGAGACCTGTCCCCAGGTGGAGCATCACTATGAGGTGGAGGTAAGTCAGGGGAGGTGGGTGGAATGATGGCTGCCTCCTCAGTCCATGCAGCAATCTTGCTCCTATACCTCCGTAGGTGATCGCGCTCCCTGCGGACAAGCCAACACGTAGGACTATCACATATGCCTAAGTACGCACGCTGGCGGATCTCCAAAAGGGTGCGATTCGCAACATCAGCCTCATCTCGAGACTGGTCTTTGTCTTTTGGTCCACAATGCAGCCCGAGACGTCTCCCACTGTGCGGCTGCGGAAGCACGAATGCGCTTAATCGTCACAGCGTACTGCTGATGTAGTGCAGATGTCGCAGAGACGGAATCAAGGGAGAGAAATTGTATGTTCAGACATCAAGTGAATGTGAGAACCACCATCCACAATAACTCCTTAAAACTCATGACCTTTGATAGATACTGTCAGCCGAGGACTCTTATAATCTATAAGGGTGCTTCCCCTATAATTTTACCTTTATGCATAACAACAGTCTTTGCCACCAAACTTCTAGTGGAAGCCTCATCAATTATTTGCAAGATTTCTGACCTAAATTTACCATCCATCTTTATTAAATAAAAAATACTAACCTTCTTTTTCATGGACTTGAGTAGTTTTGAAGCCTCTGATTCCTTAAGAGCATGGGCTCCAATTGACTTATCAAACTCCTCATGAGCCCTATTGAATGCATCTCCAATGGCATCACTGCTACATATGAGATCTCCATTTTGCCTTGTATCTGCACATGCGGTGGCCTTGTCTTCAGATGTCTCTTTGTCTTTGTTCAATCCATTAATTCTTGATTCTTGAACTATATCTACTTGAGCCTTTCCCTTGTTTCTTGTTTGCACTGTAAAAGATTCAATTTCTTCTAACTGCACCACCCTGGTAGATGGTGATGGCTCATTGACTTGATCTAACATTTCTTCTTTGTGCACATAAATCATTTGAATGTGGGGCCCAGATGAAGAGGCTTGATTCTTAGGACAACAATTTGTATAGTGGTCTCTGGCCTCTGGGCAGTTTCTGCAAGGAGGGGCATTTTTTGGTAGAGTGCACCTACTTTGATAGTGCCCACATTCTCCACATCTAAAACAAATGATTGGCCTCCTAGGCCCATTTCCAAAGTTATTCCTCTATCTAGGGTTGTAATTGTTACCTTGATTGGGTGCAGCCACCATTACATTATCTGGTGGTAGGGGTCCTCATTGTGTCCAATATGTTGTTGTAGGCATTCCTCTTGACTGGCATTCCTGGGCCTCATGACCAGCTTTCCTGCATAATTGGCAAGTCACACTTAACAAAGGACATTCACTTACTATATGACCTTGCTTGTTGCACATGGTACACCAAAGTCCACTCTTGATGCCACCCCCTTTGAGTTCTTGCAACTCCTGTTGCAACTCAGCCAATTCTTTTGCTTGGGCCTACTCTTCCTTTTGGAGCTTTAATGCCTCACTCTCCCTCCTCAACTAAGTAATAGCATTCTCCTCCTCTTTGTGGGGCTTATTCCTTTTTAAGCTGTCCAGCTCCTTCCTTAGCTAGATTACTGGATCCTCCATTTCTGTAGAATATGGTAGTTAAGGAGAAATTGCTCCATATTGTTGCCTTATCTGCTCCAGTCATGTAGCTGTGTTGATGAATTCCTCTATGGAGGCTATAGGCAACACTAATTCCTTGATTTTACATTGGGTGGTCACTGGAAGTGGCTTAGCTAACCATTTCTTAACAAAAAAAATCATGTGGTGGATCTGGTAATTTAGCCATTAGTGCCTTGGCCCTAGTCACAAACTCTGGGAACTTTTCACCTGGACCCAATCTCAAGTTCTCTTATTCCTCTATGATGATCTCTGCATTATTTCCATGCTGAAATTGATTTTTGAATGCATCTTTCATTAAGTCCCAAGTTGTAAAATGGTTCTTAGTAAACTGGCTGAACCATTTATCTGCTAATCCTTCTAATGTAGTAGGGAAGAGTATAAAAAAGGCATCCTCTCTTCCCATTGAACCTCTAGTTTTGCATAGTGCTAAAAACCTTCTAATATGCTCGTCCGGATCTTCCTCAGCTAGGCCTTTGAAAGAAGGAAATTTTATATTTAATCTTGATAGTAGGGTTTCCAAGTCTACCTGACCTGCATGCTCCTTACTGATGAAGTTGATGAAAGTGGACTAGATGATCTTCTAACAACCTTCCTTCTTGTTTGCTTCCAGGTGACCCTCAATGTTTGGGACCGAGTTGCGGTCATGATCTGTTGATAGTCCTCTTAGTATGAGATAATTAATAAGAATATGTACCTTTTAGCCCAATGAAGTAGTATTGTCAGCACTTGAATAGTGCTTCTCCACACTGCAAGATGTCTTCTCCTATGCTCAAATCTCCTTGGAGTCTTACCAAGCGTGCCAAATTTTATTGGGGGATTCTTCGACAAGAAGGGATTTGAGTGTCTGTAGGAGAAAAGGGAAAGATAAGAAGAAAGATACACACTGGAAGCCTCTGTCGATTGATCATAATAAGACAAATACAATGGTGATGCACAATACAATCCAATGCTTCTGTGCAAAATCCCACAGAGTACTCAATTACAAAATACCAAATACCCAAGGTCTTGTTGCTTCCGGCCTCCTTTGCACTAGACCTCCACCTTCTCCAAGGTTGCACTTGTGCACACCTTGCACCAAGCTTCCAATAAGGGGGAGGGATGGACACCTTCTGTCGGCACGTGCACAGTGCAATGAGACCTTGGGATCCTTGGGGGACTAGCTTAGCACTTCTCTGCACACTTCTTAGTCACTCTTCATGCACACCTTGCACTTCACTTCTCTACATCGCACACTATGTGTCTCTTGCACTTCTCTCTCTTGCCTTGCTTAGACTATGTGCATACCTCTTAGTCTTAGAATCCTCCAAGAATAGTCCTTGCCTTGATTTTGAGTGTCGATTCACGTAACCTCCTAACTGCAAGAGTATCTTGGTGCTCTCTTTGATGTCCCAAAATTGTCTTCACAACTGCCAGCCAATGAATCCCTGTTTTGTCATGTAGTGACTTTAGACTAAAACCAAAAATTTGAATTGGGGGCCATACTTTCACTTCTGTGTACGCTGTCGCTTCACAAACCTTCCTTTTTTCTTTTAACTCTTCAAATGTGCACATAAGGGAGGGTTCAGCTAAACCTTCCAAAACACTTTAAAACACTCTGAACCTTAGGGAAATTAGAGAAATACCTCTACAACCTACAACCAACTTTCTCCAATTTACCCTTTGTGGATAATTACTTGTGCACTACCTGTGCACCTTGACACCTAAACTTCGAACACTTTGACTTTGCCCTTGTTTACTTTGACCTTGACCTAGTTGACTTTGATTGATTTGACTTTTATGGGCTCAACAAGGAAGGTGGAGGTCTGGTGCAGAGAAGGGTGGCTGTAACAAGACCCTTGGGTATTTTGTATTTTGTGATTGTGCACTCTATGGGATATTGCACAGAAGCATTGGATTGTATTGTGCATCACCATAGTATTTGTCTTCTTATAATCAATCGACAGAGGCTTCCAATGTGTATCTTTCTTCTTATGTTTCCCTTTTCTCCTACAAAAACTCAAATCCCTTTTTGTACAACAGTCCCCCAACAAATTTGGCACGCCCGATGGGACTCCAAGGATATTTGAGCATAGGAGAAGAAATATTGCAGTGTGGAGAAGCATTATTCAAGTGCGGATAGTACTACTTCATTGGGTTAAGAGGTAAATATTCTTATCAATTATCTCATACTAAGAGGATTATGGACAGCTCATGATCGCAACCTAGTCCCAAACATTGAGGGTCACCTGCAAAGCAACAAGAAGGAAGGCTGTTAGAAGATCCTCCAGTCCACTCTCGTCAATCTCATCAATAAAGAGCATGGCAGGTCTGGTAGATTTGGAAACCCTACTATCAAGATTAAATATAAAATTTCCTTCTTTCAAAGGCTTAGCTCAGGAAGATCTGGACGAGCATATTAGGAGGTTTTTAGCACTATGCAAAACAAGAGGCTTGATGGGAAGAGAGGATGCCTTTTTTATACTCTTTTGTGCCACATTAGAAGGGTTAGCAGATAAATGGTTCAACCATTTTGCTGAAAACCATTTCACCACTTGGGACTTAATGAAAGATGCATTCAAAACTCAATTCCAGCATGGAAATACTATAAAGATCATCATAGAGGAATTAGAAAACTAGAGACTAGGTCTAGGTGAAAAGTTTCCAGAGTTTGTAACTAGGGCCAAAGCACTAATGGGTAAGTTGCCAGATCCTCCACATGATTTCTTTATTAAGAAATGGTTAGCTAAGCCACTTCTAGTGACCACACAATGTAAAATCAAGGAACTAGTGTTGCCAACAACCTCCATAGAGGAGTTCATCAATACACCTACACGACTAGAACAAATAAGGAAACAATATGGAGCAAGTTCTTCTCAACTACCCTATTCTACAGAAATGGAGGATCTAGTAATCCAGCTAAGGAAAGAGCTGGAGGGCTTAAAAAGGAATAAGCCCCATAAAGAGGAGGAGAATGTTGTTACTCAGTTGAGGAGGGAGATTGAGGCATTGAAGCTACAAAAGGAAGAGGAAGCCCAAGTAGAAGAATTGGCTCAGCTTCGACAAGAGTTGCAGGAACTCAAAGGGGGCGGCATCAAAAGTGGACTATGGTGTACCATGTGCAGCAAGCAAGGTCGTGTAGTAAGTGAATGTCCTCTGTTAAGTGTAACTTGCCAGCTATGCAAGAAAGCTGGTCATGGGGCCCATGAATGTCAATCAAGAGGAATGCATGCAACAACATATTGGACACAAGGAGGAGCCCTACCACCAGCAAATGTGATGGCGGCTGCACCTATTCAAGCTAACAATTACAACCCTAGACATAGGGATAACTTTAGAAATGGGCCAAGGAGGCCATTAATTTGTTTCAGATGTGGAGAATGTAGGCATTACCAAAGTAGATGAACTCTCCTAGAAAATGCCCCTCCTTGTAAGAACTACCCAGAGGCTAGAGACCACTATACTAATTGTTGTCCTAAGAAACAAGCATCTTCATCTGGGCCCCACATTCAAATGATTTCTTTGCACAAAGAAGAAATGTTAGATGAAGTCAATGATCCATCACCATCTACCAAGGTGGTGCAGTTAGAAGAAATTGAATCTTTTATAGTGCAGGCAAGAAGAAAGGGGAAGTCTCAAGTGGAAATAGGTCAAGAATCAAGGATTAATGGATTGAACAAAGACAAAGAGACATCTGAAGACAAAGCCACCACATGTGCAAATACAAGGCAAAAAGGAGATCTCATATGTACCAGTGATTCAATTGGACATGCATTCAAGAGGGCTCATGAGGAGTTTGATAAGTCAATTGGAGCCCATGCTCTTAAGGAATCAGAAGCTTCAAGACTACTCAAGTCCATGAAAAAGGAGGTCAATAATTTTTATTTAATAAGGATGGATGGGAAATTCAGGTCAGAACTCTTGTAGATAATTGGTGAGGCTTCCACAACAAGTTTAGTGGCAAAGGCTATTGTTATGCATAAAGGTAAAATCGTAGGGGAAGCACCCCTCACAGATTATAAGAGCCCTCAGTTGAAAGTCTCTATTAAAGGTCATGAGTTTCAAGGATTTATTGTGGATGGTGGTTCTGGCATTATCTTGATGCCTGAACATACAATGGAAAAGATTGAACTACACCCTTCAAGACCTGCAAATTTCACTATTACTTTGGTAGATCACAGCAAAGTAAGGCCAGTGGGAATGATCCCAAAAGTTTCGCTGGAAGTACAAGGTAATCTATTCATTTTGGATTTTGTGGTATTAAGACTACTCCAGGTAGAAGGAGGATTTCCCCTCTTAATTGGAAGACCTTGGCTAAGGCATGCAAGTGTCATTCATGATTGGGATAAAGACACTATATGGGTACAAAAGAAAGGGCAAGAACTAACACAGATACATTTAGAGGAGGGACCGAGATCATCAAGGGAACACCAGCATGATGCAATCAGTTGGCATTTGCATGGAACCAAAAATGGAGGACCAACCACAAGTAGAGTTCGAGGAAGAAGAAGATATTCTAAATTGGCTCCAAGCAGGCAACTCTTCCTCTTGTTTTGGAATTTTTCTCAATAATTCTTGCATAGATGAATGTTATGATGAAAATGAGGATAAAGTTCAGGTTGATGGATTGGGAGAACACATCACAGACCATAGAAGGGGGAGGAAGTCACCCCTCAAATACAACTTGGAGGAGGATGCAACAACAATGGAGAAGGAAGTTACTAAAGTTAAAGACAAGTTAAAACATACCAGTGAAGAATGTTCTTTACCAATTCAAGAAATCCCTACAGGATGGATGCAAGACAAAGAGGAATATATTGAGATCCAAACACTCTTGCTTATGCAACAATGCATGAAAAGCTATTGGAAGAAAAGAGGGTTGGAGATGAGCATGAAGACACCATGGTAGAGAGAAACCTTGTCAAAGAAAAACAATTAGGCACTCAAAAAAATAATCGTCCAGTTTTGGTGGCCACTTGGTTGTGGAGCCACCCAGAGCTCCTTGAAAAGGTAAAATCTTTCTTGGCCCTTTATGCAAATTCTTTTGCGTGGCATTATAAAGACTTAGAAGGAGTGCCTGCCAATTATGGAGAGCACAGAATCCCTCTTGTTGATAGAGCCAAACCAATAAGAGGAAAGGGTTATAAACTTAACCCAAAATATGTTGAAGTTGTTTATGTGGAAATACAGAAGATGGAGGATGCAAGAATCATCATTCCTGTGGAACACTCCAAATGGCTTTCACCAATGGTTATAGTACCAAAGAAGAATACCAATAAAATCAGGATTTGTGTTGACTTTAGAGCACAAACAAGGTGACCATTCCAGATGGATTCACCATGCCATTTGCAGAGAAGGTCGTTGAAGAAGTGGCTGGACATGCACTATATAGCTTTATGGATGGCTTTAGTGGCTATAATCAAATATCCATACACCCAGAGGAAAATACACTCAGATAAAAATACCCTTTGGACTCTGAAAATGAAGAAAAGTCATCCATGAAAATTATGAGTGTTTCCAGCAATAAGGGTCCAAAAATGAGGTGGACAGTTCTGTTAAGGGTGGCTAGAGCATTTTTGAGTCCAAAGGGTATTTTTATCCATATGTGTATGTAAAAATACCCTTTGGACTCAGAAATGCTCCATCCACCCTTAAGAGAACTGTCAACCTCATTTTTGGACCCTTATTGCTGGAAACACTCATAATTTTTATGGATGACTTTTCTTCATTTTCAGGATCTCACAAAAAGACCCCTTTGGATTGCTTGGATCATCTTTTGAGACAGCTGTAGAATGTTTTTAAGAGATGTAGGGAGACTAAACTAAAGCTAAACACAAACAAAAGTCATTTCCTCGTGACAGAGGGAACCCTCTTGGGACATGTGGTGTCTGCTAAAGGTATGGCTCTTGATCCTGATAAAATTATTCCTATACTAAAGTTTCCTAGACCCAAATCTCCTAAAGAGGTTCAAAGTTTCTTGGGGCATACTGGGTACCACAGAAGATTTATCAAAATGTATGCAGAGATAGCCATGCCATTGGCTAGACTTATAGGTAAAGAAGTGCCCTTTAAATGGCAAGAAGAAGAAGAGAATGCTTATGAGACATTAAGGTCCAAATTGGTGGCTACACCAATTCTTATGAGACTAGATTGGTCAATTACTTTTCATGTACATGTAGATGCTAGTGCATATGCAGTGGGTGCAATTTTGGCTCAACATAGTGAAGAATACAAACTTGACAAACCTATTCAATATGCTAGTCGAATTTTGACTAAGGCTGAAAAAAATTATAGCACCACAGAAAGGGAGGCCCTAACAATGGTTTTCGTTGTCCAAAAGTTTCTTCATTATTTTCTAGGTGTGAAATTTGTTATTATCACTGATCATCAACCACTCAAGTATTTATTGAACAAACCACAAGCAACTGGGAGGATATGGAGGTGGCTACTTTTGTTCTAGGAATTTGATTTTTCTGTAGTCCATAGACCTAGTAAAGAAAATGTCATGGCGGACCACCTATCTAAGATCATTATGATGGATCAAGCAATTGGAGTCAATGATGATTTTCTAGATGCTAATCTGTTTGTTGTACAAGCTCAAGGTTGGTATACTGATATCAAGAATTTTATTAAAACTGGATTGTATCCAGAGAAGGCAAGTGTTGTGCAATGAAAGAGACTGCTAATGAAGAGCAGACCTTTTACCTTCATTGAAGAAAAATTATATAGACAGGGAAAGGACAACAGGTTTAGGAAGTGCATGGAAGAAGAAGAAGTGAGGAAAGTCCTTAAATCTGCACATGAAGGAACAGGTGGTGGGCACCTTCGAGGACATATTATGAGTCAGAGGATCCTTGATGCTCGTTTATGGTGGCCTACATTATTCAAAGATGTAGATGAATGGGGAAAGGCATGTGATGTTTGTCAGAGGTGTGGACCCAAGCCAGCAAAGCAGAGCACAACCCCTTGATTATTTCCACTTCTTGGTAACCATTTGAGAAGTGGGGGTCAGATTTCATAGGGCCCATCTACCCTCTGTTGATTCCAAAAAGAGAAAAGTATCTATTGATCACCATTGACTATGCAACAAAGTGGGTTGAAGCTACTGCCTCCCTTGATTGCACCGCTCAAACTGTTGCTATTTCATTTATAGTAACATCATTTGCAGGTTTGGATGCCCCCTTGAAATTTGTACAGACCAAGGTACTCATTTTGTGAACAAGGTCCTACATGAAATTTTTAACAAATACATAATTCTACATAGGACCTCTTGTGCCTATTATCCAAGAGCTAATGGACAGGCAGAATCCACTAATAAGGTATTAATTGCCATGTTAAGGAAGGAATGTATGTTACATCCCACTTCCAGGGGCATTGCTTATCAAGGTACCCTATGGGCATACATGTTAGCTTACAAAGAGGTGACTGGATATTCTCCATTCCAACTAGTTTATGGGATATTGCCTATTGAACCCTTTGAATTTCTACATGGATCACCAAAAGTAGCATTCATGCAGGGAAAGAAAGATTGTGGTGTCTCTCAGAGGCTTGGAATATTGCATAAAGTGGAAGAGATACATTTACATGCTGCAAAACAATTGATAGAGACTCAAATGAAGAGGAAGGAGGCACATGATCAGAATCTATGGAACAATAATTTACAACCAGGCATGTTAGTTCTTCTCCATAGACCTCAAATCCAAACACGAGTAAGGGGAAAATGGCTTCCACACTGGGAAGGACCTTATCGAAAATGGTCAATTAGGGTGCAGTGGAGTTAGAGACACTAAAAGGAGAAGCCCTACCACTGGTCAATATATCAAGGCTCAAAGCCTATCATCAGCACAACTGAAGATTTATGGATCACCTAGAACTTGCAAAATCTGCCTAGGTTGTGCATAGCCTTCTCATGTCATTTTTGCTTAGGTTTTAGTAGTTTTTATCCATTTTGATGTTTTTTCTTTGATTTTTTAGCAAATTTAGCAACCCTTTCATAGTCCTTGGCATAAGTACAATTTTTGGAAATTTTTGGGAATTTTTCAAGCATTTTTAGAATTTTTCTAGAATTTTTTCATCCTTTTCAATTGTCATTTTCTGGCTAAATTGGAGGAATAAAGGAAGCTCTCTGTAGTTTAGAGTGAAAAAACTGGCCTAGACCCGTAGGAAATTTCTTGAGAATTGTTTGAGAATTTTTGGATTTTTTTTGTATTTTTTTATTTTTGATGTATTTTTCTCCAATTTTTGGATATTTAAAAAAAAGGGCCCCAATGGATTTTATTTGTTTCAAAGAATGGGAAAATTTTGAAAAAAAATTCTCTCTTTCTCTCTCTCTCTCTCTCTCTCTCCTCCCCCTTGGCCCCCCCTCCCCCTCACCCCAATTTCTTTAATTTTTTTTTATATTTTTTATTTTTATTTTTATTTTTTTGTTTATTTTATTTTATTTATTTATTTATTTTTCTTTTATTTTATTTTATTTTTATTTTTTATTTCAGATTTTCCAATCATGTGCATTCCATAAAAAAAAGAAGAGGAAACATTTTAATCTTTTAAAAATATATATACTTTTTAATTTTCATGGTTCAAACCTTTTGGCTTTAGATCGCACCTCAACTGTCCATTTTTTCAAAAGTGGGGTCATTTTCATGTATTTTGGCACCTTTGGATTCATTTTTTGCCTTAATTTTTCCAAAATCCCACCTTTTCTCTAAATTTTGGTCAAAAATCACATGTTTTGAGAACATTTATCATATGTTTTTATTTAACCACATGGTTTACATCGTCTATTCTCACTTTGTTTTACCTTATGTTTCACAATTTCCCATACACACCCTCTGTAGATCTACTGTTTGATCATTTTGGCCTTCTCTAGACCCCATAATCCTACTCCATCACCCTAGCTTTACCATTCTCCCCAGCCCCATTCTTACCCCTCCTTACCCTCTCAATCTAAGCCCCCTCAGCCCTCCCTCTCCCCCCTTCCTACCCCCCATTCACCATCTTTTAATTTTCTGTGCAACAAAACCACTTTTGGTTCTTCTCTGGTGTTTGTTCTCTGCTATTCCTGGTGGACTTGGTTGCTGCTCAAGTGTCCTTTTGAAGATTTTGTAGCACAGAAATCATGGTCTCCTATTTGCTCAGAGTTTTGGTTGTAACTCTCCGGGACGGAGAGCCCACTAGGTGATGGGCAATTGTTGAGCCCTTAAAAGTCATATTGGTCAAAGTCAACCATATTCAAAGTCAACCATAATCAAAGTCAAAACGAAAAAGTCAAAACCGATCAAAGTCAATATGTTCAAGGTCAAAGGTAAACATTTGCAAAGTCAAAGAGTTCAAAGTTCAAGTGTCAAAGTGCATAGGTAGTGCACAATTAATTAGTTCACAAAGGGTAAAATTGCAGAAAGTTGGTTGCATGTTGCAGAGGTATCTCTGTAATTTCTCTAAGGTTCAAAGTGTTTTTAAAGTGTTTTGGAAGGTTCAAGTGAACCCTCTCTTAGGTGCACATTTGCAGAATTAAAAGGCAAAATGTGAAGGTATGTGAAGCAGTAGTGGACGTAGAAGTGAAAGTATGGACCCCCCAATTAAAATTTTTGTTTTAGTCTAAAGTCACTACAAGACAAAACAGGGATTCGTTGGCTGCCCACTTTTGGAGCCAATCTTGGGACATCAAAGTGAGCACCAAGATACTCTAGCAGTTAGGAGCGTACGTGAATCGACACTCAAGTGAAGGCAAGGACTATTCTTGAAGGACTAAGCAAGGTGAGCATAGTCTAAGCCAGGCAAGAGAGAGAAGTGCAAGAGACACACAGTGTGCGACGCAGAGAAGTGAAGTGCAAGGTGTGCATGAAGAGTGACTAAGAAGTGTGCAGAGGTGTGCTAATCTTACAACCAAAGATCCTAAGGTCCCATTGAAGTTGTGCGCAGAGAAGGTGAAGGTCTGGTGCAGAGAAGGCCAGCAGCAACAAGACCCTTGGGTATTTTGTATTTTGTGATTGTGCACTTTGTGGGATTTTGCATAGAATAATTGGATTTTATTGTGCATGACCATTGTATTTGTCTTCTTATAATCAATCGACAGGGGCTTCCAGTGTGTATCTTTCTTCTTATCTTTCCCTTTTCTCCTACAAACACTCAAATCCCTTTTTGTACAAGAATCCCCCAACAACATCTATCATGCTAGGAACAAACACATTGAGGTCCATAACCATTAAGTTAAAGAAAATATTATAATAAATGAAATTGAACTCTCATATATGTCTACTCAACCACAATGTTTAGACATGATGACTAAAGACTTGGATGGAATGAAGCTAAGCATATTAAAATCCATGATTGAACTTCAAGAAATCCCAAAGAATAAGAAACTCAAGCATCTTGGGCTTGAGAGGTATGCAAAAGTGCATATAGACAAGCCTAAATGATTGAAATTATGTATTAGACCTCATTGAGTTATTGAGTTAAAGAATTATGCATACACGTCCTATTTGATTGATTTGCAAGGCTAAAATAAGATTTCACTTTTGCAAAAAGTAAAAATGTGACTAAGGGAAAATATCATGGAAGTATTGGAAGCCAAATACCATGAGTGTATTTGAATTAAAATTTCAAATATAATGAAATCACGGAAGAATATTACGTAGATTCAACCAATGATTATTTGAAGAAGTGTATATGTACACCCTCATTTTGGTCATGGTTAATGGAGCTAAAGATCACATTCATTGGAGTTGATATTATGCTTTCCTTGAAGCTCTTTGAGTCCTCCAAAACCTCCATGTATTATATCTTTCCTAGCAATACATTTACATTAAGTTTCATCATCTCCATTGTTCACTATTCAATGTTGCACTACATAGCTCTTAGTCTCTCAAATTTTTTCATTCATTTCCATATGTACATGGTCTCATTTTCTTCTTTATAGATTGGAAAATGCGTTTAGACCTTTATGAGTATGCCTATAAAGTTTTATGGTCATTTGAGTTGTGTGCATTCAAATATGAGCAGATCTATGTTACTCTATTTGGGCATTCTCATCCTCTTGAAAATTTGGGATCATCCCCTAACTTCTTATACATATTTCTCTCTTTGTAGTCCTTCTAAGTTCATAAAATAATTTGTTATAGTTCATCCATCACTTAATTTTAATGTGCACAAAAGTTCTTGGGTCTTCCAACTAGGAGCTCTGAGTGAAACTCCAAGTGCCTTCCTCCATAGATAGAAGGTTTTCTCTACATCATAAGTACTCAAAAGTTATCCCTTTTGACATTTTCAGATTCATGTTCCAAAGTACCATAAGGGTATTATTGAATATATTGGAATATTAGGAAGTATTTTAAAGATTCGAAGTGCTATTTAGGTTGTCCTAGAGTAGGTTTTCTTCTAGGACCGAATCATCTTCGCATATTTTCCATCACTCTTGACAACAAATGTATGAGTTTCAATGCTTGTTTGTGTACTAATATAAATGCTCACATAGCTATATGACATGCACAAATAGGTGATGCTACTGCCCATGAGATCTCTCATGTTGGAAATGTAGCTTTGGATGATCAAGAGGAAGGAAGATGTCTCAAGGATGTCTTGCATGTGCATACATACCATCATCAAGAAATTAGTGTTCAAAGGAAAATGGTTGAAAGAAGGTATTAGGTAAGGCTCAACAAAGATAGATGCTTTTTGGAGAATCC
The DNA here is from genome assembly GCA_020310875.1 of Ceratopteris richardii. NCBI lineage: Eukaryota > Viridiplantae > Streptophyta > Polypodiopsida > Polypodiales > Pteridaceae > Ceratopteris > Ceratopteris richardii. Next base: position 44,198,079 of record CM035408.1, read on the forward strand.
TAAGCAAGGGTACAAGATCATAGAAAGAGGAAGGAAGCAAGGAAGATTCCTCACTTTAGAGGTAACTTTCATTCCACTCAACATATCTACTTCACATAGGACAAGAAGCTGATTTTGGAGTTGGAAGTGTGGCATATGAGGATAGGCCACATCAACATACAAAGAATGAAGTAAATGCAATTTAAGAGGCTAGTTGAAGTTCTTTCGGACTTTCAAGGACAAGGTATGAACAATTCATGTGAATCTTGTCAATTAGGGAAGCAAGCAAGGCTTCCATTCAAGAAGAGTGGCTATATAAGCCAACACCCATTCGATCTTATACATACAAAAGTATGGGGTCTAACCAAAGAAAAATCCATTAATGACAACAAGTACTCTGTCACTTCTATATATGATTGCACAAGGATGATTTGGGTTTATCTCATCAACCACAAATAGAATGTGTTTACATTGTTGAAAGCATTCAAGGCAGTGTTAAAGAAGGAGACAAATACATACATTAAGAAGTTAAGGTCAAATGGAGGAGGAGAATGTTTCCCCAATAATTTTCTTGGTTTTTTGGCGGTTCAAGGCATTAACAGTTAAGTAAAATGCAGGTACACACCCAAAAAAAATACGCTAGTAGATATAAAGAATAGATACAATGTGGAGATTCCTAGATCAATACTTAACAAGATGAATGTACCTAACATGTTTTTGGCTAATGCACTAAATACCACCATGCACCTTATATATGGAGTACCTACCTCAAGGATCCATTGTTTAATCTTATATGGAGCTTATCATGGTAAGAAATTTGATCTTTCCCACTTGAAAACATTTGAATGTTCTTGCTATGTACATGTGCCAAGTAAATTGAGGCACAAACTACAATCAAAGGCAAAAAGTGTGTGCTTTTAGGATATTAAAGTAAGCTTAAATCTTAGATGTCTTTCTGCCCAAACACAAAGGAATTGAGGATATCATGGGGTGTAGCCTTTGATGAGCTACTCCTTTTGTATAAGAAATATGATTGTATACATGTTTATGAAGAACAAAATATGGAGATGATCAAGGAAAAATCCACTTAGAGCTAAATTGCCCAAGGATATCTATTGATGAAGATAGTTCAATCATGAACTCACCATGGAGGTGGACATGTTCATAAATCTATGAAGCATATTCAATCAACAAATTCAAAACAAAATTTGTATAGTTGGATGAAGATGGTAGTGAAGTTGAAGAGAATGAAGAACACATGATGGAGAGAGAAGTCACGTCAAAGAAGTAGGTCAAGTAGAAAGGACAAAGGAGGTTTATTCCTCCAAAAGTGGTAGAAGATCATCATTAGAGCAAAAAGTTTTCACCACGGTTGGAAGACGAATTTTTCATCAATAAACTAAGTTCATTCATAGAGTGAACCATAGTCTTATAATGATACATGAGACTTTACAACACATTTTTGTAAACACCTAGATTATTTGTGGGTCCTAAGTCTTTAAATTTATTAAATAATGAATGTAAGCGCCATAAATGTCACAATCCAAAAAAGTTTGTATTCAACTAACATTTCAAATCTAGTTTGAATTCGATTCTATTTCTTAGATTATATGAAAAGTCACAAGTAAAAAATAATTCAATCCGATGTGAATTTTGAATGATGTTTTGGATGTTAGATTTTGGATGACTATGAAACGACTCCAAGGAGTGCATATAAACACTCCATGTATTTTTTAATAAATGATAGAAGAAAATACAATCAAGATTATCAACATCTTTATCACTAGATTTCTTCTCTATGTCATCTTCTTCAAGCCAATATGTCGGTTTCAAATATTTGAGAGTCGGGCAACCTCCATGTGTGGCTTCCTAGTTGTATGCATAAATTTGTTCAAAACACTTACAGTATAGCATATATCTACTCTAGTGAGAGTATCATAGTTGAGATGTCCCACCAAGCTTTGATAGCTTGTCACATGTTTAATTAACTCACCTTCATGAGCACTTAATTTGGAGTTTACCTCCATGTATGTACTTGTAGCCTTATAATTCTCCGTTTTGAACTTGGACAGCATATCTTTAATGTAATTTTTTAGAGTAAGATGTTGGCACATGTGGAAAGCCTACTTGTTGACCCTATGCATAAGACAACATAAGAGCATTCAGTTGAAACCTTGTGTACACACATACATTGGTTGATTAAGTTCTAAGGTCAAAGTCATGTACTCCTTTTACGAGAATTGAAATAGTAATTGAGTATTGAGAGCCAAAACCCATGACTATATTTGAATTAAATTTTAAAATGATTTTGAAAAATATGGAACAGGTTTACGTAGATTCATTCTAGAGTTATCTCAAGAAAAGTGTATTTATATGTTATGTTTTAGTCAAGGGTACATGAGTTAAAGATCACACATTTTTGAGTGATTATTGTACTTACTCAAAGTTCATGGAGTTCTCAAACCCCTTATTGTATCATAGCTTACTTAGCAATACATTTACATGATATTTCTTTAGCTACATTTCTCTTTGTTCACTGTTACAGTACATTGCTTGAAGTATGATATCTTGTCTCATTCATTACATCGAATACATTATCGCATTGTCTCATTTCTTGATTGGATTATAAACATAGGATTCTTTTGTGTGCCTACAAAGTTTCCAGGTCATTGGAGTTTTATATATGGAGGTATGAATAGATCAAAGTGATTGTTTCTATGCATCTTTGTCTTCATGAAAAGTGAGGAACAACTGGGCCTGAATTCTTATGCATATTGCTCTCAATGTAGTCCTTCTAAATTCATAAGATAACTTGGAATACTCCACCCATCACACTGTTGGAATGTGTGCAAACGTTCTCCTATCCTTTCCAATGAGGTTGTGAGCTTTGAGGAAAACTCTGAATAACTTCTTCCATACTAGAAGGTTTTTCTTAATTTGAGAACTACTTATAAGTTATGTCTTTTGACATAGATTTTTGAGATTCATGTCCCAAGGTGTCATAGTGGTATAAGTTCATATATTAGAAGCTCATAGAGTCTATCAAAGTTCTCTAGATGTACTTAGGCTAGTCTTCAGAAGGTTTTTGACAGGGCCCTCTTATCTCTGCATATTGGCCAACACTCTTCATAGTGGTATAAGAGCATAGTCATAGTCTTGACAATATGGGTGATGGTTTCCCCTAATTAATTGACAAATTGGATCAGCACAACTACTCAAACTGGTCTCTAAGGATGGAGGATTACTTGCAAGGAAATATTTGTGTGGATACTTCTCAAGAGATGATTTGATGCCTATACTCAGAACCAAAGGACAACCAACTCAAGAGAAGCATGAAAGATTAAACATATGGTGTGCAAAGGATGCTTTGACAAGGTCATATATTCTAAAATTTATCCCTTATTTCTTACTTTGTCATATTAGGAATTGTAAGACATCAGAAGAGACATGGTATGATTTGGAAATATTATTCTCTACTAGCATTAAGGCTCAAAAGAACTAACTATGGATGGAGTTCACATCCCTCAAGAAGCTTCCCAAGAAAAGTGTAATTGAATTTGTCACGAAAATGAAGGACATTCAATATAAAATACGAAACATTGGAGAACTCATTGATGAAGAGCAGATTGTGGTGCACGTCCTCAATGGAATCAAGGCTAATGACAAGTTGGAAGCTTTCACCATTGCCATGGAACTATAAATGGATATTCACGTTCTAGAATTCAACACTCTCATGGAAAAAATCTTCAGCCATGAGGAAAAACTTATGAAGAATGGTGAGAACCATAAAGGTGATTAATCATTTTCACTGTAGACAGATAAAAGGAAAGGTACGGATAACAAAGGAAAGGGGAAAAGAATATGATGATGAAGGAAGAACCTCCCATGCTACCTTTGTAGGTAAAGTTAGAAACTCAAGAGGAAGAGCGAGAGGAGGTCCAGAAGGTAGGGGGAGATCCCAAAGCTCCTCATCTTGTGTCATACATGGATTTTCGAACCACATAATAGAGCATTATTTCAAAAATCCAAGGAAATAAAGAGGAAGAGGATACAATAGAGGTAGATATGAAGCTCCTAGAGGCAAATACAACAAATCATATGTATGCAACAACAATAATTAGAACAAAAACTACCAAGTAGGATACAAAGAAAGGAGAGATGACAACAATTATACAGATGATCTATGTCACGAGGATGCACTTCTAATTATGAATATGACATGGAGGGAAGGTAAATCTAATGAGCATGTGTTTTACATAGACTATGGATTCTCAAACCATATATATGGGAATATAGCCTTGCTCTCATACTTTGAAGATCCAAAGAATAGGCATGAGTCCCAAATAGTTCATGGCACAAGGAGCCTTGTAGAGAAGATAGGGAATGTAAATACTTCCAATGGTAATATGAATCTATTGAGCATAGTTCTTTATGTACCTCCCATTAATAAAAACCTAATAAGTGTAGGTCAAATTTTGGCAAAAGTTTTGCAAGTGAGATTCACAAAGCATGCAACCTATATAGAGATAGCATTTTAGCATGAAAGATTGGCTCACATTGGAGAACGAGATCTCTTAAAAATTAATCAATATCAAAGTGTGCTTGGAATATCCAATATTGTAAAGCAACATATGATCTACAACTACACTGCTTGTCAATTTAGGAAATCTCATAATGGCAACCATTCACAAATAAAAGGTACATACATGGACACCTTTTGGATCTTCGTGAAGCATAAACATAAAGTGATCTCATGTTTTAAGGAATATTTAGCTCTTCTATAAAATCAAATAGGTAAAGCCCTAAAAAAAATATGGTTTGATGGAGGTAGAGAGTACTTTTCCAATGATTTTGACTCTTACTTGTAAGATAGACGGCTTAGCCGCCTCAAGGTCTAGCCGAAGTGAGGACTCAAGAACGAGATCATATCCACCAAATACACACCTGAAAAGGATGGAGTAGCAGAGAGGAGGAATAGGACCATTCTAGAAGCAGCAAGGTCCATGTTGAATGAGAAGAAACTACTCAATTACTTATGGGTAGAGGAAATATCCACTGCCACATACTTAATAGACAAGTTACCTTCAAACACATTGGATGGTATGAATCCTTATGAAGCTTGGAATGGAAGGAAACTAAGCTTGGACCATTGCAAGATATTTAGGTTCTTATTATATGCACACATATCATCTCAAATCAGAGGTAAAATTGATCCTAAAGTAGAGAAGTGTGTCTTTATAGGCTATGAAATCAATCAAAAGGGTTATTGGATATATAACCCCTGCACCAAATTCGTCATATGTAGTCAAGATGTAGTGTTAGATGAAAACAAATCATGGTTTGAAGATAATTGCAGGAAGATCAAGCTACCATATGATGTAGAAAACGACTTTCCAACACTCTGAAGGAGTACACCTAAACTTGAAGCATCGAATTATTTTGAAGATGATCATATGACACCTAGGATGGAGATCAACTCATGAAACTCCAAGGGTGTTGGAGCAGACAATCTCCAAATCCACCTCTCATAGCCCTCCTTATTTTCATAGAAAATCTCATAAGTATTTACCCATATGACCCTCTTCCTAAAATCACTTTCAAGATGATACGTAGTTTAGAAAAAAGGAAAAAATATATATATCCACGTAGTATCATTCCACGAACTACACAACGTGCACAATAACTCCTTAATTCAAGGAGAATATTTTGAGTTCACGTGACAAGCTAAAGTCTTCCTTGATTCAAGGAAATCGAAACCGATATATTTTTTTAGAAAGCATTATGCATGCGGTGATCTCTTGCCGCTTCATCCCACCTGTATATAAACATGTAACAGCAATAGAAAAGATTGGGCGACATTACTGACTATTGACATATCTACTGCGTGTTGACCCCATGGGTGTCTGCATTCTTCTTCTATGACTTCAGCGTGATAGTGTATCTCTGCATATTTCTATGCCTTCTTCTATGGCTTCAACATGGTCATGTATCTCTGCACATTATCTCTAAGCATCACTTACAACATCACGCACAATATCTCTGAGCGTCACTTACATTATCTCTGAGCATCACTTACATCATCTCTGAGCATCACTTACAGCAGCTCATCTGAGTCAATGGAGAGTGTGCTCATCTACTCTATCATGAAATCGAGCATATATACATAGATAGAGTCTACAGCGTTCAGCGTTAGTGATTATCTATTCTGTCATACACGTGCATGTATGTACATGTTCAATATCTGTCGGATTTTGCACCAGCGATGTGTTTTCAATTACTGCTCTAAGTGACAGAATTATTAAACGCATGATATGGATTTTGCAGTTATCTTATATAGTGATGTACTTCATTCGCTGATTGTTCATCACTACTTATCATATCTTCTGAGATATGATGACGATGATACAAAAAATACTCTATTTACATTATGTGCGCATATTGTTATGATTAACTCACGCAAGATATAATCCTTGCAACGTACAATGAATATGCATTATGTTTTTAATTACAGACGAAGTCAGTCATGCACACAACAGTGAATCATTCAAGCTCATATGATATGTACGAAACATATTAAGATGTATGAATATTACATAGATAAAGCGAAGGATCTCTTTTGAAGTGCGCTGCCAGCGTTTCAAGGTTGATATATCCTTGAAGATTATAATCAAATCTAGAAGAAGTCATGTAAGACTTGTCATAGCTTGGACACGTATACACACATGTGCATAAGTGATGTGCTTATTTTTATATGTATGCAAGCTGCACGATACACTTCTCTATTCATTCAAATGTTGCTCACATGTAATGACATCAACGATTTGATGCAGAGTACATAATCATTTAATCTGTTATGAGATACATTCTCTTATGCAAATGCATTCATGAAGGAGATCCATATACATACTTCAAAACGGCTGGCATACACATTTTCTTTTCAAGCAGTTCATGTCAAATCTACATGTTCCATTGTATTTTTGAGAACATCATATTGAAGTTCATTGTTATGCTCATGATTCAATTCAAATGGCACCATGTGTTTTGCCTATATGTAATTCGCGAAGTTTATTCATACCTCACCCTCCAATACATGCTTCCGCATTAGAGTGTAAATCATTCACTCACAGTGGTATCAGAGCCATCCAGAGCCTTTGAGAGCTACTCCAAGTCTTCAACAACTCTCATCGACACCTCATTATTTGGCATTTTACTATAGAGCAAGTGGATCAACACTCATTGAAGGAAGGTATTTTCAAATCGGCTTATGAAGAGCAGGTTTTGAAGGAATGGTTCTTACTACATCATCGGCCTATGCTATGTGTGTTATATGCTACACATACTTTACATGGATTCAAGTCAAGTGGACATACAAGTGGATGCAACTTGGATGTTTATGTGAGAGAATGATCATGCTTATGATCATCTTCTAAAGTCAACAATTGTGATTTATTCATACTTATGCATCATTTGATTTTATGATTTCTCAATGTGATCTTGTCATGTTATGACTACATTATTTGTAACTTGGAGAGTACTATAGACCTCAACCAAGCACTTCACTGCATACTATACTTGCTATACCTGAGGCATGCAAAAGCTTATGTTCATGAAGCTTGTAGTAAACACATTTGACTACCCAACTTACCCATATCAGCAACCAAGGGGGGTATGAAGCAATTGGTTTTGTTCCATGATATTAGAAGCAATATAATTTTAGGATGGAAGATAATACATGATGCAGGTTTACTTTCTTGCAACATCATCCATGCAAGAAGATGGAAGACGTTTCAAGCCCTCGAGCTACACTTGCAGTTCAAATTGCTATATGGGAGCATCAAGGAGAATGAAGACTAGTCTTCCACCAAGTGTCCTTGAAGCATGTGTCCAAACTTATTTATGTTGGAATCTTTATGTAACCTTATTCTTGGAAATTACTTCCGTTGTATCTCTTGCACCAAACAATTGAGGTATCATATGTATGATATACTCAAATTCAACAATTCAAGGAAGAGCAAGGATTAAGCTATCTCTCATATATAATATGTTGTTAGAATGTATTTCTATGATTACTATGTCAAGTGATGATTGAAGCTTGGAAGATTATTTAAGCAGAGTCAAAGGCCATGAAGCAATGCATCGAATAATTGACATCAATGAAGATAGCGACATCAAACTATGAAGAAAGCATAGGATGAAGAAGGGAAGCTCAAAGACTCGACAATAGAAGATCATCATCAAAGAAAACAAAGAAAGCTCGAAAATCAAGGCTCGAAGCAAGGCTCATCATCAACTACAAATGATTTCAAAATGAAGATATCAAGAAGGTCTACACAACCTACGAACCAAAGTATCAAATTGATGGTAAAATCAAAAGTTCCTATTTACAAGCTCCTAGTGATTGAAGATCAATTAGTTCAGTTCAAGAAGGCATTTTTCCATTAAAGTACTCAATTGGTATTGTTCATCAATTCGGTACCCCTCTTGATAGAGTTTCATTTCCCATGATCCTTGTGCACTTAAAACCATGGTTAGGATCAATACTCTTATAGTTCTATCTTGAGGAATACCCATTCTTTAGCATCAAAATCACTCTTAAGCCTTCTCTTATTGTATGAAAGATTATCACCATTGTAAAGTGAATCTCTATCATTCACTCTTGTATCACAAAGATCTCATAGATCCTATGTTCATTGATAAGTACCTTTTAAAGCTCAACTATCTCTATATTGAGATATGTATACAAAGCAAAGAAACTTGTATTCTTAGTCAAGTGCTATTCAAGCACATCCCCATCAAAAAGATTGTATTTGCAGCCAAGTGCTTTCTAAGCACACCTCCATTATTGAACAAGAAGTTTTGAAAGAAGAAAATTCAAGTAATCGAGGCAAAGACCGTGGACGTCACTACTCAAGATTCGAGTGATCGAGGCAAAGATCGTCGACTTCACCACTCAAGGAAGCTCATTATGAAGCTTACCTATTTACATCAACTAGAATAAGCAAGAATCAAAGTAAGAAGAAGAAAGTGCATTCAACGCACTCAAAATGAAGACTTCCTCATCATAGGAAGAAGAAGAAAGTGCATCCAACACACTTGAAGAAGACAATGAAGACTTCCTCACAAAAGGAAGAAAAGAAAAGTGTATTCAACATGTTAAAAAAGGTAAAACATTACTTCAATCTACTTGCAACAATATAGGCACACTAGATGTGCTATCATAAGTCATTGTGACTTACATAGCGAAGTTGTATAGACTCTCAAAGAGTCATTCAAAGGCTGCATATTATCACACACATTGGATCTTATGTAAAAGCAAGTAAAGCACTCAAATCCCCTTCATTACCAACCATTGTAAATTAAAAGGTTGATCACATATACAAGTGGTGTGAGCACTTGTTTCTACACATAGAAGGTATAAACAAAATGAAGACTGATCAAGAAGCTCGGATCTTGATTAGCTTCATTTCTTTATGTAAAAGAAGTCATCAAACAAGTGAAGGAATAGAATCACTCTAGAGCTAGAGCAATGCTCGCTCCAAGATGAGTGACGGAAAACCACAACCTCTGAACATTGCATTAGACAAAGTTAAGTTGTTATACATAAATGGCAAAAGCCATAGATAAAGCACTTTGTAGCTTTGTAACTTGTTTGAAACCTCCACATGTATTATGATGAAAACAGCTCATGTATTCAAGCTCTTGTACTTCTTTATATGAAGTACTATGTAAAAGATTATATCCTTTAAAGATCACATAAAAGGGTTCTCAAATCAAAGGGGAGACATTCTTGAAGGAAGGTTCTACATCAACACGAAGCATTCAAAGGAAGAAGACATTATCAACCAAAATGGAGCTATCCTTGAAGCAAAGGACAAAGTAAAGATCAACTACATGGAGCAAAGGACTACATCAATGGACTACATCAACTCTTGAAGAAAAGACATCAACATATGGAAATCAAAGACACTTCAAAAGGAGCAGAAAAGCTATTCTACATTTGAAGAAGATTCAACGATCAAATGCAATTTCAAGGAGCTACTCACAAGTGGAACATCATCAACCACAATGAGGCAAGATTCATCAATGGATGACATCAAAAGGGCATCAACAACAAGGGGATAAAGAAAGCTACTATTTGAAGATCAAAGACAAGATAAATCAAAAAGTCAATCAACAAGGACTAAATCAAAAGGAGCTCTCTACATCAAAATGATCAAGAAAGGAAAAGCTCTCAAGGTCAAGAAGGATGTCATCATCAACATCAAAGGCTTGAAGGTAAACGATCCAATGGAAAGGCTACTATTTTAATATCAACAACTACATCAATAGCAAAGAATCTCCAGAAGCATGAAGAAGAATCACATATGGAGACAAAGCAAAGAATAGAAGAAAAAGAAGCAGAACCCATAAGAAAGGAGGCAAAAGAAGAACAAAAGTTCAAAAGAAGATAGCTAAAGAAAAAAAAAAGAGCGTGGAGACAACATCAACTATGATCGGTAGAATTTGAAGATTGAAGGGGAGCTGTTGGAGCAGACAATCTCCAAATCCACCTCTCATAGCCCTCCTTATTTTCATAGAAAAACTCATAAGTATTTACCCATATGACCCTCTTCCTAAAAGCACTTTCAAGATGATACGTAGTTTAGAAAAAAGGAAAATATATATATATCCACGTAGTATCATTCCACGAACTACACAAGGTGCACAATAACTCCTTAATTCAAGGAGAATATTTTGAGTTCAAGTGACAAGCTAAAGTCTTCCTTGATTCAAGGAAATCTAAACCGATATATTTTTTTAGAAAGCATTATGCATGCGGTGATCTCTTGCCGCTTCATCCCACCTGTATATAAACATGTAACAGCAATAGAAAAGATTGGGCGACATTACAGACTATTGACATATATACTGCGTGTCGACCCCATGGGTGTCTGCATTCTTCTTCTATGACTTCAGCGTGATAGTGTATCTCTACATATTTCTACGCCTTCTTCTATGGCTTCAACATGGTCATGTATCTCTGCACATTATCTTTAAGCATCACTTACAACATCACGTACAGTATCTCTGAGCGTCACTTACATTATCTCTGAGCATCACTTACATCATCTATGAGCATCACTTACAGCAACTCATCTGAGTCAATGGAGAGCGTGCTCATCTACTCTATCATGAAATCGAGCATATATACATAGATAGAGTCTACAGCGTTCGGCGTTAGTGATTATCTATTCTGTCATAAACGTGCATGTATGTACATGTTCAATATCTGTCGGATTCTGCACCAGCGATGTGTTTTCAATTACTGCTCTAAGTGACAGAATTACTAAACGCATGATATGGATTTTGTAGTTATCTTATATAGTGATGTACTTCATTCGCTGATTGTTCATCACTACTTATCATATCTTCTGAGATATGATGACGATGATACAGAAAATACTCTATTTACATTATGTGCGCATATTGTTATGATTAACTCACACAAGATATAATCCTTGCAACGTACAATGAATATGCATTATGTTTTTAAGTGATACAGATTGCAGATTACAGACGAAGTCATTCATACACACAACAGTGAATCATTCAAGCTCATATGATATGTACGAAACATATTAAGATCTATGAATATTACATAGATAAAGCGAAAGATCTCTTTTGAAGTGCGCTGCCAACGTTTCAAGGTTGATATATCCTTGAAGATTATAATCGAATCTAGAAGAAGTCATGTAAGACTTGTCATAGCTTGGACACGTATACACACATGTGCATAAGTGATGTGCTTATTTTTATATGTATGCAAGCTGCACGATACACTTCTCTATTCATTCAAATGTTGCTCACACGTAATGAGATCAACGATTTGATGTAGAGTACATAATCATTTAATCGGTTATGAGATACATTCTCTTATGCAAATGCATTCATGAAGGAGATCCATATACATACTTCAAAACGGCTGGCATACACATTTTCTTTTCAAGCAGTTCATGTCGAATCTACATGTTCCATTGTATTTTTCAGAACATCATATTGAAGTTCATTGTTATGCTCATGATTCAATTCAAATGGCACCATGTGTTTTGCCTATATGTAATTCGCGAAGTTTATTCATACCTCACCCTCCAATACATGCTTCCGCATTAGAGTGTAAATCATTCACTCACAAAGGGCAAGGCCAATGTACAAGAGTTGAGGGATATTGTAGAATCCTCTTAACAAACCATCGAGAGATCAAGGGAAAAGAAGATAAAAAAGTATGGCTATGACACATCATTAGTAATTAAACATTATGCATATATAGCTTAGGATTTGAACTTCAAGGAGATCTCATCTTATGAGGATGCCAAGAAGAAGCCAAAATGGATGAATTCCATGGAATAAGATATTGAAGCCTTGCACGAAAACAACACTTTTGAACTAGTGCCCAAGAATCCTACCATGAAGGTCAGTAGATCCAAATGGCTTTACAAACTATGATGGAAATAGGTGCAAGGATAGACTTGTAGCTAAATCCTATGCTCAGACCTATAGTAATGAATATAAGGAGACCTTCTCTCTTGTGGAAAAAAAATTCCAGCAATCATAGTGCTTATGAGCATTGCAATTATTGAAAATTGGAAGATCTATCACATGGATGTGAAGAATGCATTTCTCAATGCTTGGATATTTGAAGAGGTAAATATGGTTCCACCCCCTGGGTTTGAAGACTCACATTGCCTTGAATAGGTATGTAGATTAATGAAGGCCCTATATGGGCTAAGACAAGCTCCAAGAGCTTAAAATTGTAGGCTTGGACTTATTTGTGGGAAAAAGGGCTTATAGTAATCAAAGTAGATCCTTCATTTCTTATCAAGAGATCAAATGTTGAAGGCATATACCTTTGTGTATATATAGAAGACATTATACTCATAGGTAATGATGTTGAAGATATTAGAAGGATTATTCTACAAATGAAGGAGGAATTCAAGATCAATGATCTAGGGTAGCTAACTTACTTCCTTGGATTGGAACCAACGTATACAAAGAAGGTTATGTATCTCACTCAAAAAATATATATTAACATCGTTCTAGCCAAGTTCAGAATGGAGAATACTACAAATGAAGGAGGAATTGAAGGCATATACCTTTGTGTATATATAGAAGACATTATACTCATAGGTAATGATGTTGAAGATATTAGAAGGATTATTCTACAAATGAAGGAGGAATTCAAGATTAATGATCTAGGGTAGCTAACTTAATTCCTTGGATTGGAACCAACGTATACAAAGAAGGTTATGTATCTCACTCAAAAAATATATATTAACATCGTTCTAGCCAAGTTCAGAATGGAGAATACTAAGATTGTAGGAACACTAGTAGAGGTAAACTAAAATTTAAGTGCCCATGAAGGAGAATTAATTAAACATGTGGCAAGCTATCAAATGTTGGTGGAAAGTTTAAATCATGCAGCTCTCACTAGAGTAAACATATGCTATAGTGTACTTAGAAGCTTACATTTATAGAATTTTTGTTAGTGGAGTTATTATTGTACTTATCTAGAAGATTGGGGAGTCCTCCAACATCTCATTGTATCATCACTGCAATAGATTCACTTTATATTCCTTTAGCTACATTGCTCTCTATTCACTATTATAGTACATTGCTTGAAGTATGTCATCTTGTTTGAGTCATTGCATCACATACATGATCTTGTTGTCTGGTTTATTAATTGGATTACAAAGCTAAGATGTTTCTAAATTTGCATACAAAGCTTCATGGTTATTGGATTTGTACATGTTGAGGTATAACTAGATCAAGGTGATTGTCTCTGTGTGTGTGTATGTGCGTGTGTTTCTTCATCTTTTTAAAATGTCTTTGATCAACCCCTTGCATTCTTGTGCATATTACTCTCAGTGTAGCTCCTAAAATTCATGAAATATCTTGGAATAATGCATTCATCACTTCATTTAAATGTGTGCAAAATGTCTTGGGTCAATTCCAACCAGGTTGTGTGCTTTTGCCATAAATAGAAGGTTTTTTCAAGTTGAGTACTCAAAAGATATCTGCTTTGACATAGAGTTTTGAGATTTAGGTTCCAAGGCACCATGGTGATCTAAGTGCATGTATTAGGATATCAAAGAGTCTACTAAAGGTCTCCATGGCTGCTTAGGCTAGTGTGGATTAGGTTTTTGTCAAGACCCTCTAAAATCTATGTATGGTCATCACTCTTCAGATAAGATGCATACCCTTCTCTATATATACCACTTCCAATCCAAGGAAGTAATTAAGATGCCCTAAGTCATTGATCTTGAATTCCTCCTTCATTTCTAGCTAGTAAGATGCCCTAAGTCATTTATCTTGAATTCCTCCTTCATTTGTAGTTAGGTCCTTTAAATACCCTTGGAATCATTACCTGTGAGTATGATCTCATCCACATATATACAAAGGTATATGACTTCTCCATGTAATATCTTCATAGAGAGAGAAGAACCTGCTTTTCTTGTTACAAACCATTTTTCTTGAAAATAAGTCACAAGCCTATGATTCCAAGCTTTTAGAGTTTTCTTCAGCCCATATAAGGCTTTTCTTAACTTGTATACATGTTCAAGACAATGTGAGACTTCAAACTTAAGAGGTTGAGCCATGTGTACCTCTTGAGATATCCATCCACTAAGAAATGCATTCTTCACATCCACCTCATACATCTTCGTATTTTTGGTAGTTGCAATAGTCACATGTACTCTGATTGTTGGTATCTTTGACACAAGAGAGAAGGTATCCTCATAGTCAATACCTTGAGTTTGAGCATACCCTTTGGCCATAAGCCTAGCTTTGTACATATTAATGGCCCCATCATATTTTTTTCTTTACCTTTTCCATCTGTATCTAATGACCTTCATAATTGGGGTCTTGGGTTCCAACTCCCAACTGTTGTTTTCCTACAAGCCTTCAATCTCTTCTTCCATTTCATGCATCCATTTCAGTTTTTTCTAGGCCTCCTCATAAAATGATGGATCTTTAGAGGTCAAATTCTATGCTATATAGATAGGGTATTTAGTTACCAATGATGTGTAATAGCCATACCTTTCTAGCATCTTCTTTTGTAGATCTTCTAATGGTTTGTTGAGAGGTTTTTGGAATATCTATCAATTCATGCACCTTGGCTTTATTGTTGGAGTTCCATGAGATGGTCTCCATATTAGGAGTCTTATGATCATGAGAGACACTAGTTGAAACTTCAAGTGTATGTGTACCCTTGCTTGAAAGTGTGGGAAAGTCTTCCTCCAAATCATATGGCAACTTAATCTTCCTAGAACCATCCTCAAGCTAGGATTTAGTTTTATCAAATACTACATCTTGACTAACTAGGAAGGCTTTGGTGCTAGGGTTAGGTAGCCTAT
Organism: Ceratopteris richardii; assembly: GCA_020310875.1. Lineage (NCBI taxonomy): Eukaryota > Viridiplantae > Streptophyta > Polypodiopsida > Polypodiales > Pteridaceae > Ceratopteris > Ceratopteris richardii. The sequence continues at coordinate 44,213,447 of CM035408.1, forward strand.
AACCATTTCCATTAAGTTCATAATCTACAAAGATAGATTTTTTTGCTTAAGGATCAGTTTTACCTCTGATTTGAGATGCTATGTGTGCATATGCAATTCACCCGAATATACTACAATAATCAAGCTTGGTCGTCTTCCAGTTCCAAGCTTCATAAGGCGTTATACCATCCACTGCTTCTGAGGGTAACTTTTTTATGACATTTTCCACAATATCTAGATACTTCTTAAAACATGATAACACTTCATGTTTATGTTTCATAAAATAGAGAATGGTTCATCTACAATCATCTATGAATGACACATAGTACCCTACCCTAAGATGTATGGATCTTTTCTTGGTCACCAAACATCTATGTGGAAAAGCTCCAAAATGTCTCCATGTATCTACCCCTTGTGAATGGTTGCCTATGAGATTTCTATTGCTGACATGGAGTGCACTTGTAAATCATGTATTGCTTTGAAATATTACATGGTCCAAGAAAAAATTTATCGCTAATAATTTTCTTGAGGACTCTTTCTCCAATGTAAGCCAATCTATTATGCCAAACCTCGAATGTTGATATGGTTTCAATACCATAATTGAACAATTCTATGTTCCTAGTGTCTTGGATTTCAAAGGTGAACAATTTACCTATTTTTTCTCCCTTGGATATCCTCTTGACACCTTGATATGGATCCCCTACATAGGTTGCATGCTTTGTGAACCTCACCTTCAAAACTTTCTACACAATATCACCTACACTTATCAGATTCTTAGTAATACTAGGTACCTCGAGAACCATATGCAAAAGATTCATATTACCATTGGAAGTGTCTAAAATCCCTATGTTCTCTACAAGGTACCTTGTGTCATCACTTGTTGGGACCTCATTGTTATTCTTTTGATCCTCCAAGTTTGAAAGCAATGCAACATGCCTTGCTACATGGTTTGAGCACTAAGAGTCAATATAGAGCACATGCTCATCAAATTTACCTTTGTTCATTGTCATATTCTTAAGCAAGAGGGACTCGTATTGGGATTGATCATCTCTCTAGTTGTTTTAATCTCTTCCTCATTTGTATTCTCCTTGGTTGTTGTAATTATTGTTGTTGTATCCATATAGATTGTTGCATATACCTCTAGTGGCTCCATATCCACCTCTATTGTATCATCTTTCTCTCTAGTTCCTTGGTTTCTTGAAACAATGCTATGTGTTGTGGTTGGATAATCCACATATGGAACAAGGTGAGGAGGTTTGAAATCTCCTTCTACCTCTTTTACCTCCTCTTCTTTTTCCTCTTTACCTTCTACCTCTATTTGCACAGTTAGCTTGGGAGATGCTTCCTTCATCATCAAATTTCTTGCCTTTTCTTGTGTTACCTTTACCTTTGATTTTATCCATGTAAAGAGGAGAATATTGAGTAACTTTTTTATTCTCAACATTCTTCATACATTTGGCCTCATGAGTGAATACTTGTCCAATGAAAGTGTTGTAGTCTAACATGTGCATATCCACAAGTCATATTTCGAAGTTGTCATCTACTTTGATTCCATTGATGAATTGCTTGATAATGTCCATTTTTGTGAAAAATCTTGTGACACTTTTCTTGTGTTGCTTCTTGAGTGATGTGTACTCCATCCACAATTGGTTCTTCCTAGCCTTGGTGCTTAAAGAGAATAATTATTCCAAAGCATTCAATGTCTCTTGTCATGCATTAAAAATCCTAATATGAGGAATTAAGAAATAAAAGATAGAATTTAGAACGTTTGACCTTGAAGAAAAATCATTTTTAGACCATGTGTTTAGCCTTTTTTATTTCTCTATATTTGGTTATCCTTTGGTTTAGAGTATAGGTATCAACACATCCCTTGAGATGTATCCATAAAGTTTTTTCCTTTGCAAATAATCTTCCATCCTTAAAGGCCATGCTTCGTAGTTGATTTTGATCCAATTTTTCAATTGATGAGGGGAATTCAACTAATTTCGAGTGGAGAGAGGAGTGCGAAAATTCCTCTAATGAACTTAAAAAAACAATTCTGTTGAACACCAATCTTGACTACCAGATATTGAAGTAAGCCTTTCCATGTACATGTGGATGCATCCAATTATGCTAATGTGTATGTGCCAGCACAACTTATGGGTGAAGGTAACATTGATCTATCAATAGCTTACGTAAAGAAGTAGTTGAATGTGACTGGAAAAATTTACACCACAATCGAAGAGAAGGATTAGACATCATGTATGGAGTTAAATAGTTTAGGCATTGTATTCTTGCAAATAAATGCAAACTTTTTACAGATCATCAACTGCTACTATATCTAGTGAAAAAAACTTGCAATACAAGGAAATTAGTAAGATGGTTCCTCTTACTAATGGAAGATGACTTTGAAGTTGTGGTTAGGAAAAGCAAAACCCACTTGAGAGCAGATCACCTTTCTAGACTAACCTCAGGAGAGTTCCCCAAAGGAGTATCAGATGAACTTCGTGATGTTTACTTAATCAAACTAAAAGTAGTTCCTAAGTAGGCCAAAACTATTGTATCAATTCTAAACTTAAGACATAAATAACTTATGCTAAAAACCAAAGGTAATGAAGTAGAAAGATCTCAAAAATATCACATAATGGTAGGTAAGGTGTATAAGCACAATGATCAAGGCATACTCGCTTATTGTGTAGATGAAGATCAACATGGGAAGTGGTTGCAAATATCACATATAGGTGCATTGAAGCAACATCATTCTAAACATCAAACTCTATAGAATCTACAAGGGTTAGGCATCTAGTGGCCAGCGATGGAAGCATATGTCCATAGAATGTGCAAGGAATGCCCAATGTATGGTATTAGATCGCTCGAGGAACATGCCACTCTATGTTATCATTAATACCAGATTGGAGCGAGTCTATGGTAAAGTTTTTGAGGATGAAAACATTACCACAAGAGATGAAATTAGCTAGACAAAAGAGCTTAGATCAGGAAGCACTAAACTATGCATGTATTGGACATAACTTATACAAACATGGAAGAGACAAATTCCTAAGACTGTGTTTCCATGAGAGTGAATATTTCCCAATAAGGTATGGCAGGTGGAAATTTTGGACGAGATCTCTTGATCAAAGTCATACTCTTTGCAAGTCTTTGGTGGCCAACCCTCCACATGGATGCCCATACCTATGTGAAGTGGTGTGACATTTGTCACCAAAATCAGCATGCAATACGTAAGGAGGAGATGCCACTGAGACATGATGGGAGGACATGCACTCTTCAAGTGGGAAATAAGCTTTGTTGGTCCTATTAACCCCCCTAGCTAAGATCTCACATTGGACTGGCCATGAGTTCTCTTCTAGAATTTTTGAATTAGAATTAGGAAAAAGTAGATTAAGAGTAGTTGTTGAAATCTATGCAACCAAGAAAAGACAAAGGGCCTACTTTGATGCACATGTAAACGATACGGGATTAAAGGTAGGAGACTTGATCTTGGTATATACACGAAAACAACATGCTAGGAATATGGAGAATCTTGGCTATGGACCCATGAAGGTAAACAAAATCCCCACTAGTGGAGTTCTCCATTTGGCAACTCTAGAAGGCGATATACTACCGAGTTACATTAGTGCATGTAGATTTAAATCATATCAAGAACCCCTCATGGAGGAAATTCTAAATGGACTCAACACATCCAAGAAACACAAAGAAGAAGTAAAGCAGATTAGAGAAGAGGGTTAGCTATAAGCCCTAGAATGCATCTGATGTATGAAATTAACACAAGAAGGTAGAAATCAACCTAGGAAAGATGCTTATGAGGCACCAAGATACCACATGGCTATGCCAAACAATGAGTGGAGCCCATCATAGGATTGCAAATAGATATCCTTTCCTAACCTTAGAGGTGGGACATGGCAAGAAGGAAAAAATGATAAAGGTGTTGATTGACTCAAGTGCAACTACTAGTGTTGTTAGATTTTCTTATTATCAAGATTTTCAATTGAGAATCCTTCCTATTGAAGCTTATCTCATAGGATTGGGAGGAGTGGAAGCCCCTTGCCTTGGCGAAGTGGATCTTTAAATCTCTAGTAATGATGTCCCAATGACAGTAAAAGTACTAGTGTGTCAAGATGAGGATCTTATGAAACCCCTGATCTTGGGTTAGGATTGGATCTACAATCATGCAATGAACTTAAACTTAAGAAGTGGACTTCTTCAGGTTTGGGTGAAATAGCAAAATATCACAATTGAATAAGGGAATCAAACACTCAAGGAATTAGGAAAGGCACCAACTCCTCCTCCTTGTAGGAGCGCACATGAAGGTAATGATAATGTTCTTGCCAAAGCTGTGTGATGCAGAAGGAGGCAACTTATGGAGTAGAAGAAGTAAGCATGGAATCCTTTCCAAAGATGATGGAGGCCCAAAAGTTAAGGAAGCATAAGAAGCAGATGGAGAAGACCACCAAATCTTATGATCAAAAACTTGTTGAGAAGAAGGCAACAACTAGAGTGAAGTAGATGTAGATATGCAAGAGTGAGAAATCCTCATATTGCTTAGCGGAACCACTAGTACATATCAAACAAATAATGCAGACATGGGAAACCAAAGTTGAAGGCTATAGGAGTCAACCTCAATGACTTATTTCTAGTTGGATACCAAAGTGGTCAATGAAGACAAACCCCAATGCATGAAGAACTTGGGTGCCAAAGACCTCTTTATGCACTTAATTAGTTATGCGTAGGCTCTTAGGCCTAAATCGATACTCACAATCACTCACTTCACATACTTCACAAAGGGCTTCAAAAAATTTCAAGGTCATCAATAATAAACAATGTATGTGCATATAAGGGAAATCTGGCAAGTCAAATTTTGTAACAAACCCCCTAACCCAACCATGTAAAAATCTCCTTGTAGAAGGATAGATGCATTCTCAATACATTGCACATCTAGAGTATGCATCAATGGAAGTGACTAACCTCTTAGCAACCACTCATAGTCACAACACACAACACCATTTCTAACTCTCTAGCCACAATGAATATCGTGTTGGTATTGTAAAGGGGACAAGGCATCATCTAGTTTCTAATGCAATGCTAATATGATATTGTTACTTCTAGCAGATTCAACTATAACCATAATCACTAGCACCATGGTAGCTATAGCAGGAAATAGTTTGCAAGCTGAGACTACTTATCAAATTGTTGACATAGAGAGCTTTTCCCATATCCAATGAGCCTAAAGAATAGCTAGAGGAGATGCTAGTAGTAAAAATTATTCCCATACATGACCCACCTTTGGGCCACATTACCAGAGTTAGTAAGAAATCTCACTGGTTCAACAAGATGGTAGGAACATTAGGAGAAGGCACATATATGTGGGAAGATGCGATTGAATACAACAACACATGGGGAAAGTACCATTTCTTTACAAGATAATATGAGAAGTTACAAATTATAGCTCACCCAAGGCCTGTGAGGCAAAAATTAGGCTTGAGAGAATGTTTTTTATCCAGAATCCCGAAATGAGATTTCATGCGATGCTTTTACCTCATCAACTCACTCAATCCTACCTAGGACCTAGAGCTTCAAGCACCTTCATAGTTCCATGATTAACACATGGAAATGATATGAAGCAATTTTTTCTAACCAATAACTTAGTGCAAGAAGCCCTAGATATGAGAGGGATGCATGTTCCCATAGAGAAAGAAGGATTGGTCCCAAAAAACATGAAGAATAGGAACATCACAAAGCTCAAAGACATGGTTGTGGCCATGACACCAAATATTGCAGTGCACCTTAGCATGTGCATGCAACATTTCACGTTCCTAGGGCAAGACAAACTCACAATGTCCTATCAAAAGGTTTGGTTTATCTTGCATCTTGCCAACACACAAAACATGAGGATTAATCTACCATAATGAATTATTGATCAAATTCATCAAGCATGCAAAAGATGGCCACGTAAGCCAGTATTACATGGTTGATGTGCTCTCACTAGAATCATCTATCGATGTCTTGCATATGATGTTCCCATTCAGAGAGCTGTATCTTGGAACAAAGTACAACAATTTAAAAGCAAGAAAGCTTCGGCTCCACCATCCAAGAGGATGAGGGAATCAATACCCTATGCACAATCGAGAGGTGCCACCTTGACCCTAGATATATCTCTTTCACTAGAAAGAGTATTCAGGCCCTTTACACTCTGAATACCAAGGCGAAGCACAGATGGATCCAACTTAGTTTTTCCCACCAATGCCACTAGATCTAGAATTCCCTAGAGGATTTCTCTTGGCATAGCTCACTCATGTGGATTTTGAACGAATCCTTTATCAGGTAAGCCTTGAATCAAGAGAAGAAAAAGAATGTCAGCAAGAACAACAAGAAGAAGAAGGATAATAAGAGCTGGCTAGAGAAGAAGTACAAGAGGATGAAGAGGATGAAGAGGAGGAGCATGATGAACAGCAATGAGAAGCTATGGGAGCCCTAGCTTACACCACAGTTACAAAGGCTTTACGAACTATTATGAGTGTGCAAGAAAGACACCACCTCTCCTTTAGTACAGGTAGAGCATTAATTGAGTAGATTCTCAATGAGGAAGCAGTGCACCCACACTCATCCAAATGTTCAAACTCTTGAATCAATCGTTGGGAGTCACTAAAGAAATTTATACCATGCTACAAAAGCCAATGCCTTGCTATGATCGAAGGCGTGTGGAGATTGGAGAATGATTTGGAGAAAACATCCTAATTCCTATATTTGAACATGAAACAACCACAGTGCAAGAGGCTATCTCAAATGCGACCATTGATCTCATAGTGAAACATTTTTTCAAACATCTTCGATCGTACCTCAACAACCTCCATCCCCTCCCACCACAAGTGATGTACATACCACTATTGAAACCACTACCACCATGGAAACTAGAGAACCCACCTACCAGAACCCTCCCCATTCCCCACCGCATACCGAACCCATAGCCTTCACACCATCTTTTAGCTTTGGCAAACCTATCTCCCAAGCCAACCTATTTTCCTCCATTATTAACCCTCCCTACACCACCATGAAAGACCTTTCAGAACCTCTCGTTGGCCATCCAACTATAACTAGTATAGTAGGTCACCCTCAACCCATTGATGACATCATTGGATACCCCACAACCCCTCACACACAAGTCTCCTTTAGCATAGATCCATATTACACAAACCTTGGACCCCCTACTATTCACCCCTTTTGGTTTTCCTTCATGGAAGCCCTCACTCGACCTTGTACATCATTTTCTATGCATTTGAACCCCTTTTGTAACATCACTTTTCATAGACATGACTCACGCTTCACCTACCATCCCTACTTTCATGGTAGCACCAACATGTATGACACTCTCTAATCCTATGGACATATCTCCACCCATAGCACCACCCCCTCCCCCATAATTCCACAGTCCCCTATTCCCCCCTCCACCAACATCACCGCTATTAGGCATATCATTCACAACTCCCATAACCCCTTCCATTCTGCTTGCACTAGCCCCTATCACGTTTGCATCTAATTTTATACATAATACATTCAATACTATGATTTAGTGTGTACCATAGCTACAACAAGACTATTGAAAATTGGAAGAAAGAAATGAGATCTTAGTGAGCGAATCTCAACAATCCCAAACCAGAGTGACAACACTAGAAGAAACTAATAATTGAATACTACCAATAGAAAGCTTTTCTTTACCTTTCTTGGATGTATTTGATGAATTTGCTGGACTGAAATTTCCACGCAATCTTCCACTCCATGGATTTGAGTTGGAACCATTGCTTGGCAATGCATCGAGTCCACTCAAAACTTGAGATTCTACACGTCAACATTTTCTTTGTCATTTGGTTCAAGATTCTATCCTTCTTTGGCATCCACATAGAAGCTTGACATTTCATCAAATACCACATCTTTGCTCACCTTCACCTGTCATGTGAGTGGGTTATAACATTTGTACCCCTTTTGCTCAAGGGAGTATCCAATGAAGACACATTTTTCTGCTTTTGGATCAAGCTTTGTCCTCAACTGATCTGGAACATGTAAATATGCAATACAACCAAAAAGTTTCATATGTGATAAGTTTGGCTTTTTACCTGTAAACTTCTCTTCACGTGTAACTTGATGTACAACAGCAGTTGGAGTTTTGTTCATGATGTATACAGTCATATGCACAGCTTCTGCCCAATAACAATGAGGCATAATCTTTTCAAACATCAAGGATCTTGATTTTTCTAATATGTCTATTTTTGTGTTTAACAACACTATTTTGTTGTGGTGTGTAGCTGCACAAAAATTGACGTTGAATTCCATGACTTTTAAGAAAATTGCTAAACTCATTTGACATGTATTCACCTCCTCCATCAGATCTTAATGTTTGAATATACTTCCCTGTCTCCTTTTCCACCATATCTTTAAAATTTTGGAATTGATTGAATACCTCACTCTTCTCTTTCATGAAATATACCCACACTTTTTGTGTATGGTCATCAATGAAAGTAACATAAAACCTGCAATCACCCATAGACGTGGTCTTTGTAGGACACCAAATATCTGTATGTACTATTTCTAGCACATTCTCACTAACATGCTTGTCATGTGGAAACGATGATCTTGACTGTTTACCAAATTGACATGCTCCACATACCTTTTGCATCTCTGAAACCTTGAAATTTGGTAGTCCATGAATGATGTCCTTTGAGTGCATCAGTCTCAGCCTTTGCAGATTTGCATGTCCAATTTTTTTGTGCTAGATCTCTATATCAACAATAACTCCTACACCTTTTGCAAACATGGTTGCATTCATTTCAGTAACTTTCACATTTAAGGTGAACATCCTACCCACTTTGTTTCCTTTGGTGATTAATTGTCCACCCTGTTTGTATTCGTCTACATATAATCCATCACCATTGAACCTGACTTGTAGTCCATGGTCAACCATTTGTTCAATAGAAACTAGATTCTTTGTTATGTTTGGAACATGCAACACATCAGCAAGATGTTTTACCTTCCCATCCTCCATAGACAATGCTATGTTTCCTATATGCTCGATAGGATGCAATGGATCATCACCTGTTTCAACATATCCAAGAACTAGCAATTTTTGCAAACTACTAAACCATTCTGCATGATTGGTCACGTGATTTGAAGCACCTGAATCAACATACCAGACATTATCATTCGATTTTGAAACACTAGTAGACATCGTATTCATCATGTGATGTTGAACCATGAACAAATTCTCAGAATCATCTGCACTTGTGGATGCATAGTTATCCTACTGCCTTGTGTTATTTTGATTCTTCAACCTGCAATCACATTCAAAGTGTCCAAGTTTACCTTAATTCCAACATCCTTTACTATCATTATTTGAATCATTTCTTTGGAAACTTTTGCGGCCTCTTTGACTCCCCCTGCCTCGAAACTGTCCTCTTCGTCTTGCATGATTTTGTTGTTGACTTTGGTCTTGGTTACTATTTCCTCTTCCACTTCTGAAATCTCTACCTCTGCCTCTTCCTCTACCAGAGTAGAATACCAACTTAGAACTAGATTTTCCTTGGGGACATGAGTTATCCTCTAGGATCTTTGATCTAGAACACCTAGGTGAGACAAGGCTACGAGCGGCGGCATGAATCTATGCTACAAAGAAAAGGCAAAAGGCATACTTCGATGCACATATCAAAGATAAAGGCTTGAAAGAGGGATACCTAGTGTTGGTTTATACCCTAAAGCAACATGCCCGTAAATAGGAAAAAGGTGGATACGGACCCAGGATGACTAGTAGAATTTCCACTAGCGGTGTTGTTCAATTGGCCACACTAGAAGGCGATGTCTTGCCAAGTCATATTAGTGGTTGTCGAGTCAAGCTATATCAAGAACCTCTTACAAAGGATATGCTAAAGAGACTAAACACTGCTAAGAAGCAAAAGAAGAAGAGTTAAGGATTAGAGAAGAAGCATAGGTAGAGGCTAGAGAACGCATTAGGAGAAATAAGTTAAGATGCTTAGGCCTAGATATCAATATTGAGACCCCAAGATACCACATGGTCATGTGTCAAACATCAAGTGCAATTGCTTCTTGAATAATTGATCAACGTCCCTTTGTGAACATCGCGGTAGGACAAGTGAAGAATGCAAGGACTATGCGAGCATTGGTTGACTAAGGTGGACCAACTAGTATAGTTGGACTTTCATGGTGCCAAGACCTGCAATTGAACATCAAGCCCATAGAGGCCTATCTCATAGGTTTGGGAGGTGTGGAAACCCCTTGTTTGGGCGAGGTGGAACTTCCCATCTACCTTCAAGATGTTCCAATGAAAGTCAAAATGCTAGTGTGTCACGATGAGGACATTATAGAGCCACTTGTCTTGGGTCAAGTTTGGATTTATGACTATGCAGTCAACTTGAACCTAAGAAGTCAAATCCTTCAGCTTTGGGTACATGAACAATGTATTACATTAGAATTAGACAAGTGCATTCTCATAAATCCAGAGGTCACACATTCTCTTAGTTCTTTCGAAACTCATCTTCGCAAAGAAAATGTTGGGCATGTCAATAACCCTATAAAGCAAAAGGACTCAATCATGGAAGCATAAGCTCAAAGGCCGACAAACATCTCTTCTTCTTCACAGACTAATGCCGACCTAACTCGACCAAAGAGGCAAGCAAAAAAGACATCTGCTATATCAACTAGACAGACAGAATTCAAGAAGAAAGAAGCTCAAGGCATGAAGCACATTTGGGTATGAAAAGGAGAGCAACCACCAGCTTTGCCACAACCCTTCCCATTGAGGCAAGCCAACCATGCTAAAAGAAGCATCAAGAAACGAGGACCAACTCAATCCTACGGTCTTCGACAAGTTTGGGTACCAAAGCAATCGATGAAGGCCGACCATAATAGTGTACAAATTTGGGTGCCTAAGAAATTAGTTGTAGCTCAACAAGGGCTATGCACATGTGCGTTCCCAAAGGACTCTTACATGCACAAAGTCCTACGCTCTCCACCATGCAAAGGGTCTCAACAAAGAAGCCAAGGAGAAGCAAGAGTCAGAACCAAGCACAGAGATCAAAACAAAATCAAGTCACCTCTTCAACAATAGTAAACCACGCCGAATACCAAATTCCTGAAACCATGTCAAGATGAAGAGACCAGAAGTGATCTCTGTAGGGCCAAACACTATTCTGAAATGGATCCCTATAAGGAGGATTACCTCATTGCAAGATTCAATCGACACCTCCAAACAAAGATTGCATCAATCCTACAATTAACATCAAAAGCCTTGACCAGCAACAACCATGTGCCTTTGGCATAACCTTATCTTTTGCACCATTCAGGTCATGCATTTCCAAAGTATGCATTAATATAGGGCCTCCTTACATGGCCATGCATAGACATAACTGAGAATCCCAGGCACATGATACACATCTGACATATGTAAAATATTTTATTGATGCTAACACCTTTCTTCTTGTTTTATTCCACTGTTCAAAAAAAAAGAAAGAAAAAAAGAGCGACAGGACAGGAGTGTGCGCTTGAAGAATCTCTGATGCGAACAATCAACAAGGACATCCATCAACATGAAAGACAAGCCATTGGTCAATCATCACGATGGGCATACAACACAAAGAGTGAAGATTGATGGACCTTTTACCATGGTAAGAATTGCCTACTTTGGCAACACCACAACTATGATAGATTAGGAAACCTCTTTGTCAGAATACCCTTGAGCACTTAGTTCAACATCCCATTTCCTGCACCATACCGCTTCCAATGCATTCCCCAAGTATGCATTCATAGGGCCACATTACAAGGCCGTGCACAAGGCACATATCTTGTTAAATCCATGCCCTATGCACTTACCCATCATCCATTATGGGTTACAAGTACTTGACATGAAAATGAGGAAAGCCATCTTTGGAAGAACTAGAGGACATCACAGTGACAACAACAAGTGCAAGGAAGCAATCCACCATGAGAGTTACTCATAACCCACATTGACAACATCTTTTGAGTAGCTCACATTTTTTGAAAGCTCACAAAGACATCATCAAGCTAGAATGCAAGGAAGAAGTACATACAAAGGTAGCAGTGAAAAAATGAAGAACCAAACAACTACCCAAGCTACAATTGGAAGATGGACCACTCTTGTGGATACATGATGGATACTATCTCTCCAAGCACCATGGAACAACCACTACAACAAGGGTCTATCAGGGACAACAAACTCTAGGGGGGGGGGAGTGTTGACAAGAGTCAAGGTCACACACAAGCATGGAAGCACATCAATGAAGTGGACACACAAGAAGAAGGAGCATGTAGGGAGGTCCAAGAAGCACATGTCAAATTTTCATAAGAAATCCCTATAAAAATAGTGATTTTTATCACTAAAAACCATTGTAAATACCATCTTCTACTTTTACAACTCCATTTTGTTCAAGCGAAGGAGTCCTTGAGCTTGAGGAGTGTTAGAAGTATCATCCTACCAATTTTCATAATTTTTAGACTCCGTTTGAGCCCCCAAATAAGCCTTAGAACCTAATTTTTAATTAGGCCAGACACTAGGTCTGGACAGGGCCAAAAATACTCAAAAAACTATAAAAAGGGTTGGAGAGCTCATTTTAGGGGTTAGCTTGTTGTAGATATGAGCTTTGTAAGAGAGTTCTTTGGTAATCAAAGATCTTCCATTGTTCCACTCTTTGCTCTTACCTTGTGCACGTGTGTGTGTATGTATGTGCATGTTTGTATGCTTTCACTCACGCACTTGTGCACTTCATTGGCTCTTGGTCTTCATACCGGTCCTCACATCTCCGTGGATAAAAAGTTATGAGGCGAAGCTCCTCACTTGGTACTTGCCATTATGCTAGAATGACAGACATAAATGGAAAAAAATGTGTACCTAAGTTGCAGAGCCTTAGGAACTTGTGCCAACTGAGACTATACCTCAATCACCCACAAGTTCATATAGTGGTGGATTAATACATGTTTAATTATCAGTCCGTGAAATAGGACATATCAAGTGTATGAAGATGTGTGCTCACATGATTAGAAATTGATTCATAAGAAACTCAATGAACTCATTAATGAAGTGTGTTCCCTTGTCAAATGGGATTCCAAAGCGAGTGAATATATTTTCGAACAAAAAATTGGTTGTGGTTTTGCCATTATTTTTTCTAGTTGCTTTGGCTTCTACCCATTTTGTCAGATAATCCGTGGCTAAATAATATATTTAGCATGCGACCCTTTTGTTGGGGGATTTATTGGTCCTATGAAATCAATACCCCATTTTGAAGGGTAATCTACCTTTCTCTCATACAACACTTTTTCTGATTCTTTCATCTTCATGCTCAAATTTAACACACAAATTCCATGCCACAACTTTCTAGAGAGAGAATGTAAAGACTTATTGCTACAAAATTTTTTTTGATATGATCAAAATATCCTAAACATAAAATCTCATCATTACCTACACATCTTCATTTTTTCGAAAATCAATGTGGTATGTTACAATTCTCCACCACTTTGAAGAACTCTATCCTCAAAGTTGGAAACAAGGATAATGTTCCATAAACTAATCTAAACCAACATATGTTGAATCTTCAATAGGATATGCAAAGCACTTCACTAAAATTTTTACTATTTTAGGATCCCTAAGATTTCTAATTCTACTATGCATTCCAACTTCTTGCTCAAGCTCAAAAGTGGCATCTTCTTTCATCTTAGATTTGTCCTCCAAAATGTGATCACCATTAGAAACTTACTTTTTAAGTAATCCTACATGGAAAATTGTATGCATTTTCAAAGTGTTAGGCAAATCAAGTAAATATGCAGCAAAATCAACTTTTTTTAACATTTTAAAAGGACCATCATAACATGGAGACAATCGACGATCTTTGCCTAAAATCAGATTTGATTTAGAAGGGTTCACTTTCAAAAAAACTAGATAATTTGTTCTAAATTCTAAGGTTCTCTTTTTGAGATCATGATATACCTTTTGACATTTCTATGCATCTTTCATGTTGTTCTTTACCTTATTCAGCTCCAAATGCACGTTTTCAAGCATATGCTTGGATACCTTAACTGATTTTGTGAATTAACAAACGACTGAGGTAGCAAATAGTCATAGCCATACATTCCTTCAAAAGGTGCCACCTTATATTCATACTCAACCAGACACAAATACTTAGTCCGATTGTTCTGCTTATCATTTACATACATACATAACATATCCTTAAGCACCCCGTTAACCCTCTCTGTCTCACCATTAGTTTCAGGATGAAATGTAGTACTCATGCATAATTCTCCTCCTACGGATTGAAATTTTGCTTTCCAAAAATTAGATGTAAACCTTGCATCCTAATTCAAAATTATACTTTTAGGTATACCATGTAGCCTAAAAATTTATTTTATGAAAATTTTAGCACTATGCATAGCTATATGAGTTTTCCTCATGGCAAGAAAATGTGCCATCTTTTTAAGACGGCCCACAAGAACATAGATGGTATCATGTCCACTTCTGTTCACAAAAAACTTATTTATGAAATCCATAGAGATGAATTCCTATTTTTTATCAGGCACATCTAATGCTTGCAACATACCAGGACTCCTTTTCAATTCGGCCTTAACCTACTGACATTTCAAACATTCTTTCACATACCTCCTAATGTCATATTTTATACGTGGCCAATAATATGAAGCTTTCACTTTTGCATGTCTTAGAAAAACCAAGGTGTGCATAGAAAAGTGCATCATGATAGTCATGCATAATCTTTTCTTTCAAAATAGATTCTAAAAGAATACATAAATGAGAATTAGAATACAAATCATTATTCTTCAAATGAAATTTTCCTTGAAACATAGAACCTAGATTTTCATACAAAAATTCTAAGATTATTGCATAACATAAATCTTCTTATAATTATTTTTTAATATCAAAATCAAAAGAAGAAATAGAAATTGAATTGCATAAAGGTTTACGACTCAAGGCATCAACCACTTTGTTTTCTTTTCTTGCTAAGTATTGAATATCAAAATCATATTCACTTAGAAAATTGATCCATCGTTTTTGTCTATTGTTAAGTAAGGGTTGAGTAAATATATTTTCAAGGCTCTGATGATCTATTCTTAATTCAAACTTTACTCCAAGCAATAAGTGTCTCCAATGTTTAAGTGCATGAACAACCACAAGTCAAGTGTTGTATAGTTTAATTCATGTTTCCTTAGTTTCCTTGACTCATAAGCCACTACCCTTCCTTCTTGTGAGATTATACATCAGATTTGGCCTCCACTAGCATCACATGCAACAATAAATGGCATCCCTAACTCATGTATTTTTAGCACACAATTGTCAATAATTTTCTACTTTGATTCTTCAAACGCATTTTCTAGGTTGCATTATTCATTATTCAACAACTCATTTATTTGTGAATAATTATAGAATTTTACACCAAGCCCTTATTATTCAACTGAATTATTCCGTGCCATGTTAGCTTATTTGGGCATGATCGAATACTTTTTGCACGATAATTCGATGCTTTTCGATTGAAAACTTTTCAATCAAAAAGCTTTCCATCGAATAATGTTTTGGTAAAAAAAATTCGTTTGAATACAATATTATAAAAGAACACATTTTGAATCATTTTTCATTAGAGTTGGTTTGTTTTTTACAAACTTACAGTGTTGTACAAAGAACAAGCTATAAGCTCTTGCTAGAAATACTAATTATTTTAGTATTAAGACTAAAGATCTTTTTGTGTGAGTTAAAAACTATTGTGATTTTTTGACTCAACGTTGATTCTTGTTTCACAAGAGTATATGTATGTGTGTCTATGATCTTGAGTAAAATTGTATTGTGATTATTCGAATCAATATTGGTTCTTACTCCACAAAATTATGTGTATGTGTATGTGCATGTATGGCATATGATTGTGAGTGAAAATCTAATGTGATTGTGTATGCACATGTGTATGTGTGTTTGATTGTGATAGGAAAACCAATGGATTTATTGGAAAAGGTTCTATCTTCTTTTTGATAATTCAAGGTTTGACAAGGTGTTAATAAGTGAACTAAAACTTTATAAGTCTCTAGATGGCTTTGTCTTGTAGACTTATTAACACCTTCTTCGAACCTTGAATTGTAAAGTGATCCAACAAAGTTTCATTTGATAGCATGTGTATGTGCATATGTGTGTATAATCATGAATGAAAATCTATCATGATTGTCTGACTCAACATTGATTCTTACTTCACAATAGTATGTATGAGTGACGTGCATATGATTGAGAATTTAAAATCTATTGTGATTGTTTGACTCAACATCGATTCTTAGTTTACAATAGTATGTGTAAGTGTATGTGCATATGATTGAGAATTCAAAATCTATTGTGATCGTTTGACTCAACATTGATTTTTAATTCACAATAGTATGTGTAAATGTATGTGTGTGTATGATTGAGAATTAAAGTCCATTGTAATTTTTTGACTCAACATTCATTATTATTCCACAATAGTATTTGTAATTGTATGTGGGTGTATGATTGAGAATTAAAGCCTATTGTAATTGATTGAGTCAACATTGATTTTTATTTCACAATAGTATGTGTAATTGTATGTGTGTGTATATAGTATGATTGAAAATTAAAATCTATTGTAAATGTGCAACTCAACATTGATTCTTACTACACAATAATATGTGTAATTGTATGTGTGTGTGATTGAGAATTAAAATCTATTATGATTTTTTGCCTCGACATTGATTCTCACTTCACAATAGTATGAATGTGTATGATTAAGAAATTTGATAGATAGAAAACATAAATACATAAATTAATAAATTTAAAAAATTTAAGAGAGATTTAGTGTAGTTTATATATATATTAAGATACATATTTAGTCAAATGTATATCTTACTTGATATTGATTTATGGTGTCTATTTGTAGATATAAAGTCTTCATAAAGCAAGCACTATGGGAAAGGGAAAAGAATGGTCATATATGATTATTCATCAAGAGGGTAAAACAATCTCCACAATACAATGTGAATGTTGTGGACATTGTTATGTACGAAACACAGCTCAGATAAAAGACCATCTTTTTAGTATAGGTAATTATGTGGCGGGATGCTCTAATCTAGATAGTGATATATGGGTACACTTTGCAAGTTATGCAAATAAATGTAAATCTCAAGGTATCACATCAAAAAGATTCAAAAGCATGAGTAGTTTAGAACACTTTCCAAGTAGTCCATGTGTAGAGCAAGAATAAGTAGATGCATCAATGACAAGAGAGGATCCTCATGATATTTCTACTCAAGTATCTCAAACTATTTTTGAGAATAATCAAGATACATGTACTCGAATTTCTCAAGTTGCATCAAAAAAATGTGGAACCGATGAATGTAGTAAAAATGGTGGATCTAATAATGTGTCACCATGCTTTGTCTGTTCTAAATCACAGAATACAGTACTCGTAGCTTGTGAAAACCAAGTTGTCTCGAGCTTCATCGTAAATGGACTCAAGCATTTCTAGCATGTGGGATTCCTTTCAATGTTATTTGTAATCCTATTTTCAAAGATGTTTTGATGTAAACTACTTGAAAAGGATATATATTCCAGTTCTTAGAGTCAGTAATACTTACCAAAACCCTAATTATTGGCATCTTTGCCATAGGTGAAAAGTTTTCTTCATAGTCCACTCCATGAGTTTGGGCAAATCCCTTTGCCACCAACCTTGCCTTGTACCTATTTATAGAATCATATGAGTTCTTTTTTATTTTATATATCCACCTGGATCCTATTACCTTCATGCTTGGCTTCTTGGGAACTAGGCCCCAAGTATGGTTTTCCTGAAGTGCTTCTACTTCTTCCTGCATGGCTTGTCTCCATTCTTTCCTCTTACTAGCCTCTTCAAATGAAAAAAGTTCTTCAGTCATGGAGTCTTTAGTGATAGACACAAAATGCTTGGTGACTAATGATGTATCATAGCCATACCTTATGGGCTTTTTGCTTTCTCTTTGAGATCTCCTGAGTGCCTGGTTGGAGGATTCTAGTATGTCTTCCAATTGCTTGACTTTGGTCTTGCCTCTTGACTTCCATGCCTTGAAATCCATTTGCTCTTCATCCTCTGCATTGATGTCTTCTGGTAATTATTGATCTTCTTGAGTGAGAGTTGGAAAATCATTTTCCAAATCATATGGTAACTTGACCTTCCTGCAATCATCTTCAAACCATGAATTATTTTCATCAAACACTACATCCCTACTAACTATAAATGCTTTGTTAGTGGGATTGTATAGCCAGTAGCCCTTTTTGTTTTGATCATACCCAATGAATATACATTTTTCTCCTTTAGGGTCAAGTTTCCCTCTAATCTATGAAGGAATGTGTGCATAAGCAATGCACCCAAATATTTTACAATAGTCCAATGAGTGTCTCCTACAATTCCATGATTCATACGGTATCATTCCATCCACTGACTTGGATGGAAGCCTATTAACCAAGTAGGTGGCTGTGGAAATAGACTTAGCCCATAGGTAATTTGGTAACTTCTTCTCATTCAACATTGATCTAGCAGCTTCAACTATTAACCTGTTCCTTCTTTCTCCCACTCCATTCAATTCAGGAGTATATCTTGTTGTGACTTCCCTCTTTATGCCTCTATTCTGTAAACATGAATCAAATTCATGTGAAAAGTACTCACCACCTCCATTAGATATGATTCTTTTCAAGATTCTTCCTATTTTGTTCTCAACTAGTGTAAAGTACTTTTTGAAACATGTAAATACTTCATCCTTATGCTTCATGAAATAAAGGATTTTTCATCTACTGTAATCATCAATAAATGAAACATAGTACCTTGAACCTGAGATTGATGGATCTTTGCTAGGACCCCACATATCAGTGTGTACAAGTTCCAAATAGTCTTCATCATGTATCCCTTCTTGTTGGAGGGTTGCGTGCGAGCTTTGCCAAATTGGCATGCTCCACATTTGTATATCATATGCTGCTTCATCACATTTGGAATGCCAAGCACACTCTGATCCCTCCAAATTTGCTTCAGAGTTCTTTGTCATATGTGTCCTATCTACGGAAGCAAGTGCAACATTTACGACAGCTAGTATATTAGGTGGACCTGTCAGGATAGTGTCCATGGCCAACAAGACAAACAAGAAGGGTCGTATGGATGTGGCTCATCACGTCCTGCGTTTGGAGTGTATGAAGCCATGAGTAAATATATGACTAGCACTCTAATACCACTTGTTGGCTGTGCAACAAGAGTTATGCCAGAGGATGAAACTCAGAGAAGCAGAGATAGAGCATACACACAAATAGGAAGATAAGTTTGTGCCTTGTTTGATTAATGAGAAAAGGTTATATGTATATACAAAAACATAAACCATGGCATTGAATATTGTGAGCCAAGTTTGGTGATGTGCATGGTTTACTACAAGGGTCTGACAAAAGCTCGTGACAAAATTTGTTACCTGACAAGAAAAGATTTCTCACAATCACATACTGATAAGGAGGTTACATACACACACACACACACACACACACACACACACATATATATATATATATATATATATATATATATATATATATATATATATATATATATATATATATATATATATATATATATATATATATATATATATATATATATGTATATATATATATATATACATAGAGAGAGAGAGTGAGAGAGAGAGGATCTTTGGCCAAAGCCTAATCTCCCTGAGCTTGAATATATTTGAAATAACAACTTCACAAGTGAATGGAAAAGTACCTATGGAACCCCCGTGTTTCCCACAAAGCAAGGGTTAGAGTGATGAATCATCAAAAGAAAAGGGTTGCCCAAAGGCATCTAATGTGAAAGGCCTAAAAGTAGTACAACTAGATAGACTAGCCACATGGACCTATGCATGTCCAACAACCTTCAAAGGGGTTGAACATGTTGATCTCAACAAATGGGTGCTCCAATCATCCCACCTACGATGCATGGAGGAATGTAGTTTGTTTCTTGAAGAGAGCTCCCACTTTCTTAAACTCTTCTAGTGAAAATATTGGATCAATTTGGATCGACGGGAACAACATAGCGGCAAAAACACTGAGCCCTTGCTTATTCCATTGATTAGTTCAGGATCGACTATGCAATCATCTTCCAACTTGTTCCATTTACATATCAAAAGCCATTTCTCAACCCATCACCTTCAGTGTTCACCCAAAAGGCGTGGCCAGAGAGAGAGAGAGAGAATTTTGGCCAAAGCTGAATCTCCCTCAGCTTGAATATATTGAAAGAACAACCCTATAAGTGAATGGAAAAGTACGCATGGGATCCCCCATATCCCACAAAGCAAGGGTTAGACAAACGAATCATCACAAGGAAAAGTTAAATTGGCTGATGGCATCTAATTGAAAGGCCTGAAAGCATTACAAATGGACAGACTAGCCACATGGACCCATGCATGTCCAACATCTTGCAAAGGGGTTGAACACGTTGGTCTCAAGAGATAGGTGCTCAAGCAGCCCACCAACGATGCATGGACGAATGTAGTATTTTTCTGGAAGAGACCTCTCACTTTCTGAACCTCTTCTAGGGAAAATCTTGGATCAATTTGGATGGGGGGAACGACATAGCGGCAAGACTACTGAGCCCTTGCTTAGTTCAGGATCGACTATGCAGTCGTCTTCAAACTTGTTCCATTTACATCTCAAAAGCCATTTCTAAATTCTCACCCCACCGCCTTCACTGAGAAGGCGTGGCCTTCAAAACATAGATTTAACTATGTCGAGTTCTAACGTGGATGTCAGATGCAGCCAAGTACCAGTATTCGTACTGTCCTTGGCTCTACTAGACACCTGAATTGGACTTCCAACCTATGTTAGAGCTCACGCCATTGATGGTTACAGAGCGTACTTTAGCGATGGTATATGGAAGCATTCTGCACCTACAGCACATTCTCTATGACCTTGTTGGGGCACTGCAAGCTGCAGACTGCAAGTATTCTTTTCTTCATTCAAGGTTCCAAGCGGCGACAGTCACTATCTTCCGCCATTGGTGATGGCTCTGCAGGAGATGTTCGGTCAGCTTTTCATGGTTTGCGCCCACGCCATTGATGGTAACAGTGCATACTTCGGCGACGGCATATGCGTGGGCACATACATTCTCCTCTCGCAGGACATTATTTTGCATAATATGGAACAATGCTAGCAGCCGAGTGCTTCAATCTATGTTGGATGGAACCAAAGCCTCCTCCTGGCTGTTTTGAACAGCCTCAGTCTGCTCGCCAATGGCGATGGTTTGCTCACAACATTGATGGTTTCAGAGTATACTGCAGCGATGGTGCATGTTTCCGCTTACATATTCTCTGCGGCGATGACACAAGTTTCATGGACGTGTCCGGCGCGCACTTTGAGGTAGAGCAGAGACGTTCAAAAGGGCGGAGTCCAGACGGCGGCAAACTCATTGTCTCTGCAGCACTCAGACGTTCGAAGTTAGAGCACGAGAGACCATACGACAGAATAACGTGTCTGCCTCCGACAGATATGCTTTTGAAACAGCTTCTCTTTAGAGCCGATGACGTAGCTTTCTGATGAGGGCTTCCGCTTTGGGACATACACTTGTGATAGCCGACTCACTCCCAAAGAGTGCAGTCAATGCCTGAATTACACAGACGGTGTGCATCGTTTGAGTTTCATGCCCATCAGTGTTGTTTTTTGATGGTCTATCATGCCCTTCAATTTTGAAGGCTATCTATACATGGTAGGTACCTGTGTTTTACATTTTTTTATGTAATTTTTGAAGGTCTAATAACATTTATGACCTTATTTTATGGTCTAAAATGGCCCAAACGGGCAATATGCCAATAAAAAAATCATCATTGATGCCCATAATGGACATCAGCACTTCTTTGAGCATCACAAACGTCCATTCATATGGCCAATGCATCCACAGGATGCATTCTTCAAATTACAAGTGGAAAAAATTATGAAATTATGACAATAATCAGTGGATCAAATTGTTGGAAGTGAGGTGGGACCTAATAATAATATTCATAGGTTTATAGGATCTTCCAACACATGAACCATAGCATGCACACTTTAAAACTCAAAATTAGATAAATTAGAAATATAAAGAGAATACACAATTTGTCAAAGTCTCAAAGTAAGTTGAATGATTACCTACACATACTATCTAATAATCATTCAACTTACTTTGAGAATACACAATTTGTCAAAGTCTCAAAGTCAGTTGAATGATTACCTACACATACTATCTAATAATCATATGACCAATGCATCCACAGGATGCATTCTTCAAATTACAAGTGGAAAAATTATGAAATTATGACAATAATCAGTGGATCAAGCTGTTGGAAGTGAGGTGGGCCCTAATAATAATATTCGCAGGTTTATAGGATCTTCCAACACATGAACCATAGCATGCACATTTTAAAACTCAAAATTAGATAAATTAGAAATATAAAGAGAATACATAATTTGTCAAAGTCTCAAAGTAAGTTGAATGATTACCTACACATACTATCTAATACGAATGTAAAATTACAATGTGTGTAATGATACTAAACTGATTGTATGAGAGTATAAAATTGAATCTAAGTTGAATTTAGGGTTCTAGATACAAGAAATTGTGCATAAAGTGCCTAGGAGGTATGAAGAGTGTGTGTATGTGCAACTAAAGTGAATAAAAACAATTTAGAATGGTTTGTACAAATTATGGAATTAGGGTTTTAGAACCCCTAAATAAAAAATTGACAACAATAATAAGGTAATATCCTCCTTATGTTGAAATAGAAGGTAAAAGCCTTCGAACAACGACAACAACAATAGAAGAAGAACTGAAATTGGATTTACTACTTACAAAATTCAGTAGATCTGATGGGTGGCTTTCAATATCCACTCCAAATCTGCACCAAAAGTTGGGAACACCTTCTCCAAGTAGTAGGGCACTCAAAATCTCTTGAGTTGATCTTGGATGATGCTAAGATTGATCCCAAGCCCTCTTTATAGATAGCTTTAGGAAGTTTAGGCAAAAAAACCTTGAAAAGCACTGAAAGCATGGTGATAATTTAAAAAGTGATCTTGCTTTTAGGCAATAAAATAGCTATCATCTCTCAATTTATCCATGGGAAAATTATAATATAATGCTTTTGTTGATGCTCATGACCAGAGGATTCATAATGTGCAGAAAAAAATTTTGAGCAAAAATAAGGGTTGGGGTTTTCTTGCATTTTTCAACCTTTGATGACAAAATGTTATATATCAAATGAAAGCTCTCCTCAAGTACTATATGATGAGCTAATAAAAGTTTTTGATCTTTTGTGATCAAAATCTGGCTTAGTACCAAAAATAAGGGTTGCTGGAAATTAAGGATATTGTACTATTTTGACATTATTTCCAACAATCACCCCTTCAATATCATAATGTCATAAGGTATAAGAATATGAAAGACTTATAAAGTCTATAAATATATCTCTTAACTTGTTTCCAATTAACCTTGAATGGACTATGCATGGACCTTGATACTTGAGAAACTTCAAGGAAATCATCCCCACTCGATGGAAGAGGAAGGAGGAGAGGAAAGAACCCAAGGAGAATATTCAGGACCTGACTAAGTTGGAGGAAACGACCATCAAAGGGAAAACAACCCTAGTAGAGATGGAACTTGAAGAAATCATGAGTAGGATGGAAAAGGGAGTGCAAAGACTAGACACCTCGATGTCTATGTAGACTACAAAATCATAGAAGGAACAAGAGAATGATCAAAAGAAGGAAAGAACAATAGAAGGTGCTACAAGATGGCCATGAAAGAGCTCAAAGGTAAGGCATGAGAACTCACTATAAGTGCTTCAACAACCCCTCTATTAGTAAGCCACATCCTAAGGAACACATACAAGCAAGCAATCCTACACGATATCCTGCATATAGATGCTCAAAGGTAAGGCACCAAAACGCATCGTAAGTGCTTCGACAAGGCCTCTATTAGTAAGCCACATCCTAAGGAGCACATACTAGCAAGTAAGCCTATATGATCTACTACCTATAGATGCACTAGAGCTCACTATAAGTGCTTGGGCAACCCCTTTATTAGTAAGCCACATCCTAAGGAACACATACTAGCAAGTAAGCCTATACGATCTGCTATGTATAGATTCACCAAGGCTCACTATAAGTGCTTGGACAACCCCTTTATTAGTAAACCACATCCTAAGAAAATACTTGAAGATTGAGTTGTTATGGTAAGACATGTGATCTTTCCCAATTGAAAATATTTGAATATACTTGTTTGGTTGCCAAGTGAATTCACAAATAGGCTACAACCAAAGGCAAAAAGTGTGTGTTTGGAGGACATTCAAATGATCATAAAGGTTACATGTTGCTCAAACCAAACACAAAAAACTTGAGCATATCAAGGGATATATCCTTTGATGAGCTACTCCCTTGGTATAAGAAATATGAATATATAGGAATATAAAGAAGAAAAGCATGGAGATAACTAAGGAGAAATTGACTTATAGCTATGTGACCCAAGGAAGAACTTAGCATGGAGGGCCATATTCATCAAGCTATGAATCACAATCAATCAACAAAGTCAAAGTAGCATTTGTGGATCTGGATGAAGATGGTAATGAAGTTGAAGATGATGAAGGACATATGATGGGAAGAGAAGCCACATTAATGAAAGATATCAAGTAACCAAGGAAAAGGAGGTATATTATTCCAAAAGGTGAATAAAGGAAGTATTCCAGGGTTAAGTACCCCACTAAAAGGTTTACTTATGAGTCTTACATGAAAACCCATTATGTGTATATGAACAAGTTCATAGAATATCATGAGCCCGACTATTTTGAAGATGCAAGCATGTACAACGAATGGAAAAAGACAATGAAAGAAGAGATTCTTGCACTTGAGGAGAATCAAACATGGAATCTAGTGCCAAAGAAGGATCGCATGAAGGCAATAGGTAATAACTAGGTGTATAAATTTAACACAAATATCAGATGGATCTATTTCTACGTTCAAAGTAAGATTGGTGGCTAAGGTTTTGCACAAACCTATGGAGTGGAATTTGAATAGACATTCAATTTCATGGAAAAGATGAGCACTATTAGAACACTCATTACAATGACGACAAGAAAAGGATGGAATATTTTCCAATTGGATATCAAGAAAGATTTTTTGAAAGGCGACTTGGAGGAGGAGATTTATGTTACCGTTAGTGTCCATGTGAAAGGCCAAATGGCCACTTGACACTTCTTTGTATATGTTCTTTAATAAAACATATACTGGCCTGGTCAGTCATAGACTGTAAGTTCGACCACATTCGTAAGACCTAAGAAGTCTATCTTTGTGCTCCCTATGTATTGTGTTTTCCTGTGTATTTTGCAGTCTGTGTGTAGAGTACCGTGTGCGGCCTTAGGAGCTCCGTTTTCTACTTCCAGGATACCGTCGTGGAGAGTGTGAGAAGGAGAGCACAGTGTGGTGCATCGCCATCGAAATACTTCACTGGTATCAGAGCAATTGGATGCAAAAGCTTTGTTCCTTTTCTGTGAGCGAAGCGAGCCGCCCCCCCTGGGTTTCTCCAAGGCTTACGATTAAGGCGGCGAGGACCTCAACGATTAAGGAATATAGAGGTTCCTGATACTTCTCGAGAGGTCACCCATACCAGTATTGTTCCCCTCGGAGCTCACTTAACTGTGGCAATCTCTTGCCACTAAGCTACACTCTTGTGGTGTTTGAAGAAGGGGAAAGACTAAGGTTGACATTACCTTGAACATGTTTTGGTCCCTCAAAGCTTCATTCTTTTCTTTCAAAGCCTATTTCTAAAGCATTTTTGGGGTGTCTTTTGGAGCTATTTTGGAGCACTTCCGCACATAGTTCTCTTCACATAGGTCCAAGAACATCAAGAAGAGGGTTCTTTGTACTTCTCCAACATTAAATATCAACCTTTGGGGCCGTGTTTTCAGCCACAGTTGCAAAACTATAGGTTTCTTGAAAGATTTCGGTTTTGGTAGGAGCAGCCGCTACAAATTTATGCAAGTTTTTTTAGCCAAAAACATCAGAGTTGACAGACACTTGCAGGTGTTATGGGTCTATTTGGGCTGTGCATTCAGCCTTTTAGTGTCATTTTGTTGCATATATTGAGCACATACACATTATGTATGCTTCTCTGTATACCGCTTATGTACGTCCATGTGGTCATTGATATAGTAGTTACATTCTTTGCATAAAGCCTTTTTACATTTGATAAAGAGGGTTGTGGTGAGGTTTTCTTAATTGGGAGACACCCAGATGTCGAGGTCTCTTCGGTGATGCAAGTGGAAGACTTACCCAGCCTCGCCATAGGAGATGTACGATAGTTGTTCATAGGTGCTCAATTAGCCTAGTTGGCTTCTATTGGGTAACTGATTATATGCAGTGGAGTCAGTAATTCACTATGCAGGCAAACATGTCAGTACTTGTAGTTTTATGATATTTTGACACTCGTCATACCCTCATTTTGTAGAGGATAATCTGGCAAAGTTTTTCCAGATTTTTGGTTTTTTCAATATACAGTAGTCGATTTACTCCTTGATACACTTATTCATTGGTGTTTGGACTCTTTTAGCTCCATTATCATTCCATTCAGTTCTCTACCATCATGGCATGAGAGGTCTCATGCACATCCGATGGATTAGGGTCTAGTGCTAGTGTTCCGAGGAGGAGTTATAACTTGAAGGGCAAAGACCATTTTGAGATCCAAAAATTTGATGGCACAAACTTTTCTCTATGAAAGAATCAGATGAAAGATGTGCTAATTCAAAGGAGGCAATGAAAACTAGTAAATGGAATTTCAAAGAAGCCTGCTGACATGGACGAAGATGAGTGGGATGAGTTAGATGAAATGGCCAGGTCTACCATTCACCTACACCTGGCAGATAATGTTTACTTTACAGTATTAGACTATGAAAGTGTAGAGGAGCTTTAGAAGAAGTTATGCAATACATATGAAAAAGAGAGGGCATCAAATAAAGTCTATCTGATGAGAAAATTATATGACCTTTGTATGAAGGACACAGATAGTGTTGCTGCTCTTTGATGCTATATTCTCTCAGTTACAGGCTCAGAAAATGGATATGGATAATGAAATGAAAGCAGCATTGTTGTTATGCACCTTGCCTTCATCATGGGATACATTTTGCATAGCTATTAGCAATAGTGCACCTGGTGGTAAACTCGTCTATGATGACATATGTGGAGCACTCTTGAGTGAGGAGATTTGTAGAAAATCCATGGTTGGCACTCAGAGTGGAGATGGATATAATGTTCGTGATTCTTACCAAGGAAAGAATCAACAATGTGGCAGGAGCAAGAACAAGGAAAAGAATGGTTAATGGAATAAGAGTAGAAGTAAATCAAGGAAGAGGGATATCAAATGCCATTATTGTCATAAGAAAGGACACATGAAGAAATATTGTTATGCATTAAAGAATGCTAAAGGTAAAGGACAAAATGTTGATGGTCATGTTAAATAGCTACCTGCACCACCTACTTTGATTCTGAATATTGAAGAAATTAATGCTATTTCTAATGATGATGATGTGTTGACACTTGATAGTACTGTGCCAATTGAGGATCTTATGGCTAATTCTCTTTCCCGCACCTGGCTACTAGATTCTGGTGCTTCTTTCCATGTGACACCACATAGAGAATGGTTCCCTAATTATGCAGCAAAGTCTCTTGGTACCATGAGACTTGGTGATTCTTACCAGTGTGATGTTTTGGGGATTGGAGATGTGGTTGTGCAGTTCATTGATGGTTCAAAATTTACTATTCATAATGTATGCCATGTACCTCAGTTATCACGCAGTTTGATGTCAATTGGTCAACTTGATGACCTTGGTTACAAGGTGGTCTTCTATGCTCAGTCCTTTCGCATATCAAAGGGTAATATGGTTATTGCAAAAGGAAGCAAAGTTGGCTCACTTTATCCTTTATTTGTAGCACAGAAAGAACACTTGTTAGCTGTTACTGAACAGCCTATGGCTTGTATTTGGCATGGTTTTTTGGGCCATATATCTCATAGTGGAATGGAAAATCTTTCTCGTTCTGGCTACTTACTTGTGTTATCTTTCTCTAATTTTTCATTTTGTGCGCATTGTCAATATGCAAAGCAAACTAGAAATGTGCATAGAATGCACATTGACTCCTCAATTCAGCTTTTAGATCTCGTTCATACAGATGTGTGTGGTCCTATGCCCATTAGGTCCTTAGGTGGTTCTCTTTACTTTGTCCCTTTCATAGATGATGCTACTAGAAAAATTTGGGTATATCCTATCAAATCGAAGGATGAGGTATTCCCTACTTTCAAAAAATGGCTTGCTTTAGTTGAGACTGAAAAAGCAACTTAGCTTAAGGCTTTATGTTCAGATAATGTGGGTGAGTATACCTCACATGAATTCAACCTTTTTTGTCAGTCTAGAAGGATTTGTAAAGAGTTTACAACTCCTTATACCCCAGTATAGAATGGTGTATTTGAGATGATGAATAGAACTATTCAAGATAGAGTAGTCTCTATGTTGCATCATGCAAACCTCTCACAAGGTTTTTGGGAAAAAGCAGTATTGACTGCAGTTCATGTGATTAACCTTTCACCTAGTATTGCCAAAGGTTCAAAAGTGGCATAAGAGTTATAGACAAGGAAGCCACCATATTATGATCATCTTTGAGTTTTGGGTGTGAAGCATATGTTCATATACCAAATAATCTTAGGAAAAAGTTGGATCATAAGTTAAAGAAGTGCATTTTTCTTGGATATGATCCAGAAGAACAATTTGGATATCGCTTATGGGATTCTGAAACATGGTCAGTGATCAATAGTGATGTCATTTTCAACGAGTCTAAGATGCATAAACAACCTATTGAGGAGGTTGAAGTGAGAAGAGTGGTGCTTGAGGATACTAGTCCTCAGATTAGCATGCATAAAAATGCTACACATAGGTATTTTCAAGAGAATGTACATTCAGAATAGTCTACACATATTCCTATTCAGCAACCATTGAGACGTTTTTGTTGGATCAAGTCTATGACAAGCCTAAGTATTGGCTTGAGTCCCACAAAGTCATAGAAGAAGCCTTAAAAATGAAGACAATGTAAAGTTCACTTGTGAACTACCTCTTGTAACTTTTGAAGAGTTTACTTAATGTAAAAGTGAAAGAATCTTAAGTGGTTGATTCCACTTGATTAAAAAGGGAAAGAGGAGCCATGAAATCGTGATTTGTGGTAGATAGAGAATCAAATCAATCATTGATTGATTGGAGAGTGATTGAGGGAAGTTAGCCTCCCAAACTCAACAATAAATAGATGGCAGTTTTAGTCGTGGTTAGAGAGACCTATGTGAAGACCTCCAAGAGCTGAGCTTTATGCCATATCAAGGTGTGATTACAAGGCACACATATGTATCATTTTTCTCAGTCAGATTGCAGAGATGGTTTCTCTGAGCTTGGTGCGTCATTTTCAGTGATTTAACTTGGTACCCAACTTTTTACTCATCTTGTCAGAGTTGTTTCTCAGTGTGTACTTACCCAAATTCAATGATTTAAAGCTTGTTGGATTCAGCATACTGTCTACTATAAGCATACAAATTTTCATAACCATTGAATTCTTAAATCTTGAGTTATGTTCATTTTTCGGCTCATTGATCTCATTACTGTAGCAGCCCGTAAAAATCGAGATGATGTCATCACTTGCTAAATATCATTTTCAGTGTGTGATTCATTATTTTTTATGAGATTACTCTTGAAAGTTAGATCTTTAAGTTAACTATACTTCCCCAAGAGGAATTAAGCTAATTGGTGCTGTGCCCAGAGAATTATGCAAAACACTAGACAGGTGTATGAACCAAAATAGCAAGTTCTTCATCTCTGAGCTAACTCCAACTTATCTGTTTTGATCTATCTTTTTGAGAGTGATCTTCCAAGGTACATAGGGTGTCTAATACATCCATTGGCAAGCTAAAAGGGCCCACCACATACTCGTGGAGTTCATTTGGCTGGTGTAGAGCAAGGATTTTGCAACACCTCTTCATCTTCAAGCACATACCTGTCCATCTCTTCACAGTGGTATCAGAGCAAGGTTGGGCATCATGGCAGATGGATTTCCCTCATCAATTGCCAAATTGGACAGAGGTAACTACTCAGCTTGGTCATTAAGAATGGAAGCTTATCTCCAAGGTAGAAGTTTATATGGTTATGTGGCTGGAGATGAAGTTATGCGAAGTTTTAGGAACAAAATTCAACCAACACAAGAAGAGCAAGAAAGATTGAGCACATGGTGCTCAAAGGATGCACTTGCAAGGTTTTATCTCCTCAAATCTATCTCAGATTTTTTGTTGCCTCACATTAGAAGTTGTAAGACATCTCAAGAAGTGTGGGATGCACTTGACACCTTTTTCTCTTCAAGTACCAAAGCTAGGAAGCATCAATTATGGCTCGATTTCACAACTCTCAAGAAGGCTCCCAAACAAAATGTGACTGATTTTGTCACAAAGCTCAAGGACATAGCAGATCAGTTGGGAAGCATTGGAGAGGTAATAGATGAAGAGCAAATTGTAAGGCAGGTCATCAATGGCTTGAAGGCAGATGACAAGTGGGAAGCATTCACCACAGCTATGGATTTGTACATGGACATGCATGTACTTGATTTCAATACACTCATTGGACAACTACTTACTCAAGAGGCAAAGCTTATCAAAAATGGAGAAAGCTCTAAAGGTAATCAATCTTCAGCTTTATACATTGATAAAAGCAAGTCCAAAGATAACAAAGGAAAGGCAAAGAGAGTGGATGATGAAGTAGGTACATATCAAGCTAACTATGTAGGTAGAGGAAGACATGGCAGAGGTAGAGGAAGAGGAGGTAGACAAGGCAGGGGGAGATCCCAAGACTCCAACCCATGTTCTATTTGTGGATTAACTCAACTGAAAATTGCTTTAGGACTTCCAGGAATCAAAGAGGAAGAGGATATAATAGAGGAAGTTATGGCTACTCAAGAGGAAGGTTCAACAACTACCATGGCAATTACAACAACTACAATCATTCAAACTATCAAGGAGGCTACAAAGGAAGGAGAGACTTCAATAACTACAAAGAAGACTCAAACAAAGAGGATTCATTATTGATCATGAACATGGCTATGCCACAAGGTAAATCTGATGAGCATGTTTTCTACATAGATTCAGGTTGTTCAAATCATGTGGCAGGAAATGTGGCACTCCTATCAGATTTAGAAGATCCAAGGAATAAGCATGAGGTACAAACAGGAGATGACACAAAACATCCTGTGGAGAAAATAGGCAATGTCAAAGCACCTGATGGAAACATCAACCTACTCAGTAAGGTACTCTATGTCCCTACCATTACAAAGAATTTGATAAGTGTTGGGCAGATAGTAGAGGAAGGGTTGCAAGTCAGGTTCACAAAAGTAGGAGCATTTGTTGAAGATCCAATTCAAGGATTCAGAAGAATTGCAAAAGGTGAAAGGACAGGTAGATTGTTCACATTTGAATTACAAGACACTAGAAACATTGCTCTCTTTAATTATGGTAGTCAGACACTCACAGAATTGGAAGTATGGCACAAAAGGTTAGCACATATTGGTGAAAGGTCATTAAAGCGAATTTGCAGGGGCCAAAGTTGTAATAAAGTAAGTTGGTGATCTAGGGATCCGATTGGTTCAGACAGATCTGAAATCAGATTCCGTTTGGTTATTCGTTTGTGTGACCAAAGATCTCGAGTCTAGACTTACTGGTAGGTCATTTACTCTTGTAACCAAGTAGTCCACTTAGCCTAATGGTTAAGACTCAAGGGTGTGAAGGACGAGGTCTTGGGTTCAATCCCCATGGGATACATGGGAAGAGTATTTTGCCCAAAGAGCTCTAGAACCTTCTAGAAGCATCCACTGAGACACTTGGCGCACATGTAGTTACATGGCTGACACTTGGATGATTAGCATTCACCTGCCCAAGAAGGTAGTCCCCTGGAGAGAGCTATATATAGAGGCATTTGGTTGGGAGGAGAGTCATTCATTCATGAGCATTTCCAGTCGCTACGCTGTTGCATTGGTATCAGAGCTTTCACTCCATAGCTTTCTTCTTCATCTTCTTGCTCGTGACTTTTGGCGTACGAATCCTGCTCCCGCCCGCATTGAGATGTGTGTCGCCATCATTCTTATGCTTTAGCTTAGAGCAAAAGAGTACTAAAGAAAAAGGTAATCGTTGCTGTGTGTTTGGCGAGGGAATCGAACCCCCGTCCCCTCGATTGGAGCACGCTCACCTATCCAAAGAACCCATGGGCGTTGACGATTTAGAATCGCAGACGATCAATATTTATGCAAGTAAGTCTTGAAGAAGATCACAAACGGGGGCCAAAAAGGTTGATCCTTTCTACTGTGTGCCCGCGGGTGATCGAACACAGAACCTTTGGTTTGAAGCGGAGTCGCCTATCCACGAAGTACACAGGCGATCTTGACCTTGGATCCGCGTGGAATTCAATTTGTCCTAGATACAACTTCAATAAGGAGCAAAAGAAGAGACAAGGAGAACAACTCTGTTGTGCGATCGGCGGATTCGATCCCTGTACCTCCCCGTGAGAGGAAGCTCTCTTAACCACAGAGAAAATTCTTGTTTGTGACTCAAAATTGGAAGCGGTACCATCAAACTCTGTAGTCGGCAGATAAGACACCACTTTGATCTGATTTCTGCGCAGAGATACAAAAGGAGCTGGCATCGGGAATCGACCCCGCGACCTTGCAGAGAGACTACAGTGTCTTATCCACTAAAGTAGAGGTTTTTGGTGATTACTTTCTCTGCATATTTTATTCAGTTCCAATCATATCTCTGCTCTGCTAATCCCGAGCCGAGATCTTCTCATTTTGATTAATCTTTGGAGTTTGCTTATTACCCCAACCGAACCCGAGTGCATATCTGTGGTGGTCAAAGTTGTACAAAGCTAAAAGTTCAAGCAAAGTTCAAGAGAAGTGGAGTTGTGGTGTGAAGATCTGGAGGCCTATCTTCGTCATAATTCTGGCACTTTCGGCTAGAATCAAGTCGACTTCAACGGACCAAATCATCAAGGACGATTTCTTGTGATATTCTTGCATAGCTCTTTTGATTTTGTTGCACACACTTCTTGCGTTAGGAATACTTAGTAAGTTTAATAACGCTTTGTGTGCGATGGAGGGGACTTCTAGCCACGTCTCGCTTACAAGTACTACTAGTGCGTCCATGTATGTTTCCATTCCTATGTTAGTAACATCCTCATTCATGACTAGACCACCAATAGTTGCACGTGCATTGCATTCATCTGCACCTATGGTTTCAAATACTAGTCATGCGCCTGATGCATCTAAAATAGAATCAGCGACTATAGCATTAGACGTTGAGGATTCTGCGAAAAAAGGGGAAACAAACACTACTTTAAACGAGAGGAAAGATATGGAAAGTAGGATGTTGCTAGTTGAGCAAAAGCTTGGACAGTTGTCCAGTATTCCGGATGAGGTTGCAGTACTCCGTCAATCTGTTGATGGAATCCAGGATCACCTTAAGGCCATTCTGAACTTACTTCAGACGCCTAAGGATATCAGTAAGACTATTTTAGGTAGTCACACAGATACGATCGCAACTTCACCGATGTCTGTTAGGATGGAAAAGGATAAGCGATTATCCTCTCCCTATACAGATATGTTTCCTTTAGCGGGAAGTATGAGCCGTCTTAGTCTAGCGTCTTCTACTCCCTTGTGTGTTGCTTCGGTAGGGATGTTAGAAACTCATAACCGCCCTGTGGATCTCTCTTTGGGAAAAGAGATCCGTCCTCCTTATTTCTCTGGAGAGGATAAGGATAGGAATAAGGACGCGGTTTTGACTTTCTTAGAGAAATGGAAAGATGTCCATGAACTCAAACATACCCCCGATCATGTGAGGGTAGTAGAAGCAAGTTTGTCGCTAGGACCGAAAGCTTATACATGGTGGATGAGTCTCTCTGAGACTCACAAGAAACCTACCACTTGGAATGAATTTTCCCAACTTTTCAAAAAAGAGTTTCTCCCCGAGAATGAGGAGGAACGCAATTGGGAAGCATGGGATAAAATTCAGCAGAAGGGTAGACCGCTATTGGTTTATATTTCAGAATACAGAGATGTAATTCTGAAGTTAAAGAATTTAGATGACTTCCATCGACTTCGCGGTTTTGTCAGAGGACTTAACCAGCGAATTCGTAATGAAGTTAAGAGGCATGCGCCTAAATCCCTTGAAGAGGCGATTAAGGTCGCACAAATTTATGAGGACAATTCACGTTTGGATGTCCCGCAGGAAAGCAGTTATTCCCAGAAGAATAACTTTAAGCGTAAGGGCAAAGGGACTAGATCTAATGAAAGAGTGTCTAAAAAACCTCGTGTTTTTAGACACATCCTTTCTCCAGAAGATCATGATAAAGCGCAAAAAGAAAACTTGTGCTTTAAATGTCTCAAGCCTGGACATCGAAGCCGTGCCTATCCAGTCGGAAGAGAAAGTAAGGGAAAGGATAAGCAGCAAATCCATCTGATTCAATCTTTGAACTTGGATGCAAATTCAAGTGCAAAGAAGGTTCAGATTATGCACTGCGACAGTACCCATTCATGTCAAATCTCCAAAAACATGTGGCAACCTCAAGAGTTTGGTCCACATGATTTGGTCAAGTTGCATGGATCAGTAAAAGGGCACACCATCCGGATAATGGTGGATGACTCTGCTACGCATAATTTTATCAATTATGCGTTAGTTAAAAAACTGGCTCTTCCTCAGGAACCATCTCCTCATAAATACATTGTCTCCATGATGCACGGTCAAGACACCCGTGTTTGGGACACAATGATATGTAATTTGGAACTAGAAATCCAAGGATTTAAAGACACCTTGGACTTCCAAATAATGAATATGGATCGGGTAGATCTCGTTTTAGGGAGAGAGTGGCTATGGAGTCTAGGACCTTCATTGACCAGGTGTTATTTTACAAATACTTTGGAATTCCAGCGTGACGGTGTAGTGTATAAAATCAAGGGTGAGCATGATGTTCCAAGTATCCCTTTGATATCATACACTGAACTTCAGAAACTTGTCAATAAAGAAGCCAGGACTCAAGCTTTTCTTGTCCTTGGCACCGATGTAATCAATTCTGATAATATAAATCAAGTTTCTTATGTCTCGTCCTTTATTCCTCGAGAAGTTTATGTTAAATTTAACAATCTAATGAAGGAATTTAAAGATGTGTTCCCTAAGGAACTCCCCTACGGCTTGCCACCCTCTCGTGGAAACATCGATCACAGTATAGATCTGTTTCCGGGTACCAAGCCAAAATCTCAAAACCCATACCGCCTCCCCTATGTCCAGAATCAGGAGGTGGAAAATCAAATCCAAGAGTATTTGGATAAAGGATTTATCCGCCCAAGCCAGTCTCCATGGGCAGCACCCATCCTTCTAGTGAAAAAGAAAGATGGAACTATGAGGCTGTGTGTAGATTATAGGGCGTTAAACAATCTTACGATAAAGAACAAGTATCCCATGCCACTAGTCGAAGATCTTTTCGATAGTTTAAAAGGGGCTACAGTCTTTTCTAAGATTGATTTACGCCAAGGTTATCATCAGATCAGAATCAAAGATGATGATATTCCTAAAACAGCCTTTCGAACAAAGTTTGGTCACTACGAGTTTTTAGTGATGCCGTTCGGGTTGACAAACGCACCCGCAACATTTATGACTTTGATGAATCAAGTGCTTAAGCCGTATTTGGGAAAATTTGTTGTAGATTTTCTCGATGATATTCTGATCTACAGTAAAGATCATGAAAATCACTTAGAGCACTTGAAAAAAGTTTTTCAACTTCTTCGCGATAATAAACTTTACGGTAAAGAGTCAAAATGTGAATTCTTTACCCCAGAAGTAAAGTATTTAGGTCATATTATTTCCGCGGAAGGAATCAAAGTTGACCCGGAAAAGGTCCAAGCGATTCTTGAATGGCCTGAGCCCAAGACGATTCAAGAACTACAAAGTTTTCTCGGATTGGCAGGATATTATCGGAAGTTTGTGGCTAGATATGCCAAGATTGCAGTACCTTTGACGGATCAACTCAAAGGAAAGCATCAAAAGTTAAATTGGAAAGAAGAGCAAGCAAAGAGTTTTCAAGAACTTAAACTCGCTTTAGCATCGGCCCCGGTTCTACAGATCATAGATCCGAACAATCCTTTCCAATTAGAGACAGATGCAAGTTCATCTGCAGTAGGAGCAGTACTAAGCCAAGATGGTCGACCAATAGCTTTCGAGAGTAGAAAGCTAAGTCCTGCTCAGCAAAACTATTCTACCTATGAGCGAGAGATGTTCGCTATTATAAATGCTCTAAAGAAATGGCGCCATTATCTATATGGATCAAAGCTGACCATAGTTTTTGATCAAGAGAGCATAAAGTGGTTTGCAAATCAACCTGATCTTAGAGGTAGAAAAGCAAGATGGGCTGAACAGTTGCAAGAGTTCGATTATGAGCTCAGGTACAGAAAAGGAAAGTTCAATGCAGTGGCAGACGCCTTAAGTCGGATGCCTATGTTGAACAATCTAAGTTTTGTACAAATTCAAAGTGAATTTATTTCAACTTTGAAAGGAAGCTGCAAAGAGGATCCAAGCTTCAGTCAAGCATGGAAAGCAGCTGAACAAGATAAACAAACTGAAGTAAGTACTTCTGAGAGAAAGTTTAAACACTATTCTCTCCAAGATGAATATTTGCTTTATAAAGGTAAGGTTTGTGTCCCAAGTATAGTGGACATAGGAAATC
Source organism: Ceratopteris richardii (assembly GCA_020310875.1). NCBI lineage: Eukaryota > Viridiplantae > Streptophyta > Polypodiopsida > Polypodiales > Pteridaceae > Ceratopteris > Ceratopteris richardii. Next base: position 44,250,287 of record CM035408.1, read on the forward strand.
AAGTACTTTTTGAATGCCATGATGCTCCAAGTGCAGGACATCCTGGTATTAACCGAACCTATGAGTTAGTGAAAAGACATTTTTATTGGCCTAGTTTGCATCGAGATGTGCAAAACTATGTGTCTAAGTGCCATAAATGTCAAGTAAATAAGTTTGAACGACTTAAAGTTGGAGGATTGCTGCATCCTTTGGAAATTCCCAAAGGAAAGTGGGAAAGCATTTCCATGGATTTCATTTCTGGATTACCCCGCACTCAGAAGGGCTTTGATTCAGTCTGGGTTGTAGTTGATCGATTGACTAAACTTGCTCAGTTTATACCTGTCAAGACTACTTATAAGACTCCAGAACTTGCAAAAATATTTGTAAATCAACTTTATAGACTCTATGGTCTTCCAGTAGACATAGTTTCTGATAGAGATGCTCGATTTACAAGTCATTTTTGGCGAGCAGTCTTTAGTAGACTTGAAACTAAACTAAGTTTAAGTACAGCTGAACATCCCCAGACGGATGGACAGACAGAGAAAGTCAATCAGATTTTGGAAGACATACTCAGATCTTATGTTACTTCCAAACAGACTAACTGGGAAGATTATCTTCCATTAGCCGAATTTGCCTATAATAGTGCCAAGAATTCATCAACTGAATTTAGTCCATTCATGTTGATGTATGGTTTCCAGCCTAGGTCTCCTTATGCAGTAGGACTACAAAATGAACGAGTTCAAGCAGCTCAAGAGTTCCTTCAAGACATGAACTTTAAGCTCAAGTTAGCTAAAGAAAACCTAAAGAAAGCTCAAGATCGTGCAAAGGCTTATGCCGATCCAAAGCGAAGAAATGTTACTTTTCAGGTTGGCGATCAAGTTTATCTTCGTATTCCTGAAAGATCGGAAAAGTTCAAGACTGGTCAATGCGCCAAGTTGTCGCCTAGATATTGCGGTCCTTTTCCAATCACCAAGAAAGTTGGTTTGTGGGCTTATGAATTACAACTTCCAGATGATAGTTGGATTCATCCAGTGTTCCATGTTAGTCGACTTAGGAAGAGTCTAACAGATTCAGATAATCTAGTTGGACATCAGATCATACTTCCTATTCCAGTAAATGAAACAGTTCCTCATGAACCTGAAAGGATACTTCGCACCCGAGATAAACGTACAAGAAGCCACTTGTATGAAGAGTGCTTAGTAAAATGGAAGGATGGAACTGAAGAAAATTCAACATGGGAAAAAGTTTCCACAATCCAACGACGTTTTCCAGCTTTCAAGTTTTAAGTTGGTCCCAAATAAAGAAGGTTTTCTACTTTCAAGATTTAAGTAGATGAACCAATCATGTTCTTCAAGATCTAGAATATGATAAGGTTTTTTATTTTCAAGTTTCTAAGTAAATAACCTAATTGAATGAATGCATGTTCTTCAAGTTCTAGAACATGAGGCTCGGGGGTTGCCTACAGTACATATAGCTCTAATTTTCGAGGACGAAAATATTTTCCAAGGGGGGGAGAATGTAATAAAGTAAGTTGGTGATCTAGGGATCCGATTGGTTCAGACAGATCTGAAATCAGATTCCGTTTGGTTATTCGTTTGTGTGACCAAAGATCTCGAGTCTAGACTTACTGGTAGGTCATTTACTCTTGTAACCAAGTAGTCCACTTAGCCTAATGGTTAAGACTCAAGGGTGTGAAGGACGAGGTCTTGGGTTCAATCCCCATGGGATACATGGGAAGAGTATTTTGCCCAAAGAGCTCTAGAACCTTCTAGAAGCATCCACTGAGACACTTGGCACACATGTAGTTACATGGCTGACACTTGGATGATTAGCATTCACCTGCCCAAGAAGGTAGTCCCCTGGAGAGAGCTATATATAGAGGCATTTGGTTGGGAGGAGAGTCATTCATTCATGAGCATTTCCAGTCGCTACGCTGTTGCAAAAGTGTACTTGGACTTCCTAACTTGTCAAAACAACATATGATTTATAAGTGCAGTGCATGTCAATTTGGAAAGTCTCACAGGTTACCATTCATGAAGAAAGGTTATATACATGGAGATCTCTTGGAGTTGGTTCATACAGATGTATGGGGACCTAGCAAGGAAGCTTCAATATCTGGATCAAGGTATTATGTCTCCTTTATTGATGATTGCAGCAGATGGACTATCCTATTCTTTATGAAACACAAAGATGAAGTTTTTTCATGTTTCAAAAGATATTTGGCTTTTGTGGAGAATCAAACAGGTAAATCACTAAAAAGGCTAAGGTCAGATGGAGGGGGAGAATACTTCTCCCATGATTTTGATTCTTTTCTTCAAGAAAGAGGAATTAAAAGAGAGGTAACTACAAGGTACACTCCTGAGAAAAATGGAGTGGCAGAAAGGAGGAATAGGACAATTGTTGAAGCTGCAAAGTCCATGTTAAATGAAAAGCATTTGCCTAATTATCTATGGGCTGAGGCTGTATCTACAACCACTTACTTGATTAACAGGTTGCGTTCAAAATCCCTTGATGGGATGACTCCATATGAGGCTTGGAATGGAAGAAGACCAAGCTTAGATCATTGTAAAATTTTTGGATGTATTACTTTTGCTCATGTTCCTTCACAAGTTAGAGGCAAGATGGATCCAAAGGCAGAAAGGTGTGTATTTATTGGATATGACAACAATCAAAAGGACTACAGGTTATACAACCCTACCAACAAAGGATTCTTGGTAAGCAGAGATGTAGTTTTTGATGAAAACAATTCATGGTATGAAGATTCATGCAGGAAGGTCAATTTACCATATGATCTTGAAGAAGATTTTCCAAAGCTTGGTAGAGAACAACCGAAGATTGAAGAACAAGACACCTCAGAGGATGATGAAGAATCTCAGATGGAAAAGATCAAAGCATGGAAGTCTAAAGGTAAAGAAAAATTGCAGGAACTTGGACATGAGGCAGAGTCATCACATCATGGCCTAAGAAGATCTATGAGGGAAAAGAAAAAACCAGAAAGGTATGGGTTTGACACCTCATTAGTAACTAAACATTCTATCTACATAGCACAGGACATAAACCAAGAGGAGCCATCATCCTTTGAAGAGGCCAAAGCAAAAACAGAATGGAAGCATGCAATGAAGGAAGAGATTGAAGCACTTGAGGAAAACAACACTTGGGATTTGGTGCCCAAGACTTCATCCATGAAGGTAATAGGCTCAAGATGGGTATATAAACTCAAGAAGAATTCAAATGGTTCCATTAAGAGGTATAAGGCAAGGCTTGTAGCAAAAGGCTTTGCACAAACTCAGGGAATTGATTATGAGGAGACCTTCTCTCCTGTGGCAAAGATGCCTACTATTAGGGTTTTTCTTAGTATTGCCTCTTCCAAGAATTGGAAGATACTTTGACTAGATGTAAAGAATGCATTCTTGAATGGTTGGATAACAGAAGAGGTATATATGGCACAACCACCTAGTTTTGAGAATCAAGTTTATCCTGATTATGTGTGTAAACTTAACAAAGCATTGTATGGTCTCAAGCAAGCTCCAAGAGCTTGGAATTTCAGGCTTGTTTCATTCTTGGAGGACAAAGGCTTTCAACCAAGCAAGGCAGATCCTTCACTCTTTATAAAAAAGAGTAATTCTGAGATCATCTACCTATGTGTATATGCAGATGATATTATATTGACAGGAAATGATGTAGATGGTATGAAGAAGATCAAAGGTCAGATGAGAGAAGAATTCAAGATAAGTGATTTGGGTTCACTTACCTACTTCCTAGGTTTGGAAGTTGTCTACAAAGATCATGGTTTGTTTCTCACTCAAAGAAAGTACATTAAGGACATGTTGGAAAAATTCAAGATGCAAGATTGTAAGATTGCAGGTACTCCAATGGAGGTCAATCACAAATTGAGCTCACATGAAGGTGAACTCATAGAGGCCATCACATCATATCAAAGTCTAGTGGGTAGTCTCAACTATGCCACATTGACAAGAGTAGATATATGTTACAGTGTGAGTGTGCTAAGTCAATTTATGCACACACCAAGGAGACCACATATGGATGCTGCCAAAAGGATTCTCAAGTATCTCAAAGGAGCCATAAATGAAGGACTTTATTATCCTTATGTATCTGATTTAGGTTTGAAGCTATTTTCTGATGTAGATTGGGCTGGCTCCAAGGAAGATAGAAGGAGCACTTCAGGTTATCTTACCTTTGCAGGTTCAAAGCTTATTTCTTGGTCATCCAAGAAGCAACCCACAGTTGCTCTCTCTTCTACTGAAGCTGAATATAGAGGTCTTGCCATAGCTACACAAGAAGCTATGTGGATGAAGACATTATTCAAAGATCTTGGATTGGAGTTTGGAACTCCAACTATTTATGGTGACAATATGAGTTCTATTCATTTGGCTGCTAATCCTATTTTTCATGCAAGGACTAAACATATTGAAGTTCATTATCACTATGTAGGAGAGAAGGTTATAAGCAAAGAGATTCAAATATCATATGTGTCCACTCATCAACAATGTGTAGATATTCTAACCAAAGCATTGGATGGTACAAAGCTTTGCAAATTCAAGGCTATGATTGGTTTGCAGGCAATCTTGGAAGATTGAAGACCTCAAGCATACTTGGCTTGAGGGGGAGCTGTTGGATCAAGTCTATGACAAGCCTAAGTATTGGCTTGAGTCCCACAAAGTCATAGAAGAAGCCTTAAAAATGAAGACAATGTAAAGTTCACTTGTGAACTACCTCTTGTAACTTTTGAAGAGTTTACTTAATGTAAAAGTGAAAGAATCTTAAGTGGTTGAGTCCACTTGATCAAAAAGGGAAAGAGGAGCCACGAATTTGTGATTTGTGGTAGATAGAGAATCAAATCAATCACAGATTGATTGGAGAGTGATTGAGGGAAGTTAGCCTCCCAAACTCAACTATAAATAGATCGCAGTTATAGTCGTGGTTAGAGAGACCTATGTGAAGACCTCCAAGAGCTGAGCTTTATGCCATATCAAGGTGTGATTACAAGGCACACATATGTATCATTTTTCTCAATCAGATTGCAGAGATGGTTTCTCTGAGCTTGGTGCATCATTTTCAGTGATTTAACTTGGTACCCGACTTTTTACTCATCTTGTCAGAGCTGTTTCTCTGTGTGTACTTACCCAAATTCAATGATTTAAATCTTGTTGGATTCAACATACTGTCGAGTATAAGAATATAAATTTTCATAACCATTGGATTTCTAAATCTTGAGTTATGTTCATTTTTTGGCTCACTTGTCTCATTATTGTAGCAGCCCGTGAAAATCAGGATGATATCATCACTTGCTAAACATCATTCTCAGTGTGTGATACATTATTTTTTATGAGATTACTCTTGAAAGTTAGCTCTTTAAGTTAACTAGACTTCCCCAAGAGGAATTAAGCCAATTGGTGCTGTGCTCAGAGAATTATGCAAAACACTAGATAGGTGTATGAACCAAAATAGCAAGTTCTTCACCTCTGAGCTAACTCCAACTTATTTGTTTTGATCTATCTTTTTGAGAGTGATCTTCCAAGGTACATAGGGTGTCTAATACATCCATTGGAAAGCTAAAAGGTCCCACCACATACTCGTGGAGTTGATTTGGATGGTGTAGAGAAAGGATTTTGCAACACCTCTTCATCTTCAAGCACATACTTGTCCATCTCTTCATAGTTTTGCACGTGTCTCACATCCACCTGATAGATATGTTCCAGGTTTAGATTTTTTTATGCTAACAGATGCTGGTGAGCCCTCTTGCTACAAAGAGGCTATGCAGACAGAGGATCATGTCAAGTGGGAGTGTGCCATGAAGAGTGAGTTGGATTCTATTCACAAGAATGGTACTTGGGATTTGGTACCTTTGCCAAAGGGCAAGAAAGCTTTACCATATAAATGGGTATATAAGCTAAAATTCACATTAGATAGTGCTTCTCCAAAGTATAAAGCACAACTTGTTGCAAAGGGTTTTAAGCAACAACATGGTGTTGATTTCGAGGAAATCTTCTCTCCAGTGGTCAAGATGACTACCCTGCGCATGTTGCTTGGATTCGTTGCAATGGAGGACTTAGAGCTAGTCCAATGGAGGACTTAGAGCTAGTCCAAATGGATGTGAAAACTACTTTCTTGCATGGAGATCTTACATATGAGATCTATATGGAACAACTAGAGGGTTATGTAGTTCCTGGCAAGGAAAGTTTAGTTTGTAAGCTTAAGAAGAGCTTGTATGGACTTAAACAGTCCCCTAGACAATGGTACCAAAAGTTTGATTCTTTTATGAAGTCTCAAGGATATTCTTGAAGCAATGAGGATCATTGTCTCTACACAAACAGATGCTCAGATGGCAGCTTTATATGCTTGATACTTTATGTCGATGATATGTTGATTGTTGGGAAGTCCTCTTATGATTTGTCAATTCTAAAAAAGAAGTTGAGTCAGACATTTGATATGAAGGATTTGGGGGATGCCAAACATATTCTTGGCATGCGCATTACTCGTGATAGGAGCAAAAGATGCATATACTTGTCTCAAAGGGAGTACATATCCAAAGTACTTCACAGGTTCAATATGCAGGGTGGAAAGGCATTGAGTACACCTTTACCCACATATGTGAAATTAAGCTAGGATGATTGCCCCAAATCAGAAGAGGAAAAGGAATTCATGACCAAAAATCCCTATCAGTTTGCTGTTGGTAGTCTCATGTATGCTATGGTAGCTATGAGACCAGACATTGCATTCGCAGTGGTAGTTGTGAGCAGATATATGTCTAATCCTGGCAAGAAACATTCGGAAGCAGTCAAGATGATTTTAAGATATCTGAGTGGCACTAAGGACAAGTTTCTATGCTTAGGTAGAGGGAAAGCATCCATTATTGGTTAAATAGATTCTCAGTATGCTAGTTGTGTAGACAATCGTAAGTCTACATCAGGGTACATTTTTCATTTTGCTGGAGGTGCTATCTCTTGGAGATCTCATCTTCAAGAATGTACAACTATTTCCACCATAGAAGCAGTGTATGTTGCAGCAAGTGAGGCATGTAAGGAAGCATTGTGGCTTTCTTGTCTTGCTTGTGATATGGGTTTACCTCAGTATGTACCTCATTTGCTCAGTGATAGTCAGAGTGCCATTGCTTTGGCTAAGAATCTGGTCTGTCATGCAAAGACCAAGCACATTGAGGTGAGGTATCACTTCATTTGAGATTGGTTAGCCACTGAGTGCATTATTCTTGAGAAGGTTCACACTCGAGATAATGTTGCAGATGGTTTGACTAAAGCTCTACCACACGATAGCTTGCGACATTCTTGTCTCTTGATGGAGTTTACTTGATTCATGATCTTACATAGTCACTTGTATACTATGTAACATGCCCATTAGGTGGGAGGTATAGTTTGTATACTCACACTTAGGTATTCTTTATAATTCTTTATTTTTCTCCCATAGTTACTTTGGCCATATTGGCCTTTAGTGGGAGATTGTTACCGTTAGTGTCCATGTGAAAGGCCAAATGGCCACTGGACAGTTCTTTGTATATTTTCTTTAATAAAACATATAGTGGACTTGTCAGTCAAAGACTTTAAGTTCGACCACATTCATAAGACCTAAGAAGTCTGTCTTCATGCTCCCTGTGTAATGTGTTTTTCTGCGTATTCTGCAGTCTTTGTGTGGAGTATCGTGTGCGGCCTTAGGAGCTTGTTTTTCTACTGTGAGGATATTGTCATGGAGAGCACATTGTTGTGCATCGCCATCAAATACTTTAGTTTACATAGAGCAACCATTAGGTTTTCTTCATAAAAAGTTTCCACATAATGTTCGTAGGTTGAAGAAGGCACGCTATGGCCTAAATCAAGTTCCAAATGTTTGGAACCATAGATAAGTGGAGTATTCAATCAATTGAAGCTACAATCAATCCAAGGTAGATCCATCTCTCTTCATCAAACAAAGAGGAGAAATTATAGTCTACGTATGACTATACATACATGATCTTTTTATTAAAACTAATGATACAAAAGGAATTGATGAGGCCAAGGAAAATATTGGAAAGGAGTTAAGGATATCTGATCTTTGGAGATCTTAGATATTTTTTTGCACTAAAGTTGTGTACAAATAAGAAGGTATTATGCTCACACAAAGGAATTATATTCTAGAACTATTTGAGCAATTTGGGATACTTGATTGCAAGCCTATTTAAAATCCCATGGAAGTGAATGTAAAGCTAATCTCCACTGATGGAGAGCCCATAGAGGATGCATATTTGTATCAATATATTTTAGGCTCTTTCAATTACCAATCAGAATCTGAAAAACATTTAAGTAAGAAATGTGAAGACTTTGGAAATGCCATAGCATAATTGGAAGTTCTCTTCAAATATCTGAAAATTCACTTAACTACTTTCCAATGAATTTTCAGTGGATTGTGCATGAACCTCACTACTTGAGAAACTACAATCTGAATGTCCAGGTGTGTGCTACATAGATATATTAAGTGACCAACTAGTCGACAATATAATCTAGCATCAAATGGTTCTCAATCTGCTTTCGACTATAATGACACATTAACATCCATAGGTGTCTACATAGGCTTGGAATCTACCATCTCAAATCTTTCCAATAATTCCTCAATGTATTTTTGTTGTGTCATGTAGATATACTCATCTCTGTATATGAATTCAATCCCAAGATAATAATGCAAAATACCTAAGTCATTTACATCAAATGTATGCTTAAGTTGTGATTTAAAGTAAGAAGGTCTGAATATTTGGGACCAATTATGATCATATCATCAACATATATGATAATAATAATAAAAAAATCTTTCTCAACTTTAACATAAAGAGTGGGAGATGCATCTGACTTTTCAAAACCAATAGATAGATGATATGGATGTATCTTCTCATACCAAGCTCTTGGTGCTTGCTTTAGTCCATACAAAGCTTTGATAAGCTTGCATACTAAATGCTCTTTACTTGTGTCGTCAAAACCTTCTGGCTGTTGAATATGAACATGTTCATGTTGATCACAATTAAGAAATGCATTTTTGATATCTAATTGGTATACTTTCCAATGGAAGAATGCAGCTTAAGAAAGTACTGTCCTGATTAGTATCATTCTAGATGTAGGTGCAAAAGTCTCATCATAGTAAATACCTTTCTTTTGTGCATAACCTTTGACAACTAATCTTTCTTTATGTGTGTCGATGGTACCATTTTCTTTTCTTTTGATTTTGAAGATCCACTTAACACCAATAGCTTTCTTGCCTTTTGGTAACTCACAAAGTTTCCATGTTTGATTATTATGAATAGAATCAATCTCTTCTTGCATAGCTTTCTTCCATATAGGTCTATGTAGTGCATCTTGAAAACTAGCTCATCATTCTAAACTAATGAGCTAAAATGTTATGAATCTCAAAAAATTGTACATAGTTTACCTGGTCCATTTGTTGTCTCCTTGTTTGAATTCTGGTTCTTCCAATGTATTCCTTTATACTGCTATCCTTCTAGGTTTGATATAACCACTTTGGCATATTCTTGAAAAGTGGTGGAATCCCTTTTGGTTCTTCAGTATCTCTTTCTTCTAGAACTTTGGAACCTTCTCCAACTTCATAGGTCAGAACATCAAGAGGTACTGATGATGGACTAGGTACTGATGATGGACTAGGTACTGATGTAGGTAATGAAACTCTCTCTTCATGTACATCTCTTACGGTTTGAGAAGGTTCATCACCCCCCTTGTATGGCTGAATATAAAAATCCAAATTCCTTTTGAAAAAATCATAGTCATCTACTTTTATGAATCCTCAAATCTCTTCCTTCTTATCATAAATCCTTTCTACAATATGCATTGCATGAGAGTAGGATATCACCTCTATCTAGAACATAGAATTTGTATCCCTCGCTTTCAATTGCATAACCAAATGAAGATGACTTCAATGTATTTTACATCAAGTTTACCAAGATCCTTCTTCTCGGTGTGAACATAAGCTCAAAAATAAAAATTTTTGAAGTAACTCATATTGGGTTTCTTTGTATAATAAGCTTCATGAGGTGTGATAACCTTTAAAGATTTTGTGGAATACCTATTGAGAATGTGATTAGCTGTATGTATTGGGAGAAAGCTTTTTGGATGACATTGTACTACACATCATCTCAACAAGTTTCCTATTCTTTCTCTCTGCAACACCATTTCGTTCTCGAGTATAAGCAATAGTAATTTGATGAGAGATACCTTTCTCTTCAAGAAAATAGTCTTTAGACATGTAAGCTCCTCCTCTATCACTTCTCAAAATCTAGATCTTTGATTGAATTTCATTTTCAACCATAGCTAAGAGTTTCTTTAAAGTAGGAAAAACCTCTAACTTCACTTTTAGACTGTAAATCCACAAGTATCTTAAGAAATCATCAATAAAATGAAAAAAGTACTTGAATCCTTGAATAGAATATGTTCTCATCGAACCATTCACATCTAAATATATGATAAAAAACTTCCTTATGGCCGTGATGTATCCATGCTTCTTGAAAGGTATTTTGTGAAGATTTCCTTCAAGACATCCTTCACATGAATCTACATCATTTGATAAAGCAAAAATAGGAAAGATCTCTACCATAACTTGATCTTTGTATTGACGATCGTATCCCACAGAGCACATACACAAAAAATAAACAAGAGACAAGAGAGAGAAAAGAGACGACACAAGATTGGGTCCAATCTCCCCCCACATGCTCTCATGGACAACTCTATGAGAGCATGCATATTTATAGGTAATTCATATTATGTCTTGAATAGAAGATACATGAGGGCAACATTAAAAATAGCGTGCTTTTGCTTTATTTACAAAAATAACTAAAAATAACTATCTTCTAAAAATAACTTATTCTCTAGAAATAGTCTTCTAAATATCTCCAAAAGTATTTGAATAAATCCATGTGCATTCACACTCGTTCGCACTTGTTCATACCTTGATGGATCTCCACCTACTAAATCAAAACACAAAACACATTAAAATCCTCAAGGCATTATATCTTCATTCCAAATATTCCATAAAGTATAACATGCCCCTCAGTTGTCAAGCAACTGACCTCAGTTGATAAGAACAAAATAGACATGGATGGCCAATCACATGTCCCATCACTCAACAATCATAAGCATGTTCCATGTAAAAACACATGCATGGAACTGGAAAACTGGAATTTAATGTGAATGTGAATGATAAGCAGGGTTTAAGTCAAAATGCAATCCAAAAGTGATGACAAAAATGAATATCTCAATATGATAAAATAATAATCAATTTACTAACCATGAATTTATACTTGAATGCATGTGCATATGATTTTTTCAAAAATTTTGGCAGCATAACGGTGCAATTTTGAAAACCGGAAAAATTTCGACAAACAATTTCCATGATATTAGTGTAGATAGACACAATCCATCTACAAAAAGACCGAAAGGGGATTACACACCCTGACAAATATATATTTTTTCTCCTCGCTAACCAGCAATAAAAAGACTTACTTGTCCCTGCAAAAAAGAATACATGCACTACATAATACGAATCCACATCGAAATTATGTGTCTAGTTTAGGTACTTGTCCTTGTTCTACTTTATGGAATATTTGGAATGAAGGTATAATGCCTTGAGGATTTTAATGTGTTTTGTGTTTTGATTTAGCAGGTGGAGATCCATGAGGGTATGAACAAGTGTGAACGAGTGTGAATGCACAGGGATTTATTCAAATACTTTTGGAGATATTTAGAAGACTATTTTTAGAGAATAAGTTATTTTTAGAAGATAGTTATTTTTAGTTATTTTTGTAAATAAAGCAAAAGAATGCTATTTTTAGCATGGCCCTCATGTATCTTCTATTCAGGACATAATATGAATTACCTATAAATACGCATGCTCTCATGGAGTTGTCCATGAGAGCATGTGGGGGGAGATTGGACCCAATCTTGTGTCGTCTCTTTTCGTCTCTTGTCTCTTTCTATTTTCTACATATGTGCATCTACGGGATACGATCGTCAATAGAATATGTTATACTTTATGGAATATTTGGAATGAAGGTATAATGCCTTGAGGATTTTAGAATAAGTTATTTTTAGAAGATAGTTATTTTTAGTTAGTTTTGTAAATAAAGCAAAAGCACGCTATTTTTAGCGTGGCCCTCATGTATCTTCTATTTAGGACATAATATGAATTACCTATAAATACGCATGCTCTCATAGAGTTGTCCATGAGATCATGTGGGGGGGAGATTGGACCCAATCTTGTGTCGTCTCTTTTCTCTCTCTTGTCTCTTGTTCTTAGTTTTTTTGTTGTGACGGTTTTTCCAGGAGAGTTGGCGTGCTTGTTCCCCTTCAACGTTATTAAGCGCAGAAGATTGCACGCACCGAATGCACATGAGAATTTCCAAAAGCACTGAGGATTTCAAAAGCACTGAGGAGCAGCCCAAACATAGCTGTGATACCACTATTGACGATCGTATCTCGTAGAGCACATATGCAGAAAATAAACAAGAGACAAGAGAGAGAAAAGAGACGACACAAGATTGGGTCCAATCTCTCCCCACATGCTCTCATGGACAACTCTATGAGAGCATGCATATTTATAGGTAATTCATATTATGTCGTGAATAGAAGATACATGAGGGCCATGCTAAGAATAGCGTGCTTTTGCTTTATTTACAAAAATAACTAAAAATAACTATCTTCTAAGAATAACTTATTCTCTAAAAATAGTCTTCTAAATATCTCCAAAAGTATTTGAATAAATCCATGTGCATTCACACTCGTTCACACTTGTTCATACCCTCATGGATCTCCACCTGCTAAATCAAAACACAAAACACATTAAAATCCTCACGGCATTATACCTTCATTCCAAATATTCCATAAAGTATAACACTTTGATATGTTGAAGAGTTGTGTAATGGATATGTTTAAATCTAGCATGTCATAACTTTCATGTTCTCCTAAGGTGTAGTAGACCTAGCGATATTAGCATGACTAGTTTCTTATAACACAAACATGCCACTTTTTTTCACCTTTAAGTAGATAATGCTCCTCATTACATGAAAGGATTTGATATAAGTCTTTCTTAAACATAACTTTATAACCATCTGACAAGAAAGTAGAGATAGAGAGAAAATTCTTCTTCATGCCTGGAACATAAAGATCATTAGAAATTGTGAAATTTCCACTTGCTCTTGACTTTAGGTTCACTTCTCCAACACCTACAACATCCAAATCATGACCATTTGCAATGGTCACTCTTCTACTAGAAGAGTTAGAAAGGGAAGAAAATACCTTTTTGCAACCTGTCATATGTTTAGTAGCTCTAGAATAAAAAATTCCAAGGATTATTAGGGATTTCATTTATTGTTGCGTGATCAAAAGCTACTTCTTCAGTAGTAACACATGCATATGAATCTACCTTTGAAGATTTAGGTTTTGGATCAACTTCAACACTATTACTTGATGCTTTCTTCTTCTCATAAAAAATGCTTGTTTTGCATTCTGCTATGAAATGACCTGGTCTCATACAACAATTCCATACTCCTTTCTTTGAATCAGATGTAGCTGAAGAATTTTCTTTGGGTGAAGAGGAAGCATTAGGGTGGGACTAGAAGACTTAGGATTAGAAGACTGACTTCCCTTCTTGGATTGCCAACTCATCTCCTTCTTCTTCTTTCCCTTTGATGATGATAACCTAGCTTCATCATTCTCTTCCATACCCTTTTCTTGATCTTCAGCTTGAAGTAACAAGAACTACAACTCTTCAAATGAAAGTTCTCTATCTCTCATAGAGAGAGATAAAGAAAGAACAAAAGCATGATATGTAGATGGAAGTGAGTTTAGAAGTCTGTTTACCATCTCTTCATCTGAAATCGTGACTCCAACATTGAGTAACTGACCTCGTAAATCTTTGAGATTCAAAATGTGTGACAACTAATTTACCATTTTTCATCCTTGTGTTGGCTAGCTAATTCCTTAGATGACATTTCCTAGCACAATTTTTGCTAGGATAGAGATTTTCTAACTCCAACTAAGCCTAACCAGAGGTTCTGCATGACCTGATTTGGGGTATAATATGCCTCTTGACTCCCATAGCAATATATGAAAGTGCTTGTGCACTCGAATCCCATCTAGTTTTCTCTTATGTAGGAAGTAATCTAGAAGTAGTATGAACTCTTGATGATGAAGTGGTTCCTTCTTCTTCACTATCCTCCTATCGAGCAAAAATAGGAACACGGGTTCTTCAAGAAGATGAAGTAGCCTCCTCTCCAACTTTTCTTGTCCTTGGATAAGTGCCATTGACAATATTCCATAAGTCCTTTGATACTAACAGATTCATCGTCGTAAAACTCCACATTGGATAATTAGACATTCCGGCAAGCTTGTCTTCATTCTCAAGTCTACAATCACTCATCTTGTTAAGGGTGTATGTCAACTATGCTCTGATACCAAACCTTGGAAGTGGGGTGGGCCACAATAACAATTAATCACAAGTTTACAAGATCTTCCAACACATGAACCTTAGCATACACACCTTAATACTAAAAAGAGATGAGTGAAAGATAGAGAGAGAATAGAGAATATTTTCAAAGTGTACGATAAGCTTGGATGCTCATCCACACTATCTTATATTCCAGTGTCAAATTAAAATGTGTGAATATGATACAAATTGACAATATCTAAATGTGGGGAGAAATTGGAACTAGATATAAGAAATTGTGTGTAAGTTCCTAAGATGCATGAAGAGTGTGTCTGTGTATGTGTGTGTGTGAGAGAGAGAGAGAGAATCTGGAAAATATGAATAGTTTAGAACTCTTTTATAACAAACCCGAATTCTAGTTATTCTTAAATAAGAAACTAATGAATGAGCAAGTAAGGATAGATATAGAATTGTTACTCATAGTAACATAGCAAGTTATGATGGTGGTTGGATGATACCAAATCCTCAAAATACTACACGAGAAGAGTACACCTTCTCCAAGAGTATAGAAATCTTCCTCCAAATAGAGCACCTCTAAATAATGCTCCAACTTGCATTGAGCACTTGCTAGAGCTCCTTGAGAAAATGCTACAATATGAGCCACGACCATAATTATATAGTTTTTTGTTCCTCTTGAAAAGAAACCCTCTAATAAGCATACGATTGCCAGAAAATAAAACAAAAGCTATTGCTTCACTATAATCGGTAGGAATGAAAAACTTCACAAAAGAACTATGGCCAAAAATATCCAAGATCATGAATTTTTGCGCTCTGTCATTGTTGATGATGGGGTTTGAGCAATAGTTTCTAATTTGGGAGGTTTATGATCTAGCCACGTTTTCACTTCGCTTTTTGTTGTGGATACACTAAGAACAAACCATATTATGGTTGTTTCTTTGGAAACTTTTGAACTATTATGACTTGTTTCCAATAGGATTTTGGCTCTCTCTTTCCACGAGATTCCTTACACTTTTGGTCTTTTATATAAGTCCAAGGATTGAACCTTTGAAGTTCTACGCATTGTTGATGAGTTAACTCATATGAGAGTTGAATCTTGTAATAAAATGATAGGTAGGAGATGGTTGAACCACACCCTTGATAGGTAGGAGATGGTTGAACTACACCCTAAGAGGGAGGATTAGGAAGTAATCCTCAACCATGGATTTTGGGGCAAGTGGTTAGCCCATCATAGTCCTAACCAAGAGGTTGTGCGTTCAATTCCTTACAAATCTCCTTGCTTGTAATGTTTTCCCTAACATAATGGTAATGCACTTCTATATGTTTAATCATCTAATGATGGATTGGATTAGTAGCAAGATGCAATGAACTCATAATATCCCCAAGGATATGAGGGGTAGATTACTTAAGACATAAATCAAAGTAGAAGGTCTTAATCCACATTGCTTCATAAGTTGCATTTGCGAGTCCTCTATATTCTAATTCAATTGATGAGAGTGCAACATGAAGGTGGATGATTATAAGACCCCGATGCAGCAATAGAAGATGGTTGCCCTCCACTAGGTCCAAAAGCAGTGATATGTGCTCATTGTTATGCACTTTTCTTTGAGTTTGTATTGAGAATAAAAATGAAACTTTGTAGACTTTAACAGCTATCAAAAAAGCTTTATATTATCCCTAATGGATAATGCAATTGGGAGAACCATGCTCTACAACAGGCTACCTGTTTGCAACACTCTCTACCTATGTGAAGAGATATAAATTCACAAAATTGACAATTTCTCACAACTCACTCAGTCATAGAAATTGAAACTTTGGCACACTTTGGGAAACTATATGAGAGATAAAATTATTCTTTAAATCATGAAAATGAGTAAAATAAGAGAGCAAACAATGCTCTACAATCTAGTACAATCAGATTTGCAAAAGCCTAACTACATCTCTAAATATGGAGGAGCAAAATCATGAGAAAATGAGCTAAGCAAGTAAGGAGGCCTACCTGATGGAGTTTATGAATTCACTTAACTAACTGGGAAACTCATGAAATGCATAAAAATCAAGAAAAAAGGCAAGGAGCTAATATAGAGTTTTTACTTTTCTTGCAATCTAGCTGACTGCCCACCAATCAATGTAGGTGCACTTTTTGGTGGACGATTGATGGGATTTGAATTTTCTTGAGTCTGGTGGAGCTCTTAATTGAATTTGATGAGTTTGGGTCCTCCTTTTTTATTGTTCCACTTGCAAAACTCATGGATGAATCCTTTTGCATGATTGAGACTTGAATCTCAACACTCCCCCTCAACTCCCAATGCCTAGGTCCTTCATTTGAGTGCATGACTTGAATTGTTGTAGCTTTAGTCCATCCAAAGATTTGGTAAACATATCTGCCGATTGGTGACATGCTCCACTTTGACATCCTTTGGCATGATCTTCTCTCTAATTGAGTGGTAATGCACTTCTATATTCTTTGACCTTACATGGACCATTTGATTTGGATCCAAGCATATGCTACTTATATTGTCACAAAAATAGGTACTTGCTTAACCTAGAAACTAAGATCAACAAACAAGTTCTTGAGCCACATAACCTGACATGAGACTTTTGCTAAGCCTCTATACTCAGCTTGAGTCGAGGTGAGACCTCCATGGTGAAGAGTCTTCCTTGCTTTTTTCCTTTTTCCTATGAGTTTATGCTTCAAGGGATCTTCAACAGAACATTGTTGATCATTGAACCTCACCTAATAACCTCTTTCAACCGTTTGACCTACTGAAACCAAGTTCTTGGTGATGGTTGGAACATGCAACACATCCTTCAACACGTTGGAGTTTTGCGATCCATTTAATGCAACATCTACCACATTTGTAATCTTGTGCTCAATCTCATCCCTTGTCTCTACATGTCCTTGAGTGATGGGTGAGTGTAAATTAAAGAAAACATCTTTATTGCAACTCATATGGTTGCTACAACTACTATCTATGTACCATGTAAAATCTAGATTAACACTTTCACTTGAACCATACATCATAAGCAAGTTCTCATTTCTTGAATTTGTTGTAGTTCTAACATAATTACCTTGGTTAATTTTGTATCCTTGATTCCCTCCTCCTTGCACCAACAATCTCTTGTATAATGGTGTGATTTCCCACAATTATAGCATTCTCCATTGGATGCTTCTCTTCCATGTGATCTTCCTCCTCTTCCTCTATTCCTTCCTCTTCCTCTCGATCCATAACTTTTGTTGTAGCCTTCTCAGTTGCTTGAGCTTGAGTTTGACTTTCCCTCCCTTTGCCTTGGGAGTCTTGTCCACTTCTTTTCCCTTTGCTCTACTTGCATAGAAAATTTGGGCTTGGCTGCCTTTTGATTGTAAACCTCATTGGTTCATCTCCTTGTTCACCATCAGTGTGACTAATTGATCAAATTCTAGTAGGGATCCATCACATACACTGATGTGGTGAATGCTTTCCATCTTTCATCCTCTCTCAAGCCATTCAAAGTGTGCACGACAAGATCATCATCTTTGATTGGGATCTCATTTGAGCCTAGCGCATCTACAAGATCCTTAACCTTCAAAATGTACTCATTTATGTTAGTGTTTGGTGCTTTCCTAAGATTATTCAGATCATTCTTGAGCTGAATATTCATCACCTTGCTTGATGGAAAGTACAATCTCTCCAAGTTCTTCCAAACCTTCTTGGATGTTTCTAAGTCTTGTATATGCCCTATCATGCTATTGCTTATGTGTGCGGATAGAATGAATATGACTCTCCTATCCCTTTTTATCAATTCATTAAGTGCCTTCACCTACCCTTGAGGTGGTGGATCATTTACATGAGGCATTGACTCCATTTCATTTACTAATCCCCACAATCCTTTGCCCATAATGTATTAGCTAACTCTAAATTTATATAGTTGATAATTTCCTTCCTCTAAATTCTTTATTTGTGCGCTCTACCATATTGAGCTCTAGGATGCTCCTCTATCTTCTCTTCAAGTGTTTGTATGCTTTAGAATTTGTGGATATTACCTTTTGATAGCATCTCCCTTGTTGAGATATCAAGCTCAACATGTGATGATCCAAGATGACACGTATCAGTTTTTTGTTTCTCTGACATGTATAGTGGTCACACCGGTATATGTCGGGGATACTTCATTGAGCTTTGTTAGATTTATCTACTGAGAGTGATGGAACATTTGTTACTTGCTAGCTCACTCATTTGCGGACATTAGATTTTTCCTTATGTACGGATCTTTATATACTGCACTTGTTGTATTCTTGTTTTAGGTCATTCTTGTACATTCCTTGTTATGTAATAGAAGAAGAAGAAGAAGAAGAAGATCCTTCTTTCTTGCCTCAATCTGTGTGTGTGCTTCTCCTTGAGAGTGAGAGTGTGTGTGTGTGAGTATCTTCTGTATCTCCTTCCTCGTGACATGGTATTAGAGCAAGTGTGGCTATAGAGAGCTCTTGGAGAAGGCAATGGTGAAGAATACGCAGCAAAGCATGGGAAACGACCTCCATTTGCTACAAAAATCGGTGTGAAGGTAGAAGACCTCAAAATATTTTCGTGATTTATCCCTTTAGGGTCACTTATTTTTGTCATATCAAAGTTTCAGAGCCATCTCGACCTTCGTTTCGAGCCCGCAAGGTGGGGCCCACAAAAAAACCAAGCCAGTTTCAGAAATTGTAACTTGCATTGTGTTTGGCAACACGCATATATTCCAGATCTAGAATTTGAAGTGATTTCGTGTACTGTTGATACATGAAAACTGTGTGTTTCTGAGATCAAATTGTCACATCATAGTGTGACAATGTTCAAGCAGAAGTGCTACTTGTAGTGTTTTGCAATGTTGAGAATTGCTGCAGAAATAGCAAACGTAGATGGAATGAGTCAGTTTATGAGCGATAAGTTGGACAAGAACAATTTCCATGCTTAGAGATTTAGCATGATGAGTTTCTTGATAGGAAAAGGCTATTGGAAGTACATCGAAGGAGAGAATGAAAATGTTCTATAGTTACCAAAAAGGAATCAGACTACAGATCAGCTAAGAGCATATGAGGAATGGAATCAAGGAGCAAGAAAGGTAATGCACTGGCTATTTGTTAGCATACAAGATAGCATGATTGGACACGTACAGGATGACAAGACTCTAAAAGAGGCTTGGAACATTTTGGTCATATTGTATGAGACCAATACAAAGGCACAAAAATTGCAACTCAAGAACAAGCTGCATACATTGGAGAAGAAGAGCATGTCGGTAAGTGACTAAACCTTGAAAATCAAAAGCATATGTGAGTCAGTTGCATCTATTGGCATGAATGTAGATGATGATGATAAGGTGGAAGTGTGTCTTCGTGTTTTAGGAGCTGTATATAAGTAGTCTTAACTTCTATACAAACTAGGGAAAATATTCCAAATCTTGTTGATCTGGTATCTATGTTGATTATTGAAGAAAAGAATCTTGGTGAGGATCCAAACACTCATGCTCTTGTGCTACTTTTAAAGTTGGGATTAGGAAATCTAATGGTAGCATAGCATTCTGTCCAAAGACCATCTGAAATGGGGTGGCATTGAGTACTATTTTATAGGCAACTCCATGAGCCCAAACAGCATAATGAAATCATTTGTCCCAATCAGAGCGTTTGTTATTTACCAGTTTTGTCAAGACATTACATAGGAAAAAGTATATACCCCATTTTGAAAAAGCACATACTCCCATCATTGGCCTCAAAGGCATCTCATCTTTTCTAATTGGGTATTGGGCACGTTGGCATGTGTCACATTTCTTCACATAGGTATGTGCATCCATATGAAGAGTGGGCCACCAAAGTCTCGAGAATAGAATAGTCTTAATTACTCGGTTAGGACCACAATGTCCACCGGCAACACTACTATGGGCAGTTCATAAGATTTTCAAATAGTCTGATTCGTGAATGCACAGTCTTAAATAACCATCTTTGCCTCTTTAGTATAGGTTATCTCCTATGAGGGCATAGTCTTGAGCTTCGTGCTCCATGCTTCGTTTCCTTGCTAGACTAGCCTCATTGGGTAATGTTCTTGATCTCATGAATTCTACCAATGGAGCACTCCAATCTGGAATTAATGATACATGATAAAGGGTAGCATGCTTCACTGGGGGTCTCTTCTAGCACATTGGACAATTCTTGATCCACTCATGAATTTGTTTGTCCATACTAGGCCAATACACTCCTAAATGTTTTAGATTTTGCAATGTTCATTGTTTAGAATATTGATTCCCTAGAAATTCTTCATGGGCATGTTGCAACCAACTATTGTGTTCATCGTCCTTGACACAACAAGCGAGAACACCTTCCATATCTTGTATATACATGCTTCCCACCAATATTTGATATTTTTGTGATTTTACAATTTCATCTTTGTTTGTTTTTACATTCTTATTTGCGGGTCCGAAGGTTAGGAGAAGTACCAACTTATTTGCCCATTTAGGAACAACTTCTAGATTGAACAGGTAAGCATCGGGAAATTCATCAAACACTCCTTGCTGTGACTCTCCTAAAGTGATGCGAGAAAGATGATCTGCCTTAAGGTGGGTCTTACCTTTCCTAACAACCACTTCAAAGTCATATTCCATTAATAAGAGGAACCATCTTATTAGACGTCCTCTATTGCAAGGTTTATTGACTAAGTATAATCAAGCTTGATGATCAGTGAAAAAATTGAACTTGTTGGCCAATAGATAGTGTCTAAAATTCTTCATCTTGTACAACTTGCAGTTTTCATAGGAAGGGTCTTCCAAGGATCATTTCGTAGGTATTAGTTTGACCAAAGTCACATATAGCGAAGGTGTTCTCAAACTCTACACCACAAGTGGTTAGAGTTATTCCTTCTAGCAATCCTAGAGGTCTTTCCACATGGCCGTCACCCATCTGAAGCTTCATTCTAGTTGGTCTTAATGCGGGGTTACCCCATTGCTTCCACAAGGAGGTGGTTGCAATAGCAACACCAGCACCTGAATCTATGATCGCTTTGGTTGTGTAACCTAGGTAGGTGATCCGAAGATAGGTATTCTGGCATTTTGGAATCAAGTTCTGGAACTTGATTCACCACATGTTTCCATAACTCAGGTTTTACTTTGGGCAACTCTTCTAAAGTGAGAGGACACTGAAACTTAGTGTTCTTCACGACTTTAGTGTTTCTTGGAACCACCGAGTCTTCTTCTTTGATCAATATTGTGGGAGTTCTGATCTCAAGAGATTTAGATTCCCATGGGCTTGTGAACTGTGGCAACTCTTGTAAAGAATTGGATTCAAATTCTGACCTTTCTTCTCCTTGTTGCTCTACGTGATCTCCATAAAGAGATGGAATGTCTTGTGGAAATTGTTCATGAAGGTCATCAATCTCAAGAATAAGAGAGGAAACATCCTTCTCCTTGGCCCATTTCTCTTCTTGTATTTCCCGCAAGAACTTTTGAGTGTGTTGTTGCATTGAAAGAGGTTCCCCATCATCTATGGAGTATGGAACATAGACTTTCTTTGGTAATGAGCTTTCTCTTTCAACACTTGGTTGAGCCTGTGCAGATAAAGAAACTTTTGGTTTATTTAACAACTTCTCTAATCTACTAGTAGGCCCTAGAAGTGTAAACCCGATGCAATCGCATTCGTCTGATTGAACGATTGATTGGCCTCGAACATAGCTTGAGCTAGTTCCACCGTCTTTATGCACATTTTTGTCCGTTCAATCTCTAAATCTACTCTAGGGTAGCTCTTGTCTAGGTTTGCAGGTGTTGGTCCTTCTTGAAGTCGAGCCTGGTATGCCTTGAACACCATGTCCAAGTCTTTTGCGGTTGGATCTACAAGAACTGATCCTGGTTGTGGTTTTTTTATAGTGGTTGGTGGGTGGGGATGAGGTTGGGGATGAGGTGAGGGATGAAGAGGTGTGGGTGGAGTTTCAGCATGCAAGAGATTTTGAGAGGCAATATCTTCTATTTTTGTTTTTGCATCTTTTAGGCTTTATTCTAGTTTAGATAACTTTTTGGTCTAGTTAGGATTGGTCTTCTCTGTAGTATCCTTCCATGTTCTTGCTTTTCTCTTACTAGGCTCTCCTGACTCACTTGGCTCTGATTGCTCAGCTAGTTTAGCTTTTTGTAAAGCTTGTGCCCTAGTAACTGCTTGTATAGGAGCCACATTATCGCTACTGGAACTTGAATCCCCTACTAAGCCTCTTTGGTGCACTAGAGGAATGTCCAGGACAATCTCTCAGGAGCTATTCCTTGCCACACTCAAGGCAAACGACTTGTATTGTGATGTTCTGCCCTTGTATCGGAGTTGGTGGGTGGGGTGGTTGTTTTCCTCGTATATGTTGAGGCTGGCTATATCCTCCATGTTCATATGGTCTAGCTGCTCCTCGTGGTCCTGGACATGGGCTATACCTAGGAACTTCTCTGTCTTATTCTCTAGGAGGGTACCCATATGTTCTTGATTGGGGTGATATAGATGATCGTCGCTGTCTATTCATTGAATAGTCTTCAGTGTTGTAGTTAATGTACTTTTGCTCATTGTAAGAGTACATGTTAGGCTCCTCAGTTGGTTGTGTATCGTAAGGGTAAGGTTGTGATAACCCTAATCCTTCTCTGGTGCAAACATGAGATGGATGATCTCCACCGCAAAGTGTGCAACTCCCGAACATTGGCACTCTCAAGGAGGAGTTCTAGTAGTTCCTTTGTCCTTGTACTCCTAATTTCTTGGCCACTAACACTGCCACTTCCTCCACATAACTCGAACTAGAAGTCTCATTGATCCTTGTATCCTCTGTTTTGGTAGGATCTTGTGTGATTTTGAGATCCTCAGCTAAGTTGTCTTCCAAATCTATGCACTCTTGAAGACACTCACTTAGAGTTTGTGGCCGTTTTTACATATACTAAAATTCTCAACGTTCCATTGGTTACCCCCTTCTAAACATAGGGATATCATTTTCTATTGAGAAGGTCTCTCTGTCATGGGGCATCGGGTTAGGTATTGATTAAATCTTCGTGCTGCATTTTTTACTATCTCATTAGGAGCTCGTTTGAAACTATGTAGTAAGGATGGCGAATTGTGCTTGATCCCTCGCTTAGTGAACTCCCAAATAAATTCTTGGAAGAATTGTTCGATATTGCCAAAGGAATTTGGATCCAAGGATTGAAACCAAGTTAAGGCTATTCCCGTGAGGGTCAGCCCAAAGGATTCATATTGCATGAAAGAGTCATCGACTTGCTCCGCTGGCAACACCTGCTTGAATTCTGTAATGTGGTCATAGGGGTCTCCTATGCCATCGTAACAATTTCGCATACATTTGGCAAGTTAGATTGGTCTCAGTCTTTTGTCAGGCTCGGGGGATCGAATTATGATGGGGACACCTTAGGGCGGTTCTGTCCTAAAGATAGGTCTATTCATATTTTCCATTCCTTGGCTAGTGTGGCCGTGTGGGTTAATTCCTGGCATGGTGAATTGCTCCTGTGGTCTGTTCGACATACTACTTTGGCGAATTTGTCCTGACATCACATTTTCTGTTCTTTGCTGGGTCTCGAATGGGTTTTGTGAGGTAGTTGCCTGATCGCGAGGATGGAATACAGGCATATCCATGTACTGTAATCTAGACCCCTCCACTTCATCTATAGGCCAATATGTCCTTTGATTTTGGTCTACGTATGTAGCTCTAGAAGGATTTTCCAGATCCCTAAACTCATATATAGCTATTGGGCTGATGCCTTCTCCTTGTGTCAGTGAATGAGTTTGTAGGAGTAGGGCTGATCCATGTACTAAGTACACATTCATCAGATAGTTATCATGGACAAAGGAAACTCTCAAATTTCATGTGAATCCTATATCTCATGATTGGTTCATAATTTGGGGAAACTAATGCTTCCATTGCGTCACGAATGTGCTAAAATCCTAAGATCGACTGTCTTCTTGCTTGATTCCGACATCCAGAGACCATGCTACGAATTGATGACATCATCGATGACATCATCAATTTGCAACCGCCCTAGAACCGCCCTTGGGAATCCTAAATAAGGAGGGGTTGGCCACATTCATAATCAGTCTTGCCAATACCAGTCTTGGGAGCTCAAGGAGTCGTGGCCGCCAAGTAAGTACTCTTCAAGTTCCAGTTCTAGTTCTTGTCTTGTTCCTTGTTCTAGTCTAGTTCTTGGACATCCCATCTTGTCCCCTTGTAATCTCGTAGTACGAGATCCTGTCGAGTTCTTTCGTGTATCCAGTTCATCTCCCAGAAGGGAGTTCTTGTAATCCAGATATCTTGTCTAATACTTATGATCCCAGGTTGTGGGATCTCCTGTATCATCTCTAGTCCAGTTTTCCATACCTATTGGTCCCGGGTTGTGGGACATCTTGTATAGTCACATATTCTTGTATCATTTTCCCTACGTGGGTATTCTTGTAATCATAAATGTATTTTGGAAATCTTGTCTAATGTAGTCAGAGAGCACAATCTAGTGCTCCCCTGACATTTTGGCAAGACTATCTTCTATCCAAGCCCAGACATCATGGAGAACGCTTATGAACAGATCGTAGCATCACTTCAAAGTCTCCAACAACAAGTCAAAGACCTAAGTCATCGACAAACACAAGTCGAGATGGGACATCCAGTGCATGTAGGTGCACTCCTCCAAGAATTACAAGAATGAATCGGGAGTCTTCAAGCAAATCAAGGGAGTATTCAAGTGAATCAATGGCCTAGTACATCATTTATGAAGGAACCCAAGATTTGCATGCCAGAAAAGTTCGATGGGGATCGCACAAAGTTTTGTGGATTTCTCCAGCAAGTTAAATTGTACATCCGTATGCAACCTGATCGATACCCTAACGAGGCATCCAAGGTCGGGTTTATTGGAACCTTTCTCTGTGGCCAAGCATCATCATGGTTTGCGCCAATCTTGGAGAAGAACATGGCAGTACTTCAGGACTATGAGGGATTTCTTCGAGAACTCTCCGCCACATTTGGAGATGCAGATACAAGTCGAGTAGCAGAAACAAAAATTTGGAAGCTACATCAAGGTAACTGCCGTGCCTCTACCTATGCATCTGAATTTAGGTAGTTGATATGTGATCTCACTTGGCATGAAGATTATTTCATAAGCCAATTCAGATGGTGTTTAAGAGATGATGTGAAGGACGTGTTGCTCATGATGCCAGAGGTTAAAACATTGAATGAATATATCATGCAAGCTATTCAATGTGATAATCGAATTTTTGAAAGGAAACAAGAGAAACAAGCAGAAGGAAGACCTCGCCAGTGGAAACCTTTCCAACCCACTACTAAAGATGAGTCCATGCCTGAACCTATGCAAATAGATGTAACTAGGTTTCAACCTTTAACACTAGAAGAGAAACAGAGAAGGAGAGTTAATAAGTTATGTCTCTACTGTGGAAACCCTGGACATATTGCTATTAATTGTCCAAACAAGAGAACAAACTCCAGAGTCGCAGCCACCCTTGTAGAGCAAGGAAATGAGGAAGTCCAGTTGTAAAAGAGACCCTGCAGCCAGACCATGATATAAGAAAGGGTCTCATAATTCTAGCTACACCCATAGAAACATGTCTTGCACCTATCAAGTTAATCATGCCCAAGAAGACCCTTACCCTTACAACCCTAGTAGATTCAGGAGCCTCCTCATGTTTCATCGATGAAGGATTGGTTAAGAAAACAGGAATTCATGTACTTCGGAAGAACAAACCAGTAGTAGCTGAAGTAGTAGATGGACGACCTCTAGCATCTGGGAATATAACCATGGAAACCACACCATTAAGAGTACACCTCGGTGACCATGAATCCCATATATGTTTCAATGTAATATCAATCTGAGTACATCTATTTATCATTGGAATGCCCTGGTTAAAGAAGCATAATCCAGACATTAATTGGGAAAAGAATAAAATCACCCGTCGAGATATCCAGAAGAACCCAACATATGTCGGAGCCAAAGCCTTCATACATGCAGTAAGGAAGGAACCTACATATATGATCTATGCCATACTAGCTCAAGAATCCAAGAAAGATGATCCAGTACAGCTACCCAAGATGTACAAAGGCTTTGAAGATGTTTTTGAAAAGAAGAATGCAAATATCCTCCCAGAGCATAGACCTTATGATTGCCCCGTAGATCTTCAAGAGGGAGCACAACCACCCTTTGGACCAATCTACAGACTATCCCCAGAAGAACTTACAGAACTACGCAAGAACATTGATGAGAATCTAGCAAAAGGGGTTTATCAAACACTCGAATTCTCCGGCAGGAGCTCCTATTCTATTTGTAAAGAAGAAGGATGGGACTCTCCGGATGTGTGTAGACTATTGTGGATTGAACAAAGTCACTATAAAAAACAGATACCCTCTACCACTCATATAAGAGCTCTTGGAATGCCTTGGAAAAGGAAAATTCTTCACGAAAATTGATCTTCGAGGAGCTTACAATCTTGTCAGGATCAGAGAGGGAAACGAATGGAAGACAGCATTTCGAACAAGGTATTGGCATTTTGAATATATAGTTATGCCATTCGGTCTTACAAATGCTCCAGCTGTTTTCCAACATATGATGAATGATATCTTTTGAGAATATTTAGATGATTTTGTTGTAATATACCTTGACGATATCTTGATATTCTCCAAAAATCTTGAGGATCATGAACGCCATGTCAAGATAGTCCTAGAGAAACTAAGAGAAAAAGGATTATATGCGAAATTGGAGAAGTGCTCTTTCCATAAGATAGAAGTGGAATTTTTAGGGTACATTGTATCAGATAAAGGAATTTTTATGGACCCTAAGAAGATTCAGACAATCCTTGATTGGCAACCACCTTCATGTGTTCGAGATGTACAATGTTTTCTGGGTTTTGCCAACTTCTATAGGATATTCATCAAAGATTACTCCAAGATAGTGACACCTCTTACCAAGTTGACAGGGAACTCCAAATTCTCATGGACCGAAGAAGTAGAAAAAGCATTTTAGACCTTGAAATCAACATTCACTACTGCTCCAATTCTAGTTCATCCTGATTCTACCAAGCCCTTCTTCCTAGAGACAGATGCATCAGACTTTGCCCTAGGGGCCATTCTCTCACAATATGGAGATGATGGACACCTACATCCAGTTGCATATAATTCAAGGAAATTTTCCCCTCCAGAAATTAATTATGAAATTCATGATAAAGAACTTCTTGCCATAATGGATGCATTTGATACTTGGTGTCACCATCTAGAAGGAGCAGCTCATAAAGTTATCGTGTATACAGATCACAAGAACCTAGAGTATTTTATGACCACCCGCATCCTCAATAGAAGGCAATCTCGATGGAGTAACTTTTTATTCAGGTTCGACTTTGTCATCACATATCGTCCAGGACGCCAACAGTGTCAGTCAGATGCCTTGTCAAGAAGATCTTACCTTGCACCAAAGAAGGGTGAAGAGGCCTTTGATCAACAAGAGAGTGTATTACTCAAGCCTGAGCATCTCCAGTTAGCAGCTATCTCTTCAACCCATCCTGAAGATTCAGCCTTGAATCATTTGATCCGTGAGAATCTACCACAAGATGAATTATTTTGTAATGTTAAGCAAAAAACTCAAGAAGGAAAAATCCAAGAAGTAATTGAATTCCAAGAAAAGGGTCGGTTACTATTCTATAAGAACCTATTATATGTCCCTCCAGGAAAGCCCAGGATCCAAGTACTTCAACAACGTCATGACAACCGTGCAACAGGACATTTTGGAGTAAGTAAAACAATAGAACTCATATCTAGGGATTTTTGGTGGCCTCAAATGTGGAGGGAAGTCAAAGAATATATCCAAACATGTGACACTTGCAATAGATCTAAGGTACCACGACATAAGCCTCATGGCCTCTTGCAACCTTTACCTATTCCAGAAAGGCCATGGGCTTCATTATCTATGGATTTCATCACAGATCTACCAAAGTCAGATAAGTATGATGCCATTCTTGTTATTGTGGATAGATTCACAAAGATGGCACACTTCATTCCAACTACAAAGGCAATCACAGGTGCAACCACTGCTAGACTCTTTCTCAGATACATCTTCAGGCTTCATGGATTGCCTCATGATATTGTCAGTGATCGAGGTCCACAGTTCATATCCAGCTTTTGGAACAGTCTTTGCAAGCTCCTTGGTGTTCAAGTTAAACTATCTACAGCAAATCATCCACAGACTGATGGACAAACAGAACGGGTGAATCAAGTCCTAGAGCAATATCTCCGTTGCACTAGCAACTATCACCAAAATGATTGGTTTGAGTTGTTACCCTTTGCAGAGTTTGCCTATAACAACAGTGTTCATGCATCTACTAAGCAAACTCCCTTCTTTGCAAACTATGGACAACATCCAAGGATGGATATACAACTCTCAAATCATGTCAAGAACCCAGCTGCCAGAGACAAGGCCCAGTACCTGATGGACATCCACAAAGACCTTAAGGAAGAGATCCATAAAGCTCAACAACAATATAAGTACTATGCAGATCAACATCGTGTCCAGAATCCATCGTATCAAATTGGGGATAAAGTATGGTTACTCAGAAACAATTTGCAAACTTCAAGGCCTTGTGCAAAGTTAGATCATCAAAGATTTGGTCCATTCACCATCTTGGCCAAGATTAATCCAGTTACCTTCAAGCTTCAGCTACCAAGTACCATGAGAATACATCCAGTCTTCCATGTATCTAGTTGGAACCATATCAGTTTTCACCATTGAGGGGGGAGAGACCTAGTCCTTCACCACCTATCGAGATTGATGATCATGAAGAATTTGAAGTCGAGCATGTCCTAGATTCGAGAATATCCCGAGGAAGATTAAAGTACCTTATTCATTGGAAAGGGTATGACATCAGTGATCGTACTTGGGAACCTGCAGAAAACCTTCAAAGAGCACCAATCAAGGTTCGAGAATTCCATAAGAAAAATCCAATAAAGCCGAGACCAGAGAACGTGACCGCTCCTCGTGGAACTCGTCGCTTGAGGGGGAGGTAATGTCATGGATAAAGGAAACTCTCAGATTCCATGTGAATCCTATATCTCACGATTGGTTCAGAATTTGGGGAAACTAATGTTTCCATTGCGTCGGGAACATGCCGAAACCCTTAGATCGACTATCTTCTTGCTTGATTCTGACATCCAAAGACCATGCTACGAATTGATGACATCATCGATGACATCATCAATTAGTAACCGCCCTAGAACCGCCCTTGGGAATCCTATATAAGGAGGGGTTGGCCGCATTCATAATCAGTCTTGCCAATACCAGTCTTGGGAGCTCAAGGAGTCGTGGCCGCCAAGTAAGTACTCTTCAAGTTCCAGTTCTAGTTCTTGTCTTGTTCCTTGTTCTAGTCTAGTTCTTGGACATCCCATCTTGTCCCCTTGTAATCTCGTAGTATGAGATCCTGTCCAGTTCTTTCCTGTATCCAGTTCATCTCCCAGAAGGGAGTTCTTGTAATCCAGATATCTTGTCTCATACTTACGATCCCGGGCTGTGGGATCTCCTGTATCATCTCTAGTCCAGTTTTTCATACCTATTGGTCCCAGGTTGCGGGACATCTTGTATCAGTCACATATTCTTGTATCATTTTCCCTACGTGGGTATTCTTGTAATCATAAGTGTATTTCGGAAATCTTGTCTACTGTACTCAGAGAGCACAATCTAGTGCCCCTCTGACAATAGTCATCTTCGAGTATCTTGTCCGCTTGAAATACTTGAGTCATTATTGACTTTCCCCTAGGCGTAGTCACTGTATCTCCACTGTTGGTTCTCCCAGAAGTTCCTTGTCCCTCTGATTCTCCTCTTTCATTCATCTGATGAAGGTTTTTAGTTACTACATAGATCTGGCCCATCTTGTCCATGTAAACTCCACCTTCATACTTGAGAGCTGGTCTTGGAACTATTTCAGATTTTGTAGTGTTTATCATTCTTGCTACTCACCTGTGTAGACCATCAAGGTAGATGGGTATTCCTTCCAAGTTAGTGAATATGTATTGATGAGACATCTGATATTCCCCTTCCACTATAGACATAAGACCTTCCCTAGGTACTGGACTATGCATGTCTTCAGAAGCCAAGATTCTCTCCCAATTAAATGACATTTCTGACTCACTCGTCTGTGAACTTAGCACGTAGCATTAACCACTAAGTTATGAGTCCCCGACTTGGTTGTGTGGTTGACACTAGCCTTAGATGATTTGGTACTTTATCTATCTCTTCCTAAGTGTCTACTTGATCTTCGGTTCATAAACCTTGTCTACAAGTCCAAAATTGTCCTTTGTATTGCTCAAAATCTTGTGAAACCGCTTGCTTCCTAGTCCAACCTGAGGGTCTACTTAAAAATACCATATCTAATAATACACATATCATTTTTATCGTAACTATGGATTCTTTTGTAGTACTCCCTAGGAGCTTTCCAACGAACCCAAAATCACTCCAAACAAATTTCGTATGAGAAAGTTATGCCAGTTCAGGGTTCTCGGGGTTAAAACAGGGAAACAGGATCTTCCTAGGAGTACTTCACGATAGGCGATATGATAACAAATTTTCCACCATACACGGTACCACTATGGACGATACCACCTTAGACGATACCATACAACCAAGGTGATACCAACTTCAACGATTCGATACTGCTATCCCGACGATAGGATACTGGAAATGGCCGCGATATGATACCAAGTCACCTCACGATACGATACCACTCGCTAGATGATACCACTAGGTCCACGATACTATACCAACCTCACGATAGGATACCAAAAATCACACGATATGATACCAAGGTAGTGGACGATATGATACCTAAGCACTACATGATACGATACCAAAATGGTCATGATACGATACTAAGGTGACAGGTGATATGATACCAAAAATTTGCACGGTATGATACTGGAACTCTCACGATACGATTCTGGTTCAATGGACGATACGATACCACTTTTTGGCACAATACGATGCTAGAATAGGCACGATATGATACCGCTGGATCGACGATACAATACTGTGACCGGGACAATACGATGCCACCGAGGCGATCGCGATCGCGATACCAGCACTTGGCGATATGATACCAGAATGGTATTGCGATACCTAAAGTGGGCGTGCAGGATACGATACCTCGACAAGTATCGTGATACACAAGAATTCTGTTATCATTATACCAAAACTCAATCGGACATGATACATGGAGATTTTTAAGGCCAAATTCAAAATTTTTTGCAGACATGTGTATCTTAGTTCTCCTTATCATTCCTATCAGCCTGTAGATGCAAAGCCACCCTCCAAACTTGCAATATTCCCCTCACGATACGAGACGTAGTTCTTGTCACTCTACAATACTCTCACCCAAATTTTGGTGTTTTCTAAGAGTTTTTCAAGAGTGATTCTTCAACGTTTTAGCTCTGAACAACCTCTATGCTTCTTGCTCGCAGCCACAAGTGAAAAATGAGGTGAATGTACAGTCGAAAATGGAAGAAATCAGAGAATATAAAGATGGGAGAAGATGTTGATGATGATGAAGATGAAGAAGAAGAAAAAATTAAAAACTGAACTAAAAATGGTGATTTTTTTTACCTTCCAACGTCGTTGCTCTATGTCTTACCATCACACACTCGTCCTCCAAGCTCTCTCCCCGGCAACGACGCCAAATTTTGTGTCACTCTAGCACAATGGCAAGTACCAAGTGAGGAGCTTCACCTCATAAATGTCAATCCGCGGAGATGTGAGGACCGGTATGAAGACCAAGAGCCATTGAAGTGCACAAGTGCATGAGTGAAAGCATACCAACATGCACACACATACACACACACGTGCACAAGGTAAGAGCAAAGAGTGGAACAATGGAAGATCTTCGATTACCAAAGAACTCTCTTACAAAGCTCATATCTATAACAAGCTAACCCCCTAAAATGAGCTCTCGAGCCCTTTTTATAGTTTTTTGAGTAGTTTTGGTGCTATCCAGACCTAGTGTTTGGCCTAATTAAAAATTAGGTTCTAGGGCTTATTTGGGGGCTCAAACAGATTCTAGAAATTATGAAAATTGGTAGGATGATACTTCTAACACTCCTCAAGCTCAAGGACTCCTTGGCTTGAACAAAATGGAGTTACAAAAATAGAAAATGGTATTTACAATGGTTTTTAGTAATAAAAATCACTATTTTTATAGGGATTTCTTCTGAAAATTTGACATGTGCTTCTTGGAGCTCCCTACATGCTCCTTCTTCTTGTGTGTCCACTCCATTGATGTGCTTCCATGCTTCTGCGTGACCTTGACTGCTGTCAACAATGTCACCTTAGCTGCTAGGTGCATAAGGTGAAAAGAAATAAACATGTTAAAAAGAAGAAAAGGTGGCTTGAAGAATGTGGAAAAAGAAGTTAAAATAGGTCCTCCCAACTATGCAAATAACTCTAGTGAAAGGTGACTCAATATATGTCACCTTAGCCACTAGGTGCATGCTTGGCAACCCAAATCAACAGAACTAGGAGTTCCTTGACCATTGGTGGCAAGAAAAAAAAGAGAAGCACACACTACCTCTGAACCTTTAAGGCCTCCATAAGTTTTGGTGGTGGAAAACTACAAATATGCCATCGGGATAGTCAGGACCTAGATCTACCTCAGGGTAAATGCTAAGCACAAGAAGCAAAACCTATCAAGGGATGAGAGAAACTAAGAAGGGGAGAGTGTTGCATAATAAAGAGGCAAACAAAAGTAGGCCCCAAAAATTTTCCAAATCTAGGCATAAGTTTTCTTCTTCAAATTTTCAAGTTATTCTATTAGGAGCCATGTAAATCTCTAGAGTCCTCTAGATGCATAAATCCGAAACATTGTAACATTAGCCTTGTACAATAGTAGGAATTTAGAGATTTCCAATAAAAGTGTCGATCTGTTGTGTGAAAGGACCATTTTTAGGGCACATATATATAAGTCACTTGATGACTCTTTGTAAAGAGTTTTTGCCATTGTGAGTAATCAAGTTGTAATTTCGAATTTTCTTCTTCTCTATGAGTATCTTCTTCTCTAGGATCTTGTATGTGTGTTTGATGCTTGAAATGTCTATTTAGGATTGTTGTCTACCCCATCATATCTTGTTTTAGCCACTATAATGCATGTGTGAAGCTTGGCGAGCTGTAGAGTAGGAGTTCATGTTTCCTAGCACTCACTATTTTCCTAATAACTTGAAGCATGTTTCTCAGATGAGGCTGAAAATACGATGTTTAGATGCATCACATTGAGAACTTCAAAAAGAACCCAGTATTGACAATATTTAGAGTTCAAAACTCAAAGAAAAGTCCTAATTTATGCTTCTTGTTGTTACAAGTATTTCGATGTGCATTTCTAGTGTGATATGTGATGTGGAATGTAGATGAACCCATGTTACATGCATTGTTAGCACTTTCACTTCATTTTCCATCATGTGTGCACACGCCTTCATACACTTGATATGTCTAATTTCATGGGTTGATAATTAAACATGTATTAATCCACCACTATATGCGCTTGTGGGTGATTGAGGTATAGTATCAGTTAGCACAAGTCCCTAAGGCTCTATGACTTAAGTACACAGTAATGATAATAAGGGATGTTGGAATGTGATAAATTTGGTCACCTTTGTTGATGTGTAAAACACCACAAGAAATGAATTATGTGACACTAGAACACCTCTATGATCACCATTAACTCATTGCCACTCCAAACTTTGAGAAATGATAGGCAAAACCAAGAACTTTACTTCTTCAGAATTTTCCAGTCACTAAATGACATACCTTCAGTATTTTGCTAATCTCTCTTAGCTCAAATATTATTTCTACAATATCTTTTAATGGATGAAATTAGAAGAGTAGAGCTTTCCAACAAGCTATTATATGCAAGAAACGGATCTCTAGAACTCAAGATATAGCCTTCACAAGATGACCCTGTGTGACTTCCAAAAATGGAATTTTTGCCTGTTTTAGTAATCCTGAGTGTCGAAAAATGAAAATTCCATGCCTAGCATCGACTTGCAACCAAAAGTCGATGCCAGGCATCAACTTTGTGTTTTTTCAGCCACTTTTTTGTTCCTAAAATAGGCGCGTTTAACCACAAGATATGAATGAAGCACTTTTATGCCAGAAGTCGATGCCAGGCATCGACTTTATGCTGAAACTCAATGCGAGGCATCGAGTTGCTCCAAAAACTTCATGTTTTTAGAAGATTCAACAATAGGTAACACTGAGAGAATGAAAACAATGACTTATCAGCCAAGATTCGATGTCAGGCATCGACTTCCCGCATAAAACTGAACCTTTCAACATACATTCGATGCCAGGCATCGACTTGCTTGAAAAACTTCAATTCTTCAAAACATTACAGAGAAGAAAAACACTGGAGATGGAAGAAGAAGACTTATACACAGAACTTTAACAAACTCTTTCCATAACTATGAAAACTCACAAATGCACATGTGCTTTCTCACGCAGAGAAGCCCGACAATTCTCAGTCATACAAAATGAGTACTAACTCACTTTCTCATTGTCTTCCTCTTCGTGTCAGTTGATACAAACTAACTTATATAGAGTTTCTTATTCTCGTGATTTTTAAAAAAACTTCTAGAACTAAAGTGAACTAACTTTACAAATATAATACACTTGTGAATTTGTCCCTTCACATAGGCATGTGGTTTTCTTCCTAAGATTTGACCTTCAAATATATGTCCAATTAGTGATTGTTTCTCCAACAGCTCCCCCTCAATCACTATTTGACATTCTCTATTTCTTCATATCATCTTCTTTTCTTTTACTCCTGCCATGCTTTTGAATCTACTGGTCTTCACACCATCCAAGCTCTTTGTCATTATATCTGCTATCTGATCTTTTGTAGAAATGTATTCCACATCAATTTCTTTCTCCATTACCTTTTCTCTCAAGAAATGATAATGTATCTCTATATGTTTTGTTCTTGCATGAAATACTGGATTGGCTGCAAGATAAAGTGAACTCATACTATCTCCATGTATTGTAGGTATACCTTGATCAATGCCCAAGCTTTTGAACAATGTCTGCATCCATATGACCTCCTTAGTTGCTTCCAGAAGTCCTTTGTACTCAGCTTCGGTTGATGATAATGCTATTGTACGTTGTTTCTTTGAACACCAACTTACAAGCTTATCACCAATGTATATCATGTAGCCATGAGTTGATCTTCTGTCATCCTGGTTACCTGACCAGTCTGAGTCACTATAGGCTCTCAACTTCAAATCTGATGTAAAAGGATAATATAATCCTTCCTTTATAGTTCCTTTGATATATCTGAGAACTCTTTGACCTGCAATCCAATGTGGGTCCTTTGGACAATGCATGAATTGTGACAAAACTCCCACTGCATAACTAAGATCAGGTCTTATTAGTGTAGCATAAATCAAACTACCCACAAGAGATTGATACTTCCTCATATCTTTGTATTCTGCACCATCATATTTGCTGAGCTTGTGATTAACTTCAAGTGGAGTTGAAGCTTCTCTATAGTTTTCCATATCAAACTTCTTCAATAGATTCAGAAGATACCTTTCTTGTGATACATATATGCCATGATCTGTATAAGTGACTTCCATTCCAAGAAATATATGATAACTTTCTTAGATCAGTGATCTTGAATTCTTTTTCAAGTAATCTCTTTACCTCCTTGATTCCTTCATCTGAAGTACCTATGATTATAATGTCATCTACATAAATACAAATGTAGATTGTACCTCCCTCTGTTCTTTTGATGAGTAGAATTGGATCTGCTTTTAAACTTTGATATCCAAGATCATTCAAATACTTCACCAGTCTATAGTTCCATGCTCTTGGAGCTTGCTTCAATCCATAGAGTGCTCTTCTCAGTCTACAAACAAAATTTGGATACCTGGAATTATTAACCCTTGAGGTTGTTCCATGTATACCTCATCTAATATGTATCCATTCAAGAATGCATTCTTTATATCCAATTGACTTAGAGTCCATCCATTTGAAGCTGCAATAGCAATGATTGTCCTTATAGTTGACATCTTAGCTACAGGACTGAATGTCTCATCATAATCTATGCCATAGGTTTGGGCATAGCCTTTCACCACCAGTCTAGCTTTGTATCTGGCTATAGTTCCATCTGCAAGCTTCTTCACTTTATAAACCCATTTATTTCCAATTACTTTCTTACCATTTGGCTTAGGAACAAGCTCCCATGTCTTGTTCTCCTCTAGTGCATTGAACTCTTCCTTCATTGCTTCTTCCCATTGTTTCTTACCTTTTGCTTCATCATAGTTCTGAGGTTCTTCATCATCTTTGACCATATATGCATAGTTCTTTTGAGTTATGTAAGAAGTATCATAAGAATACCTTTCTGGTTGTCTTCTAGTCCTGCTTGACCTTCTTGGTTCACATTCTTCATATGTGTTTGGATACACCTCTTCATCAAATATAGGAGCTTCTTCATTTCTTCCTGTTAATCCACTTCTGGATGTCCTTGCTTGCATATATTCTTCATCTCGATTCACCTGCACAATTGATTTTCCTTTCTCACATCTTCTTACCTCTTCTTCAAATTCTTCAGCTGTTTGACTTTGATCTGCATACCAACTTTTCTGTTCATCAAATGTAACATCTCTAGAAACAAGAAATTATTTGGTTAAAGGATTCCACAACCTATAACCCATCTGCTTTTCATCATAACCTATGAACACATATTTTTCTGCCTTTGGTTCAAGTTTATGTCTAAGTTGTGATGGCACATAAGCATATGCAATTGATCCAAACACTCTACAATGATCTAGTGTTGGTTTCTTACCCCACCAAGCTTCATATGGAGTAATTCCATTGAGAGCTGCACATGGTAATCTATTCACAAGATATGTAGCTGTATTTACAACCTTAGCCCAAAGATAATTTGGACAATTCTTCTCCTTTAGCATAGCTCTAACAAACTCAAGCAAATTCATGTTCCTTCTTTCTACTACACCATTTTGTTGTGGTGTATACCTGTAAGTTATTTCTCTCTTAATACCTGCATTCCAAAGATAATCATTGAACTCTTGGGAGAAGTATTCTCCCCCTCCATCAAACCTCAGTCTCTTAAGCTTTTGACCTATGACTCTCTCTCCATATGCATGAAAATGCTTGGAGGCTCCAAACACTTTTGATCTTTCCTTCAAAACATATAATGTTATCCATCTTGTAGCATCATCAATGAAAAGAACATAATACCTTGAGCCACTGATAGATCCTTCTTTTGTTGGTCCCCATACATCTGTATGAATGAGCTCTAGTACTCCATCATGTTTGAATCCTTTCTTTTGAAATGGTAACCTGTGTGCTTTACCCATTTGATATGCTTCACATTTATAAACCATATGTTTTGACTCTGCACATTTGGTAATCCTAGTACAGACGGATTTGCAATCATAGCTTTGATTCCTCTTTCATTGAAATGACCTAATCTCTTATGCCAGAGATCAAGTTCTGTAATCACTCCTTCACCATGTGTGAGCAAAGCTTGACCAATGTTCCCTTGTACTCTTAAAGTAAAGAGTCTACCTTCTTTCTTACCACAAACAATCTGATTATATCCATTCTGTGGATCTTCAACAAATACTCCTTCATTTGTAAACCTGACTTGGAAACCTTTTTCAACTCTTGCATTTCACTTTTCCACTTGAATGTACACACTGTCTTTATTATCACCTGTTTGAACTGTATGACTAGAAATGCCTTTTTCCAATTCTTACATCAATTCTATGTTTCCTGACAAATGATTAGAACATCCAGAGTCAATGTAAAATACCTTTAGATCTTCTTTATCTGATGTGCTGATTGAGTTCATCATCAATGATGTATGACTTTCATTCTGTGTGTCATTTACATAATTGTAGTCGGTTGTGTTGTAGGACTGATTCTGTCCCCAACTTCTTCCTCCACCTCTACCATAGCCTCCTCTTTGACTTTGTCTACCTCTTTGAAAACTACTTTGATATCTTCCACCTCGGCCTCTGCTATTTTTGTTTTGATTCTGGTTTGATCCTTGTTGATTGTGCAAACATTCATGAGCCAAATGATTACTCAATCCACAGATCGAGCAAGCCTTCTTGTTGTTATTTTGATTACCTCTTCCTCTTCCAAAACCTCTTGGTCTTCCTCTACCAGTGCCTTTACCTCTTGCATAATAAACTTCAGAAGTTGACTCTTCTTCATCCTTTGCTTAACCTTTATCTCCTTTCTTCTTGTTCTTCATGTACATTGCAGAACTTTATCCTTTATCTCCATCTCCCTTCAAGTCTCGCTCAAATGTGAGCATCAAACCAAGCAACTGGTTCAAATCTGGAACATAATGATTTAATGAAAGTTCTGTTGATAAGACAAAAGGTTTCCATCTTTCATCCCCTCTCAAACCTGTAAGTAATTGAGCAGTCAACCTGTGATCCTCAATATCTTCATCTATGGATCCAAGACTATCTGCGAGATCCTTCATCTTAGTGACATAATCACTAATACTTTGACTTGGATTCTTCTTGAATGTTGTAAACTCTGACCATAGACTTGCTTTTCGTGCTTTAGTAGTGCTTTGGAAATGATAATCCAATGCATTCCATATATCTTCAGATGATTCCAATCCTCTGATGTGTGGTAGCAAATGATCAGAGACTGTATTGTAGATGTAGGTTTTTGCACTTGCATCCTTCTTTTGCCAATGCTTTAAAGCATAAAGTTCCTCTTTCTTTGGTCACCTTTCATCTTCAAATACTGGCTTCTCTTCTTCACCTATTACATATACCATGAGATCCTTACTCATAAGTAAGGCTTCCATTCTCATTACCTATGCGGGGTAATTATCTCTGTCCAGTTTGTCAATGGAGATATGATCTGCCATACTCCTTTCCTTCTGGTGCAACCTGTGAGCTTAAAGGACAAAGGATAATACCTTTTGGAGTTCTTTGTGTATGAGGATACTTTTGAAGTAATCTTTTGATGCCTTGTGTCTTCAAATGCTTCACCTTTCAAACTTAAATGAAAAACTTTTCAAAACTTCTCGTACCTTTGTCACCTTCTACTCTTTAGGACCTTTCTACTCTGATACCACTTATTGATGTGTAAAACACCACAAGAAATGAATTAATGTGACACTAGAACACCTGTATGATCAACATTAACTCATTGCCACTCCAAACTTTGAGAAATGATTGCCAAAACCAAGAACTTTACTTCTTCAGAATTTTCCTATCACTAAAATGACATACCTTCAGTATTTTGCTAATTTCTCTTAGCTCAAATATTATCTCTCCAAGATATTTTAGGGGATGAAAGTAGAAGAGTAGAGCTTTCTAAGAAGCAATCATATGCAAGAAACGGATCTCTAGACCTCAAGATATAGATTTCACAAGATGACCCTATATGACTTCCAAAAATGGCATTTTTGTCTGTTTTAGTAATCCTGAGTGTCTAAAAATGAAAATTCGATGCCTACCATCGACTTGCAACCAAACTTTGTGCTTTTTCAGCCTTTTTTTGTTCCTGAAATAGGCGCGTTTAACCACAAGATATGAATGAAGCACTTTTATGCTAGAAGTCGATGCCAGGCATCAACTTTATGTTGAAACTCGATGCCAGGCATCGAGTTGCTCCACAAACTTCATGTTTTTAGAAGATTCAACAACAGGTAACACTCAGAGAATGAAAACAATGACTTATCAGCCAAGATTCAATGCCAGGCATCGACTTCCTGCATAAAACTCAACCTTTCAACATACATTCGATGCCAGGCATCGACTTGCTTGGAAAACTTCAATTCTTCAAAACATTACAGAGAAGAAAAACATTGGAGATGGAAGAAGAAGACTTATACACACAACTTTAACAAACTCTTTCCATAACTATGAAAACTCACAAATGCACAGGTGCTTTCTCACGCAGAGAAGCCCGACAATTCTCAGTCATACAAAATGAGTACTAACTCACTTTCTCATTGTCTTCCTCTTCACATCAGTTGATACAAACTAACTTATATAGATTTTCTTATTCTCTTGATTTTTAAAGAACTTATAGAACTAAAGTGAACTAACTTTACAAATATAATACACTTGTGAATGTGAAGAGTGCTCTCCACCTACTAGCAATTAGATAAATTCCTTTTGGGAGTATCTAATTGACTTAGATAGCTACCAATCATGAGTTATTTCAATAAAAAGGATCAATTGTACATTGAGAATGATGCTTAGCAATTTGAAGTAATATCCCGATATTTTTAGGGTGTTATAGTATGCAGACCACTAAGGAGCAATGTGATGCTATCTCGCGATTGTAAAAAGGAATGCTAATGAAACTTTGCAGCTATGAAGTAGACAGTGTGCTGAATCAATAGAACCTTAAACCACATCAAATGATCAACTATGCCCTAAGAACAAGCTCTAAGAAGTTCATTGTTCTAAGATGGTTATATCAGAGAAGTGAAGTAGAAATATGATCAATGTGTATGTATTACATCACATAGAAATACAAAGACATTGGCAATGCATAATTGCACAATGTGAGGGTAGTGGAAGTGGCTATAAAATGAGCTCATTAATCACACAAATACCTCTCAATTGATGTCACTAATTGAGATCTCTTTTCATGCAAGTTTTTGACCCACTTTTATAGTTAAAGTTGGAGCCAAGCTTTGAATTCAAATCCTAATTCTCACCATAAAGTGAGTCCTAGACTTTAGGCTTTATTCTCTCATCTATTATCCATCAAGAATTTGAGATTTGATTCCTTCTAACTCCATGTGGGGTTAGTGCAATTATCATATGCACTTTTACAAGGATAAAAAGTAATTGAATTTTACAAGGGAATAGTCATATGTGACTATACATGCTAATTGTTTAAGTATGTAGGCTTGGACTCATTTTCCAATAGTATCCTTGTCTTGGGAAGGGTTAAGATAGAATTCTCAAGTGTGGCTTGTGCAATTTCAATCATTTTTTTGCATATTTCCAATCTCTCCTTCTCCAAATCTCCTCTAGGATAACTTCTTTTGTGTTGTTCTATGCTAGGTTGTGCCTCTATCCTGGATTGATAGGATTTCAAACACACGTTCAAGTCTTCAGGCATGGGATCTGCTAGGAAATATCCTGAAAAAATTTTCATTGACTCTTTGGTTACCACCTGAGCCTTCTGAGGTGTCTTTTGATTTTCAACTCTCTTAGTTTCTTCTAAAGTTTTCTCCTTTTCTTCACTCTTTCTTGTAATCCATTTGTTTTTAACTTCGTTGTACTGTGACTTCCATCTTTGAGTCTTTTTACTTTCAGAGGCCTCCTTTGGTTCCATTGAATCATCGACTCTCTAAGCTTCAGGTTCCTGTTCCTTCCCAGCCTTTGGGTGGTACAATACTCCTTTTAAATTCTTTGGCTTTGGCTCAGGTTATTGCCTTAGTGGCACAATGTATTATTTATCACTTCATGATGACTCAATCACTTTGATCATATTGATTTGCATAGTAGGGGAGACCTTATTAGGGTTCTTAGGGTAATCTCAAAACAAATGCTCTTTGCCACATTCATTGCAATAGCCTTTCCACACATGGGGGGTGGTGGGTTATACGATAAGGTGCATTCCCTAATGAAATGATCTCCTCCAAATCTATAGCATGGTCCTCTTGGTGCATGCAGTTTAGTTGGTGGTCTAATACGAAGTGGGGCTCTAGGTGTAGTGTATATAAGACTCGCATATTCTGGTCCATAAGAGTTTTCATATCCCTCATATCCATACTAATGTTGCTCATAGGTTTGATCATATTTAGTAAGACATGTCATAGGGATAGTATTCCCTAAGTGTCCGATTGAATCTTGGGCTTAAGTTTTTTGTGTTGGTCAAAGGTGTGGCTGGCACTATGGCTCTTTCTAGATTTTCTTCTGGTTGGGTGTACTTTATTCATACTACATTATGTGGATGTGGTGGTTATTGTCCTAACATGGGTTGTGGCTGGTGGAGACCTTTAATTCTCCAAATGTCTGATCTCACTTGATTTAAGAACTCCTCCATATGAGGAATAAACCAAACTTTACACAAACTTTACATTAACTTTCAAGTTCATTAAGAAATACTTCTCTGTGTGAAGTTTTCTTCAGCTTCAATAAGTCTGCTTTAGAAATAGACTTCAATCTCTGCAGATGACTTTGGTTTTAATCATTCAAATGATATACATATATTCATACTACCTTTGCACAATCATAATGATCACTAGTTCTTCAAAAGAACCATTAGATCTTTAATTTGATCACTTAGATCAAACATATGTCAAAAACTACCTTCCCGAAATGGCGACTTTGACATGGTCAACTTCTTAAACTGATTTCTCTCAACGTATAACGCATTTTGCTAAATGCTTTTAGCCAAAGCTTCCTTATCTTTTAACTTAAATTTTGAATGCTCAAACATAAAAGACTTTACACTGAGCATTAAGATCCAATCAAATCTTCAAGTAGTAAAATGCACGATTCTGAGAACTTCACTTGGAGAGTTCTACATATGAATGTTCCTACTTGTTATACACACAACCTGAAGAGAATTCGATCATCAAACTTTTTGCATAGCTTGATTAGCTTTTGAATTAGATGTGTACAGAAGATTTTTGATTCACATGATCAAGATGAGAGAATTCTAAGATAGACTAGTTGCTAATCTCACGAGAAAAAACTTTTTGTCAACATATCTACCACTAGCTTTTTGGTTGGTGTATACATGACTTCAATTTCTTTATCAAGCACCTTTTCTCTTAAGAAATGATATTGAATCTAAATGTGTTTACTTCTGGCATGAAAAACACGATTAGCTACTATATACAATGAACTATTC
The DNA here is from genome assembly GCA_020310875.1 of Ceratopteris richardii. Lineage (NCBI taxonomy): Eukaryota > Viridiplantae > Streptophyta > Polypodiopsida > Polypodiales > Pteridaceae > Ceratopteris > Ceratopteris richardii. The sequence goes on from CM035408.1 coordinate 44,293,568, forward strand.
CTAGACTTTTCAATTAAGTCTTCAACCAAATTACTTCTTTTGAAACTTCCACCATTCCTTTGTATTCAGCTTCTGAAGATGACAAAGCATTTGTATGTTTCTTCTTTGAACACCAAGAAAGTAGCTTATCTCCAACATAACCCAGATAACCATGAGTAGATCTTCTATCATCTAAATTACCTGCCCAATCTGCATCACTATACACTTTACGTCTAGTATGAAAAGTGAATCCATAATACAAACCTTCATTTAGAGTCCCTTTGATATATGTTAGCACTCTTTGTGCTAAAATCCAATGGGTTTGCTTTGGGCAATGCATGAATTGTGATAAGACACCAACTGCATATGAAAGATCTAGTCTTGTCAAAGGTACATAGATTAAACTACCTACCAAACTCTGATATGTCTTCATGTCCTTGAACTCTTCTCCTCCATACCTGCTTAATTTATGATTGACCTCCAAAGGTATGGTTGAAGGCTTAAAATTTTCCATATTAAACTTCATGAAAAGATTCTTCAAATATCTTTCTTGTGTGACATATACTCCATGTGGAGTATACATAATCTCTATCTCTAGGGAATAAGAAAAATTTCCCAAATCACTTATCTTGAATTCCTTTTCCATTAGCTTCTTGAGCTCCTTAATTCCTGAGCATCTCTACCTGTGATAATAATGTCATCAACATAAATGCAAACATAAATGTAACCATCTTCATTTGCTTTGACTAGCAAACTACTATCTGCCTTTGAAGCTTGGTATCCAAGTTCATTCAAGAACTTGAAAAGTTTTGTGATTCCATGCCCTTGGAGCTTGCTTTAAGCCATACAAAGGTCTCTTGAGCTTACAAACATAATCTAATCCATTTGACTCTTTGAAACCCTCTGGTTGCTCCATGTATACTTCATCTGCAATATATCCATTTAAAAATGCAGTCTTTACATCTAATTGAGATAACTTCCAACCTTTACATGCAGCAATAGCAATTAAAGTTTTGATTGTAGACATCTTAGCCACTAGACTAAAGGTTTCATCATAGTCCACTCTATGTGTTTGGGCATATCCTTTGACCACAAGTCTAGCCTTGTACCTAGAAACTTTTCCATCTACAAACCTCTTTGTCTTATACACCCACTTGCATCCAATTACCTTATGATTTTTCGGTCTTGGCACCAATTCCCATGTCTCATTCTCAAATAGAGCATCATACTCTTCTTTAATTGCTTTTTCCCAATTTGTTTTACCCTTTCCTTCATCATAAGTTGATGGATCTTCATCTCTCTTCACAATGTAAGCATAATCCCTGGTTTTCAAGAAAGAAGTATCATAGCTATACCTGATAGGTTGTTTGCTTTCTCTTGATGAACTTTTAATTTCTGCACTCCTTGAAGTCTCGACTTCATTTTGTTCTAGATCAAACCTTGGTCTATCTTCATAATTGTCCTGCATTTCATTTCTACAAACATCATCATCATTATCTTCTTCATATACTTTCATCTTTGACTTTCCTTTCCTTTTGATTTCTTCAAGATCTTTGCATACATTGTTTGATCCTATAAACCATGTGCTTTGCTCATCAAATGTGACATCTCTTGAAACAAGAAATTGTTTTGTGGATGGACTCCACAACCTGTATCCCATTTGTCTATCATCATACCCAATGAACACATACTTTTCTACTTTAGGTTCTAGCTTATCTCTCAATTGAGATAGAGTATAAGCATATGCCAAACATCCAAATATTTTGCAATGATCAAGAGTAGGTTTCTTACCCCACCATGCTTCATAAGGAGTCCTTCCGTCCAAACCTTTGCAAGGCAACCTATTCACAAGATAAGTTGCAGTATTAATTGCTTCTACCCACATATAATTAGGGCACATCTTTTCCTTTATCATTGATCTCGCAAATTCTACAAGAGTTCTATTTCTTCTTTTTGCAACTCCATTTTGTTGCGGGGAGTACTTGCAAGTCACTTTTCTTTTTATACCTCCATTCCACCTATAATCATCAAATTCCTTAGAAAAATATTCTCCCCCTCCATCTGATCTCAATCTCTTAAGCTTTTGTCTTGTAATTCTTTCTACATAAGCATGGTAGTGTTTAAATGACTCAAACACTTAAATTTTATCCTTGATTACATACAAAGTAATCCACCTGGTTGCATCATCAAAAAACAACACATAATACCTTGATCCATTTATGCTATAGTCCTTTGAAGGACCCCACACATCTGTATGAACCAATTCAAGCATATTTGAATACTTGTATCCTTTCTTATTGTATGATTTCTTGTGAGCTTTACCTAGTTGACACACCTCAGAGTTGTATATCATATGTTGACCTTCAATATCTGATAGACCAAGCACTGCACCATTCTTTGTCATTTCTTTTATTCCTCTTTCATTGAAATGTCCTAACCTCTTATGCCATAGATCCAATTCAGATATCTTTTGACTTCCATAAGTAAATAATGTATGTCCCACATTACCTTGGACTTTGAGAGTGAATAACCTTCCTTCCTTTTTCCCTGTAACAATGCTTTTATATCCTTGACTGGGATCTTCAACATAAACACCATCACTTGTAAATCTGACTTCATATCCCTTCTCAACAATTTGCCTTACACTTATTAGATTTTTAGGAATTTTTGGAACATAAAGTACCTTGCTTAGAAGTGTGCTTCCACTCTTTGTCTTCACTGCTTTCAACTTTGTGTTTGGTGTTGTCTCCTGTTTGAATTGTATGTCCATTCACTTTGGCTTCCATATCATTCATTAAGGAAATATTGCCACTCACATGATTGCTACATCCTGAGTCAATATAAAACACCATTTAATCTTCATTAGTTACTTCATGTGTTGCATTCAAGATGAGAGTCAAGTCTTCCTTCTTATCTAAAGCATAATTGTAATAGGTGTTGTTGTAGGACTGAGTTTGGAAATTCCTTCCACCTCCTCTAGCAAATGAAGTCCTACCACGTCTTCCTCTCAAATTGCCTCTTTGATTTCCACCTCCTCTTCCTCTAGGACTGAAATTCTGATTATGAATTCCACCATTTTGATTATTGTACCAGCAATAATTTTCCAAATGATTTGTTCTTCCACAAATGCAAGAAGCGTTAGCATTTTCTTTATTCTTACCTCCTCTACCTTTACCTCTGAAATTCATCTTTCGTTTCATGAAGTTCACTTGACTTGAAGATCCTTCTTCATCATTTGATTGCTTGCCTTTAGCATTCTTCTTCTTGTCCTTTGAATACATTGCTTGACTTGAGCTTATGTCATTCTCTCCTTTAATGTCCTACTCAAATGTTAGCATATGTCCTAGCAATTGATTAAGATCAAGAGTAAAATGATCTAATGATAATTTTGTAGAAAATATAAACAGGCTTCCACTTTTCATCTCCTCTTAGACCTGTGAGTATTTTCCTTACCAACTTGTCTTCTTCAATATCTTCATCTACTACTCCCAAACTTTTTGCAATGTCCTTCATCCTTGTAACATAAACAGAGATTGACTAAGAACCTTTCTTCTTGAAAGTTGTAAACTCAGTCCATAGTGAAGCCTTCCTCGATTTGGTTGTGTTCCAAAAGTGTTCCTCCAAGGCATTCCATACATCTGCTGCACTTTCTAATTCTCTAATGTGTGGTAGAAGATAATCATTTACAGCCATGTAAATGATGCTCCTAGCCTGAGCATCTTTCTTCATCCAATTCTTTGTTGGAGTTAGATGTCTGCGGAAGCACGCGAACAGCACAAGGAAGAAGAAGAAGCTTGGAGCACAACACACAAGATGGAATGTATTACTAGAGAATGTACAAAGATAAGTAGCCCATTAGGGCAATAGGCGTATATACAAGCCGGGGGAAAAAAACCTCCTAAAGAGGGAAAAAAGTGCCCCAGTGGTCCTAGAATGTTCACACACATCACAACCTAAATATATCAACAAATCCCCTGTGGGAGTGATGCGGTGAACAATGAGCTGGCACTCATGTATAAGGAAGTGCCAAACTATGTGGAAATCACTCCACAAAAGGAAGTAAGCCCAAAGCTTTGCGGAAAGGTTCAAACTTCTCCCTAGGCAGAGCCTTCGTGAAAAGGTCTCCAATGTTCTCTTGCGTGTGCACATATGCCAAGCTCATCTCCCCAACAGAGAATCTCTCCCTGACGTAGTGATAATGCACCTCAATGTGCTTAGTGCGAGCATGGAACACAAGGTTCCTCGCAACTGCCAATGCGCTCTGACTATAAGTGAAGATGGTGGTGGCAGAAGTCTGACCAACACCCAAATCAGCCATAAGGCATCTGAGCCACACACACTCAACCGTAGCTGTGAAAGCTGCCCTTTACTCAGCCTCACAACTGGAAGTGGCCACAATAGGCTGCTTCTTGCTCAACCAAGATATACATGAGCTACCAAGCATGAAGCAAAAGCCACTAGTGGACACATGAGTGTCATAGCAACCAACCCAGTCTGAGTCAGAAAAAGCATGCAAATCTCGCGGTAGTGATCCCCCTTGGGATAAAACAACCCAAGTAGCCAAGTACCACTCAAGTAGAGAAAGATGCGCTTAACCGCCTGCCAATGCTTGACACCTGGGCAATGCATAAACCTGCTCATCTGTGAGACAACAAACTGAATATCTAGCTGCGTAATGCATAAGTAAATCAGGCATCCAACAACCTACTGATAGAGGATAGCATCAAATGCATCTCCAACATCATGAAGACTCAATCATAAACCTGTGTCCATAGGAGTGGCAATAGGCTTACAGTCTTCAAGGCCAAAACGCTGCAATAATGTCTCACTATATTTCCTTTGACACAAATCCAATCCACCATCAACTTGCATAAACTGAATGACCAAATAGTGATGCAAATGCCCCAAATCAGACATCTCAAATAAGGCATGCAAATCAGCCTTAAAATCAGCAATATGCCTCTCAATAGGACCAGTGAGCAGCATGTCGTCAACATAGACAACAATGATCAGAAGCACATCATTAGCACGCTTAACATATAAGGTGCTTTCAGTTGGACTGCTCTCAAAACCATGTGCAATAAGATAGGTATGTATCTTCTCATACCAAGCACGTGGTGCTTGCTTCAAACCATATAATGCCTTCTTTAACCTGCACACCTGGTTTTCATGCCCTTTCTGCACAAAGCCATGGGGCTGAAAAACATACACTTCTTCATGCAAGTCACCATTCACAAATGCAGTTTTAATATCCAACTAATGTACATTCCAACCATGATGAGCTGCAAGTGCACAGATGCTCCGAACAGTAGTCACACGGTATGTAGGTGCAAAGGTCTCATCAAAATCAATGCCTCTTTCCTGTGCATAACCCTTTGCAACAAGCCTAGCCTTATATCTGTCAACTGTACCATCCGGTTTATGCTTCAGCTTGTATACCCACTTAGTGCCAATGGCCTTCTTGCCAGGAGGCAAGTCACATAAAGACCAAGTACCATTCTTCATTATAGCATCATATTCAGATTGCATAGCAGCCATCCAATTTTCTGAATTTTGTGCTTAATCAAACGAAACAGGCTCATTCTCATCACAGAGACTAGATGCAGCCATAGCATAGCAATCTGATGCAAAAGAGGCACTATGAGAGCCTGAACGAGTACGATATGACAGAGGTGCATCTAATTTGCTATCACGCAAAGTCTGCACCAGCCATTTTGGCATAGTTCTTGCCTATTCAATATCAGCTCTCTCATCAATAAGTGCATCATCTACATCTGCATCAGAAATGGAATTATCTACATCATCACATGAAACCTACAAAGGCTGAGGAGTTGCCTCATTAGGACCAGCACTAGACTAACCACTTGTAAAAAGAGGCATCAAAGTATCATACATATCTTTGGAGTGAACAGATGTCTCCTTGGTACATGAAAGCAATGGCTCAATAACATCTTCCACAAAAACAACATCACGGCTAACCAGAATGCGTTTAGTCTGTGGATGATACAAACGATAGCCTTTACTTTCAGAACTGTACCCAACAAAAATACATTGTATTGCCTTATCATCCAATTTTCTACGATGTTGTTCAAGCACTAATGCATATGCCAAACAACCAAAAACACGCACATGAGCAACAGATGGCTTGCGGTCATGCCAAGCCTCATATGGAGTGATAGACTGCAACGCTTTAGTGGGACACCTGTTAAGTACATATGCTGCACACATGACAGCCTCAAGCCAGAAACTATGTGGTAAAGCCTGACTCTTGACCATACACCTCGCCATCTCCATGAGTGACCTGTTCTTTCTTTCAGCAACTCCATTCTGTTGAGGTGTATACGGCATTGTACACTGGTGTTTTATCCCACGTTCAGCTAGAAATGCATTAAAATCAGAAGACATATATTCCCCCCCCTCACGATCAGAATGGAGGGTGCCCATTTTACATGCTGACAAATTTTCAGCCAAAACCAAAAACTGTTTGAAGCACATGAACATTTCGGACTTTGCCTTCAATGGAAATACCCATGCATGCCTGGAAAAATCATCAATGAAAATCACGAAGTAAAGGTAGTTTCCAAAAGAGGGTGTTTGCATAGGACCACAAGCATCACTATGTATAAGCTGCAATTTCTGCGTAGCCCGAACTGAACCATCTTTTGGAAAGGGGGAACGCTGCATTTTGCCCAAAATACAGCCTTCACATACATGTTTTCTGGGTGCCTCAAGCTTGGGCAAAGAAGACACCATATCAGATTTTTGCAAGCGTAGCAAACTAGCAAAATTCAGATGACCAAAGCGTGCATGCCAAAGCTTTGCATCTGACATAGCCTGAGAATCATGAACTGCACATGCCGAATCATTAACAGATCTTTCATAGTCTATGAGCTTATATAGCCCACGACATAAAATGCCAGAAGCAATAATAACATCGCCATTTGACAGATCATGAACTGTACATCTGTCATCAACAAATCTCACAACCAAGCCAATCTTGGCTAATGCAGAAACTGATAACAGATTCTTCTTGATCCCTGGCACAAATAAAGCATCTGAAAAAGTGAAAGAACTACCATCAGCAGTAGTCAGAATGATCTTACCAACTCCCATGACAGGATAAGAGGAGTTGTTGGCACATGTAACAGAATTCCCTGTAGGGGCAGGCTCGAGTGAAGAGAAGAAACTGCGCTGCGAGGTAATATGTTTGGTCGCCCCACTGTCAAAGTGCTGGCAAACATCTGAGTCTACTGCAGACATGCACTGCTCATGAGAAGATGGGTCAAAACGGCAAACAGTAGTAAACGCCCATTCTTCTTCCTGCACAAGATTAGCAGACTTTGTTTTTGGTGTAGAGGCTTCTGCAACAACCATTCTAGCCTCTTTCTTCTTTGCCTCTTTTGCAGCCAGTTTTGGATAGTTCTTTATGATATGATCATTCCCTTTACAGTACTTACAAAATAATTTCTGCTTTTCTGTTTTTTTCTCATCTTTGTCTTGGTTCTTCGAATGTGCAGCATTTGCAGATTTCTGCTTACTAGTAGAAGAGCTCCATTTTCCTATGCCCTTCTGACTAGCCAAGAAAGCTTGATCTGCAACACGCATAATGGACCTGTTCTGCCGAGACTGATCTTCCTGCAACAGAACAGAGACTAACTCCTCAAATGATAAGGCATTTGGATTGCCTTTCATCATCAATCGAAGAGTAGAAGCGAAACTCTGATATGAATCAGGAAGACCATTCAGAACGGTCTGCACAAGTGAGCTATCTGGTATAACTGCGTCAGCAGAAATCAATTGTTCCTTCAAGTCTTTGATCTTTGTAAAAAAACTATCCATAGAATCACCTTCATTCATGTGCTCACTCTCCAACTGTTTTTGGAGGTAAGCAACACGAGCCTCATTCCTAGCCTGGTACAATGTGGTAAGTGTATCCCAAGCATCCTTTGCTGTTCTGCAAGAGCGAATATGAGGAATAATGGCACGTTTGACAGACAAAGCTATCAATGCATGTGCCTGGGCATCTCTGCCATCCCAATGAATCTTCTCTTCAACAGGAGCAACAGAAACAGTAGCACGCATAGGAATCTGCAGAATATCATCTTCGACACCATCTCCATGAGCTTCAGCACCTGTATTTGTAGTACCTGTAGTTGCAGGTGTAACAGGACGTCTTTCAACACCCTGCACAATGTTCCATAGTCCTTTTGCAACCAATACATGTGGCGTCATATAAGCCCATAATGGGTAGTTGGTACCCCCAACTTATCCTCAACAGCCAACATACGGAATACATCACTGCTTTCAACCATGGCCGGTGACTAAAATACCTTGATGCAGAAAATTGACTGTATCTCAAAAAGTTGAATGGAACTACCCAAACGAGTTCTGCTAGACCTGTAGCAGACTTTGAGACGCTTATATTGGCGAACAGAAATTGGTATATACCTTTGGCACAAAAAGATGAAATAGCCTGCACAAGCACTGTGATAGTGCGTTTGGAGGCCGAAACGAGCTCAGATCACGATTTCGGCACCATAGAGCAAAGCAGTTTTGATCTCTAAAACACTCTGAGTATGCTCACCAAATTTCGTGCGAATCTCAGACTGCAATTGGATAGGTGTAGATGACGCCCTAGATGAAGCGGCGACCTGCTCTGATACCAATTGTTGGAGTTAGATGTCTGCGGAAGCACGCGAGCAACACAAGGAAGAAGAAGAAGCTTGGATCACAACACACAAGACTGAATGTATTACTAGAGAATGTACAAAGATAATTAGCCCATTAGGGCAATAAGCGTATATACAAGTCGGGGGAAAAAACCTCTTAAAGAGGGAAAAAAGTGCCCCGGTGGTCCTAGAGTGTTCACACACATCAATACCTAAATATATCAACATTCTTCAAATTTGCAAGTTCTTCTCTTGTTGGAACACGGATCCTTAAACCGAGGATTCTCTTCTTCTATTGTAATAAATGCTATCAAATCTTTGCTCATGAGGTGTGCTTCCATCCTCATCGACCATGTTGGATAGTTCTCTCTATCTAGCTTGTAAATCTCCAAGCTTTCTCCCATCTCTTGACATCTATATCTGCAATTACTAAGATTTATGAAGATATAATGTACCTTTGATATGAAGCTTTAATCCTTCTTGATCCTTTGAACTTGTGCTTTGTTCTTCTTCAGGTTTTCTCAAGACTTTACCCTTTGCACGTTCAATTCACAAGATCTTTGATATCTGCAACAATCGGGGTTCTTCTTGCTTCTTCTTCACCTTGATTTGACCTTTCTGCTCTGATACCACTACTAGAGACCTTTAATTCTCCAAATGTCTGATCTATCTTGATTTAAGAACTCTTTTTTATCAAGAATAAACCAAAGTTTACACAAACTTTACATTAACTTTCAAGTTCATTAAGAAATACTTCTTTGTGTGAAGTTTTCTTCAGCTTGAATAAGTCTGCTTCAGAAATAAACTTCAATCTCTACATATGACTTTGATTTTAGTCATTCAAATGATACACACATATTCATACCACCTTTCCACAATCAAAATGATCATTAGTTCTTCAAAAGAACCATTAGATCTTTAAATTGATCACTTAGATCAAACATATATTAGAAATCGCCTTCCAGAAATGACGACTTTGACATGGTCAACTTTATAAGCCGTTTTGCTAAATGATTTTAGCCAAAGCTTCCTTATCTTATAAATTAAATTTTGAATGCTTGAACATAAAAAATATTACACTAAGCATTGAGATCCAAGCAAATCTTTGAGCAGTAAAATGCCCGATTATGAGAACTTCACTTGCAGACTTCTACATATGAATGTTCCTACTTGTTATACACACAACCTGAAGAGAATTAGATCATCAAAATTTGTCTATAGCTTGGTTATATTTTGAATTAGATGTGTACAAAATATTTCCTAATCCACATGATCAGGCTAAGAGAATTCTAAGATAGACTAGTCGCTAATCTCATGAGAAAACTATCTGCACATCTATCACTAAGGAACTTGAATTCTATTGACTATCTTCTCATCTTTTCTTCATTTCCTATATATGTCACAATTATACATGAATATATATGTATATATGAGTATGAATGCGTTAGTATATCAAAGTATTTTTGAAGTATTTTACAAAGCTAATGTAGATAAGTGTATAGAACATCTCTTCCTGAATCTTCACTTGACTTCATGCTTTAAGCTTGACTCTTTTCTTCACTTTTTCATTCCTAGGCTTCATGTAATCTTTGATGATTATGTTGCTCCAATAGTGGTTGGCCATATCTACCATATTTGTATGTCCTCACTGTTGATGGTGGTATTGGGTATGGATTATATCTTGGGTCCTCCTTGCCCTGATATCTAGGAGGATATCCATAAGGTCTATACTAGGGTGGTGCAGAGGGTCTAGTTTGTCTATTAAGGGGAAATTCTCAGTGCTATGGTTGGTGTATTTTTTCTCAATGTGGTTGTACATATTGGGTCCTTGGGTTGTTTTCTTGTTGTATGGATAGGGTTGTGGTGTCGCCGAGCCTCCTCTTGCACAAACATGAGATGGGTGATCTCCACCACACTGCATGCATCATCTTAACATTGGAACTCTCATAGGGGCATTCTCATAGTTTCTCTATCCCTGCACTCCTAGCTTCTTAGCCAGTAAGTCTGCCAGTTCTTCGACATTGCTCGTGCTAGAGGTAGCATTGCTCCTTGTGTCCTCGAATTTAGTGGAATTATGTGGGGTTTTTAGGTCGTTTTCTAGGTTTTCTTCCAAATCTATGCATTCTTGCAGACATTCACTCATTGTCTGTAATCGTTTCACATATACCAAAGTTCTTAATGTTTCATTAGTTAGACCATCTAGGAACAATGATATAATATTCTATTGAGAGGGTCTCTCCATCATAGGGCATCTATCTACATATTGATTGAGCCGTCTAGCTAAATTCTTTACCATCTCATTAGGGCCTGCTTAAAACTATGGATCAATGGAGAAGAGTTATGTTTGATTCCCATCTTAGTGAATTCTTCCATAAGTTCTTGAAAGAATCCTTCAATATTCGCAGAACGATGGGTTCTAAAGGTTGGAATGAAGTCAAAGTCATTCCGCTAAGGATGAGGCTGAAAGATTCATATTGGACAAAGAAATCATCCACCAGTTCTACACATAATACTTCTTTGAGTTCTGCAATATGGTCATAAGGTTCCCTTGAACCGTCATAATGGTTTATCATACACTTAGCCATGTGGATTCATCTTAGCCTTCTTTCTGGCTCTGGGGGTCGAATAATGATGGGGACAATAGGTCACACGGGGTGTACTCCTGCTCTTACATCTTGTTGTGGTCTTATTGGAAAAGGCGGACTATTCATGCTTCCTGTTCTTGGATTAGTTTGGTTATTAAGTTTGGGTCTTGGCATGGAAAAATATACATGAGGTGGGACAGGGACACTTTGTTGACTAGTTTGTCCAAAGGCTAAGTTTTCAGTACCTTGCAGGGTTTCAGGGGGGTTTTGTGAGGTAGTTTCTTGTTCTCGAGGAGGGAATATTGGCAACCCCATGTACCTTAGTCTTGACCTATCTAGATCTTCCATCGTCCAATATCTTCTCTAATTTTATTCTAGGTAGGTGAGTGTAGATGAATCTTTAGGGTCTTTCAATTCGTAGATAGTGGTAGGGTTGATACCTTCCCCTCGTATAAGGGAAGCAGCTTGTAGTAGTAGGTTAGACCCACTTACCAAGTACATGTCCATTAGATAGTCATCTTGGGGTATTGGGTCTCCTTTTAGCACGTGAGTGACGGCACACTCTCCCCTAGGTGTAGTCAACGTATCTCCATTATCGGTTCTACTAGGGATTCATGGTTCTTTAGTCTCTCCTCTGTCATTCATTTGCTTAGAGTTCTGGGTCACAACATATACCTGTCCTATCTTATCCTTGTAGACACCTCCTTTGTATTTGATTGCTGGTCTAGGGACTATTTTTGAGTCACTCATAGTGCTTACTCTTGCCTCATACCTATTAAGGACATCAAGGTAGATTGGCTCTCCATGTAATTTCATGGATACATACTATAGGGATGTCCGATATTCCCCTTCCACTACTAACATAAAACCTTTCCTAGGCACGGAGCTATGCATATCTTCAGAGGCCATAAGTCCTTCTCCCTCTGAGTCACTAGATGTATTTCAGTAAATGGAGTGGTTGCTCGGTTGGGCTATACTTCTTATAGAAGATACGACACCTTTGATTGTTGGAGGAGATGGTGACTAGATTCTAGAGATGAAGTGGTGTTGCAAAACCCTACTTCACACCAGCCAAGAACAAATTTTGAAGAGTGTAGTAGGCCCTTTCCTTTTGGTGGTATCTGACTAACTTAGATATCTACCAATCATGAGTTATTTGAGTAAAAAAGATGGACTACACATTGAGAATGAGGCTTAGCAAGGTAGAGGACTTGCTCGACATTTTTGAGGTGCATCAATGTGAAGACTAGAGATTAAAGATATGAAGATATCTCACGATTGAAGAAAGAAATAATAATAAAACCTTGTAAATATGAAGTGGATAGTATGATGATTCTATAGCACTTTAAATCACATTAATTGATCAACCATGCACTGAGAAAAAGCTCTCAGAAGTTCACTGTTCTGAGATGGTCACAGCAGGGACGTGAAGTAGAGTAGTAATCAATGTATATGTATTACGTCACAAAGAAATATAATGATATTGGAAATGTTGAATTGCACAATGTGAGAGTAGTGAAGGAGCTATGGAATGAGCTCACTAATCACATGGTATCCATCTAAAATGATCTCCTAGTCAGGGTATTTCACACGAGTCTTTTTTATCCTCTTTTATAGTTGAGATTGGAGCCAAGCTCTGAATTCAAATTCAAATTCTCACCATAAACTGAGTCATAAACTCTAGGATTTATTCTCTCATCAATCATCTACCAAATAACCCAAGATTTGATTCCTCCTTACTTCTTGTGAGAGTAGTGCATTAAGCATAGGAGCTTTTACAAGGATAAAAGGTAAAGTGACTTTTACAAGGGAGTGATCATATGTAACTATATGAGATACATCCTAGTTATCCAAGTATATAGGCTTGGATTCTTTGCACCAACAGCTCCCCCTCAAGCCTAACATGCTTGATCTTCAATCTTCCTGGATTTCTTGCAATCCAATCATCATCTTGAACCTGTTCATCTTAGTTCCATCCAAAGATTTTGTGAGCGTATCTGCACAGTTGATACATAGGAAAATTGGAGGTCCTTGCTAGGTAATTTCTCTCTTACATAATGATACTACACTTCAATGTGCTTAGACCTTGCATGATATACAAGATAGCAACCAAATTAAGTGAACTAGTGTTGTCTCCAAAAATCATTGGAGTATAAGAATGTAATCCCAAATCTGTATACAGTAGTTTGAGCCACATGGTCTCTTTTGTTGCATTTGCTAAGCCTTTATATTCTACCTTTTTAGAAGACAATGGCACAGTTGGTTGCTTCTTTGATGACCATAATATTAGCTTTGGAACTACAAAAGATAAGTACCCAGAGGTGCTACTCCCTTTAGATATTTTAGGGTCCTCTTGGTAGCTTCCATATGGGGTTTCCTTGGTGTATGCATAAACTACTTTAATGTACTTACTCCATAACATATGTCCACTCTTGTTAGGGTTGCATAGTTGAGACTCCCAACAAGCTTTTGGTAACCTTTAATATCTTCAAGGAGTTCTCCCTCATGAGAACTAAGTTTGTGATTGAGTTCCATGGATGTACTTGCAATTTTAGTGTTTTTCATATTGAATTTTATCAACATATCATGAATGTACTTCCTCTTAGTAATAAACACACCAAAATATGTGTATACAAGTTCTAATCCAAGAAAGTATGTTAACAAACCAAGATCACTGATTTTAAATTCTTCCATCATTTGGGCTTTAACCTGGCGACCGTCATCCACATAGACATGTAAGTAAATCACTTGAGTTGGTCTTCTTAATGAACAACGAAGAATTTGCTTTACTAACAACAAATCCTTGATCCTACAAATCTCTAGTTCCAAGCTATAGGAGCTTGCTTTAGACCATAGAGTGCCTTCCTTAGCTTGCATACATCACCTGGTTTGCCTTTATCTTCATACCTTGGTGGTTAAGCCATGTACACTTCTTCTGAGATCCATCCATTTAGGAATGCATTCTTAACATCTTACTGATATAGGTTCCTATTCTTAGAAGTAGCAACACTTACTAAAATCCTAATTGTTGGCATCTTTGCCATAGCTGAAAATGCTCCTTTATAATCGAGTCCATGGGTTCGAGCAAAGCCCTTTGCCACCAGCCTTAGTTTGTACCTGTTTATAGAGCCATCTAAATTCTTTTAGATTTTATATATCCACCTCGATCCTGTTACCTTCATGCTTGGCTTCTTGGGAACCAAATCACAAGTATTGTTTTCTTAAAGTGCTTCAAATTCTTCCTGCATGGCTTCTCTCCATTCTTTCTTCTCATTAGCTTTCTCAAATGAGGAAGGTTCTTCTATCATAGAGTCTTTAGTGATGTACACAGAATGCTTGGTGACTAATGATGTGTCATAGCCATACCTTATGGTTTTTTATTGTCCCTTTGAGATCTTCTAAGTGCTTGATTAGAAGATTATGGAATGTCTTCCAATTGCTTGAACTTGTTCTTTCCCTTTGACTTCCAAGCCTTGAAGTCAATCTGTTCTTCATCCTCTGAGTTGACATGTTCTGGTATTTGTTGATCTTCTTGAGTGAGATTTGGAAAATCACCTTCCAAGTCATAAGATAACTTGACCTTCCTACAATCATCTTCAAACCATGATTTATTTTCATCAAACACCACATCCTTACTAACTATGAAACCTTTGTTAGTGACATTGTATACCCTATATCCCTTCTGGTTTCGGTCATAGCTAATGAATATGCACTTTTCAGCTTTTGGATCAAGCTTCCCTCTAATATCTGAGGGAATATGTGCATAAGAAATGCACCCAAAGATTTTACAATGGTCTAATGAGGGTCTTCTACAATTCCATGCCTCATATGGTGTCATTTTATCCAAGGATTTGCAAGGAAGCCTATTAATCAAGTATGTGGATGTGGAAACAACCTCTTCCCATAGCTAATTTGGTAGTTTCTTTTCATTCAACATTGATATTGCAGCCTCTTCTATCAGTCTATTCCTCCTCTCTGCCACTCCATTTAAATCAAGAGTGTATCTTGTTGCGATCGCTCTCTTTATACCTATGTGTTGTAAGCATGAGTCAAATTCATGTAAGAAGTACTCACCACCTCGATCAAATTTTATCCTCTTCAAGCTTCTACCTGTTTGGTTCTCAACCAATGCCAAATACTTTTTGAAACAAGTAAATACTTCGTCTTTATGCTTCATGAAGTAAAGAATTGTCCATCTACTGTAATCATCTATAAATGAAACATAGTACCTTGAACCTGAGATTGTTCGCTCTCTGCTAGGACCCCACACATCAGTGTGCACAAGCTCCAAGTAGTCCTCATACATGTACCCTTTTCTGTTGAATGGTTGCCTGTGAGCTTTGCCAAATTGGCATGCTCCACATTTGTAAATCATTTGTTTCTTGGACACATTTGGGATCCCAAGCACACTCTTATACCTACATATTTTCTTTAGTGTTCTTTTACCTATATGACCTAGCCTTTTATGCCATATCTCTAGTTCAGATAGGGTTTGACCCTTGTAATCGAAGAGTGCAATATTTTTGGTGTCTTCAACTTCAAATGTAAAGAGCCTACCAGATTTCTCACCTTTTGCAATCCTCTTGAAGCCTTGTTGAGGGTCTTCCACATATGCTCCATGCCTTGTGAATCTAACTTGTAAGCCTTTCTCAACAATCTACCCAATAGTGATTAGGTTTTTTGTTATGTTTGGCACATATAAAACCTTACTTAAGAGGTTCATCTTACCATCAGAAGCCTTGACATTTTTGATTTTCTTAACAAAGTGTCTAGTGTCATCACATGTCTACACTTCATGCTTCCCTTTAGGTTCTTCAAGATTAGATAGCAATGCCACATTTCCAACCACATGATTTGAACAACCAAAATCAATATAGAAAATGTGTTCATCATCTTTACCTTGCTTGGATGTCATGTTCATGATTAGTAATGAATCCTCTTGGTCTTTTGTGTAGTTTTTATAATCTCTTCTACCTCTGAAGCCTCCTTGGTAGTTGTTGTTGTAGCCTTGATTGTAGTTGTGATGGTAATTACTTCCTCCATTGTTGAAATTGCCTCTAGATTGTCCATAACTTCCTCTATGGAAGCCTCTTCCTCTTTGATGTTATTGTTAGTGTTCATGTGAAAGGCCAAATGGCCACCGGACACTTCTTTGTATATGTTCTTTAATAAAACATATAGTGTCTTGTTCAACCACAGACTCTAAGTTCAACCGCATCTATAAGACCTAAGAAGTCTCTCTTTGTGCTCCTTGTGTACTGTGTTTTTTCTTGCATATTTTGCAGCCTTTGTGCGGAGTACCATGTGCGGCCCTAGGAGCTTATTTTTCTACTCCAAAGATATCATCATGCAGCTCTTGAGAAGGAGAGTGCACTCTGGTGCATCACCATCAAATTACTTCACTGGTATCAAAGGAGTTTGACACAAAAGCTTTTGTGCAAGCGAAGCGAGCATCCCCTCCCCCCCGACTTTCTCCAAGGCTTACGACTAATGTGGTAACCAAGACATAGACCTTGGCATACCTTGTCATCCGAGTCACCAAATTCAGCGTTGGCCCATTTCCTGTGTGCGAGGGAGGACCTCAATGATCAAGGAAGATAGAGGTTCCCAGCACTTCCGAGAAGGTCACCCATCCCAGTACTGTTCCCGCCGGAGCTCGCTTAACCGTGGAAATCTCTTGCCACTAAGCTACATTCTTGTGGTGTCTAAAGAAGGTTCCAAATTTTTTGTTTTTGTCAACTATACAATGGTTGATTTACTCCACTGATACAATTATTCATTAGTGTTTGGACTCTTCTGGCTCCATTGTTATTCTATTCACTTATCTACTATCATGGCATCAGAGGTCTCAGGCACATCTGGTGGATCAGGTTCTAGTGCAAATGTTCCGAGGAGGAGCTATAGTTTGCAGGGCAAAGACCATTTTGAGATCCGAAAATTTGATGGCACAAACTTTGCTCTATGGAAGAATCAGATTAAAGGTGTGCTGATTCAAAGGAGGCAATGGAAGCCAGTAAATGGGATTTCAAAGAAGCCTCCGGACATGGATGAAGATGATTGGGATGAGTTAGATGACATGGCCAGGTCTACCATTTGCTTGCACCTGCCAGCTAATTTTTACTTTACAATATTAGACTGTGAAAGTGTAGAGGAGCTTTGGAAGAAGTTAGGCAATACATATGAAACAGAGACATCATCAAATAAAGCATATTTGATGAGAAAATTATATTACCTTCGCATGAAGGACACAGATAGTGTTGCTGCTCATCTAAATGAGTTTGATGCTAAATGAAAGTAGTATTGTTGTTATTCACCTTGCCATCATCATGGGATATGTTTTGCACAGCTATTAGCAATAGTGCACCTCTTGGTAAACTCATGTATGATGACATATGTGGAGCACTCTTGAGTGAGGAGATTCATAGAAAATCTATGGTTGGCACTCAGAGTGGAGATGCATATAATGTTCGTGATTCTTACCAAGGAAAGAATCAACAACGTGGCAAGAGCAAGAATTAGGAAAACAATGGTCAATAGAATAAGAGTAGAAGTAAATCAAGGAAGAGGGATATTGAATGCCATTATTGTCATAAGAAAGAACATATGAAGAAATACTGTTATGCATTAAAGAATGCTAAAGGTAAAGGATAGAATGTTGATGGGGATGTTAAACAGTTACCTGCACCATCTACTTCGATTGTGAAGATTGAAGAAATTACTTCATTTGATTCCTTGTGTTCTTGAAGCATTCTTATGTGGTGTGATTGGTTAGGCCACAAATATTGCAAGGTGAAGTGTTGTAAGATCTCACCTTACCTTGTTTTCCTCCTCTTCCCCTTCCTCTAGTACCTCTTGCTCTACTTATGAAGTTCACATGAGAGGTACTAACCTCTTCTTCATTATTTTTGCCTTTACCTTTATCCTTACTTTTATTTCAATTTGTATAAAGGCCAGAAGATTGGTTACCTCTAAAGTAGTCTCCATTCTTGTTGAGCTATGTCTCATTTGTGAAGAGTTGCCCCATCAATGTGTTGAGGTCAGGTATTTGCATATCCATATAAAGGTCCATTGCTATGGTGGACTCCCACTTATCATCAGCTTTAATGCCATTTATGATCTGCCTTACTATATGTTCTTCTTCTATCTCTTCTCCAATGCTTGCAAGTTGGTCAGCCACATCCTTCATCTTGGTCACATCGTCAACTACTTTTTGCTTTGGTTGCTTTTTTAAGGTTGTAAACTCCATCTATAGCTGGTTCTTCCTAGCCCTTTTATTTGATGAGAAGTATGAAGAAATTACTTACCAAGTCTCTTGGGAGCTCTTGCACTTCCTCATGTGAGGTAATAAGAAATTACATATTGAGTTAAGTAGATAAGGCATGACAAGAGCATCCTTTGCACACCATGATAGGCAACCTCTCTTGTTCTTCCCTTGTAGGTTGGTGTTTGCTCATGAATGTTGGCATTTCCTCATCTCCTGAGATATATCCATATAAGCTTCTTCCTTGGAGGTAGGCTTGCATCCTTAGTGACCATGCTGGATAGTTTCTTCTATCCAATTTGTCAATGAATGATGGAAATCCATCTCCCATCTTGCTTGTTGTTGCTTTGATACCACTATTGGGGGAGATGGTGTATAGATTCTAGAGATGAAGTGGTGCTGCAAAACCTTGCTTCACACCAGCCAAGAAAAAATTGTGGAGAGGTTAGTAGGTCCTTTTAGCTTCCCGTTGATCACAAATAATCATCTATGTGCTTTGGAACATGATCCTCTAATCAATGGGATCCAAGATCATAGACTTGCTATTTTAATCTCTATACATGTTTAGTAGAATGAATAATGCTCTCAACCTACTAGCAATTAACCAAATTCCTTCCAGTGGAATTTAATTAACTTAGATAGATACCAATCATGAGTTATTTCAGTAAAAGAGATGGCCTACACATTGAGAATGATGCTTACCAAGGTAGAGGACTTGCGTGACATTTTTGGGGTGCATTAGTGTGCATACGAGAGAGTAAAGATATGAAGATATCTCACGATTGAAGAAAGCAATAAGATTGAAACATTGTAATTATGAAGTAGACAATATGTTGATTCTATAGCATTGAATGATCAACCATTATGAAGTAGACATTGAATGATCAACCATGCACTAAGAACAAGCTCTCAGAAGTTCACTATTCTGAGATGGTCATAGTAGAGAAGTGAAGGAGAGAAGTAATCCATATATATGTATTAGATCACATAGAAATACAATGACATTGGCAATATTCAATTGCACAATGTGAGGGTAGTGAAGGAGCTATGGAATGAGCTCACTAATCACAAGGTACCCCTCTCAAATGATCTCCTAGACAATATTGTATTTCACTCGAGTCTTTTTTATCCTCTTTTATAGTTGAGATTGGAGCCAAGCTTTGAATTCGAATTCAAATTCTCATGATAAAGTGAGTCCTAAACTATAGGATTTATTCTCTCATCAATCATCTACCAAATAACCGGAGATTTGATTCCTCCTAACTCCTCATCAGAGTAGTGCATTTAGCATAGAAGCTTTTACAAGGATAAAAGGTAAAGTGACTTTTACAAAGGGAGTGATCATATGTGACTATATGAGATACATACTAGTTATCCAAGTATGTAGGCTTCGATTCTTTGCACCAACATCGAATACCTAACACTCGTTTGGATCTTAGGTTCATTCACCACTTACTTCTTCAATTGCGAACGGCCATATTGGCTATCCCTACAAGTTTTGGTACTTAGTTTCCTCCACTTTTCTTCTTTCAGGCTCTTTGAATTTTCCATGATACACGATATTCAGAGGCCATGATACATGATACTTTGCTCTTGGGTGATACACGATTAACCACGTGATACAATAGTTGATCTATGATGATACATCATACACAATCGCCACGATACACGATACTTGCTTTCACTATCCGTGATACACAATACTTGAGAAATGATGATACACGATACTCAACCCCATGATACATGATACTTGTGAGGTATCAGGATACATGGGGATGCGATAGATGACACTTGACTAGATAATACATGATACTTGATTTTGCGATACACGATGCACAATACTTGCTTTTGTGATACATGATATACAATACTTGTTTTCACAATACACAATACACGATACTTGCTTTCATGATACACAATACATGATACTTGCTTTCACGATACACAATACTCGGAAAATGATGATACAAGATACTTGACCCCACAATACACGATAATTATAAGGTATCCCAATCCACGGGGATGTGATACATGGAAATGGGTGAGTATCGCAATACATGGGAATTCAAATATTGCAATACCTGAACTCATCTGACCATGATACTTGGGCTTAGCAAGGTCTAAATTTAAAAATTTTTAGTGCAATGCTTTGCAAATTCCTCATCTCGCTCATGTGCCTATGGTCATTGAATGACACTCAAAATCCCTTTTCTCAACCGTGCACTACTTCTACTATTGCACTACTTCTACTATTTTGTATCATGTGCTGGACTATTTTAATGGATCTTTGAAGTTACAAAAGATGCAAGACTTACTTCAGTGATTTACTTTGCTAACTCCTCTATAGTTACTCCCACTCTGTGCTATGTTCTCCACGATATCTACTCCGTGATACTGGCTGCTAGTTGACTCACGTTGTTGCAACTAGTACATGTGACTAGGACACTAAAGTGTTAAGGTATTTTAGGTCCTTGAGGTGACCGAGGCTAGAAATGAAAATGATTCAAAATTTTTGGGTTTCCTTGTGATGAGTTTCCTACACAATAACTACCTCTTCCTTCTAATTCTAATCCATATCCTCTCTCACTCCCTCACTCCTAACAAGAAAAACTCATTACACATACCACTAGAGTTTTAAGTAACAAGTGCAAAAGTTATTTGAGACTTGCCATTACTGAAATTGCTTCTCTTCACATGATACGTTCACTCCTAAGCTATAACCCTCAAGTAGGCTCATAAAGTGAAGTTTGCTAGTAATTATTTAGTAGGGAAGACCAAAATTTGGTGGAATGTTTTATGACATAGTGTGAGTCATCCCACCTCATGGAGGGCCTTTCAAGAGAAGGTTAATGAGTCTTTTATTCCTCAGTTCCATCTACATGTTTGTCTTTCATCAACCACATTTACATGGAAGGAGGGTGATACCATTACAACACTGAATGATTTTGGAAATTTCTTTTACTTGTTCGCATGCTTGAGAATGTTCCTAAAGATACCTTGTAGAGGAAGTATGAAGGCAATTTGGAGATGGTGATCCAAGCAAGCTTCACACACTCTGACCTACAACACTTTACAAAGCTATCTTTTTTTGCTCCTGATGCAGGGAAGGAGTTTCCAAAAATTACCAAGTCAATACATTTACAGTAATCCCATCAACCACAACCTTTTGTTAAGCCTAACATCCCTTTGAAGTGCAATTTTAATACCTCTTCTTATCCTAGTTTTCTAGGATCTCCTCAATCTAACTATTCAACAACCCTTGTAACTTCATCCCTCAAACCTACCAAACCCCATACCCTTCAAACTTCAATGGTAGATGCTCGATAGAAATGACCATGTATCACTTGTTGAAATTGTGCTGAACTTCAACATAATAAAGCAATATGTAGATTGTGGCCTCTCCATGTGAAACCTATTGCAGCCCAAGTGCACAACGTGGAGGTAGTCCACAAATAAGTTCCTCCTACTTGGATGGAGGAAACATTGGAAAAATATTTGATTATGGGTAACAAAATTTCTATTCAGTTTTTACTTTTCATGCAAGGTATCATTAATATTAAAATTGTTGAATAACTTACATGATGATGGTAGTTTGCATGATGTTTACTTCACATTTTTTTGTGCAAGAACTCAAATTAAAGACGTTTCCTTCCTTGTACAAAGTGAAGGCTGCATTTCAAGGAAGTTGATATGATGTAACAAGAGAAGTGCATGATGCAAAGATATGTATATGTTCATATGGAGATGCAAAAATATTTTTGATGCCTCTTTACAATATTATGATGCTATACTTGGTATGCCTTTACATCATGATTATAACCAATGTATTGATTAACATATGCATACCTTTAATCTTGAATTCGAAATCCAACTTATTTCTTTTTCTACAAGGCATGATTTCCAACCATTTCCATTGGTTGATCATACTCAATTAAAACCTGCATTTAGGAAAGGTTACAATTCATACATCATTTTTATAAATTTCATAAATGACTTTATTCATACCCTTCTCGATGCACATAAAACTTGTATGACTAGTTATAAAGATGTTTTCATATCCGATTATCCTTCTAAACTACCACCATCTGGAGGATACTTTGACCATAGTATATATTTCATTTTTGGTAGTTCTCCTCTTGATTAAGCACCTTATAGGCACGGACCTCCTCACCAAATGGAAATAGAAAACAAAGTTAAGGATTTACTTCAAAAATGAGTTATAAGACCTAGTTCTTCCCCATTTGAAGCACTCGTTCTCTTAGTGGAGAAAAAGAATAGAACTTATAGAATTTGAATTGATTGTAGAGGTCTCAACAAGATCACAATTAAGAATAGATACCCTATTCCTCTAGTAGACAACTTGATAGATAAAATTCAAGGATCCCGTATCTTTAGTAAGATTGATCTTAAGTTAGGTTACCTTAATCATATACGTATGACACACAACAATATTAATGATACTACTTTTAGGACTTGATCTAGCCATTATGAGTTTATGGTAATGCTCTTTTCACTTTCAAATGCTCTTGCTATAATTATATGTATGATGAATAACATTTTCCTTGGTTATCAAGATTTCATTCTAGTTTTCTTCGATGATATGCTTGTTTATATTAACAATGAAAGTGAGCACCAAAAGCATTTAGAAATAGTTTTTAGTTTTTTACGATAGAAAAAACTTTACATTTATACTAAAAGGAGTTAATTTCTCCAAAGTAAACCAAAACATCAAGGGCATATTAATTCTATTCAGGGAGTGCATGGACATCCGAAGAAAATTAAAATCATTGTAGAATGTTCTATACCTCAATAAGTCAATGATGTATGTTTTGTTCTTGGGGTGGTTAGTTTCTATAAGAAGTTGTTTGAAGTTTCTCTTATTTATCATTTGTCCTTCCTTTAGGGTTGAAAAAGAAAATAAACTTCCATGGGCGTTAGCAGAACAACAATCATTTGTAAAACTCAAACAATGCACTTTCATATGCACCTATTTTGCAGTAACCTAATTTCGTGCAACCTTTTCATGTAGTTATTGATGCTAGTGGTGCATGTGTAGGTGTAGTATTAATGCAAAAAATCATCCTATTTCATTTCAAAGTAGGAAATTTTAGCCATCCAAAACGAATTATAGTATATATGATAAGGAATTATAAGTGGTCGTGCATGCTTTAATGATTTGCAAACAATAACTTATGGGATATGAGGTATTATTCAAAACCAATGAAGAAGCTATTACACACTTATTAAATCAATCAATAATCTCTGATAGACATAGCAAATGGGCTTCATTTATTGAAAAAATTGAGCTTATGATCTAATATCAACCTAGAAAATCTAATATTATAGAAAGTGCCCTTAGTGATTTTCCATCATTGGAGTTACATTCTGCCTTTGTCCATAATATATTTTCCAGTCATATACACTCATTTCATGACATGATTCCAACTTACGCTTGGGTTTTGTATCTCTCACATGCATGGAATGCATTCAAGAATTATGCAAGTTCAACTGATGAACATTGTACATTTTTGTTAATGCAATAAATCAATAATATATATATATATATATATATATATATATATATATATATATATATATATATATATATATATATATATATATATATATATATATATATATATATATATATATATAGTTTTTCTAGCTTGAATTATAAAATAGATTTTTGTTTTGAATTTCATCTAGAAAGTAATACGCAAAGGGAAGCTACAAATAACACTATTATTGATTTATTGCATTGACATTCATTAGATAGTCTGACTAACTAGGATGATAAATTGGCATTGCTTCAATTTGCTTAAAATAACACAACACATACAACTATTTTGCATGCACCTCTTGGAAATTTTTATGGTTAAAAGCTTCCAATTCCTATGTCACTCACTCAAAGTGATATTATACTATGGAGGATTCTATTGCTCAAGTTTACATTTCTATACTTCATGAACTTCAAGAGCACATTAGGAAAAGAGAAAAAAATACAATTGTAATGTTAATAAGAAACACTTAGCAAAATAAGTTAAGGGAAATGATTTAGATTGGTTGCATATCATCAAAGAACATTTGAAAAATATTTTATACCATCCCAAAGTTAAATTTCACCATGCTATTATGGACCATTTTACATTATTGAAAAGATTAATGATAATTCATTCAGATTAGAGATCTCATATAATTGGAACATGCATAACTCTTTTCACATTGGTTTACTAAAACCATGTAAAGGAACATTAAAACTCACTCCTATTCTTGATGATACTTTTTTGCTTGAAGAAGAATCTGAAATCTTAATTAGTGAGAAAATAATACATCATGGTGTAACGACTACACGTATAGGTACTCAGTATCATAGATATTTAGTAAAGTATAAAAATCATTGCATTGAAGAATGTTAATGGATCCATAAGACTTCAATGATCCCTTATTATGATCAATTAATTTCTCCATATCATTCACAATCATAATAAGTTAACTCCTCCAAGCTACATTTGATGAGACATTTGGCTGACCACCCATCTATTTTATTTATATAAACTAAGGTCATTTGCTTTTTTCAACTAGGATCATGTTATCACTTATGGAATGTTGCATTCTAGAGTTCCATTTATGGAATGTTGTCATTTAATGTGATTTGTGTTTTGATATAGCACTTGAAGATTTGTGATGGCATGGACAGGTGTCGACATTTTGGATGTCTCTTGACATGAATAAGAGAAATTATATTTTCTATATACTTTGTAAATAAACACCCACGTAGAGGGTCATTTTTAGAAATGAATAAAAATAGTTGTTGAGATAAGGGTCATTTTAGATTGTGACTTTTGTAAATAAAAGATAAGGGTCACTATCAAAGTGAGTAACTTTCAACTTTCACACTTGCTTTTCAAACTATTGCCCTCCTTGTAATCTCTATTTTTCAAATAATAAAAAACCTATAAGTATAGTAATCTAGAGACTTTTTGAAATAGAGCACATGGGGGGAGATCATACCCAATACTTTGTACTATCTCATCTACTACACAACTCTATTTTTGTGTGTTTTCAATTTTTGTACTTCTCTATGTACGGGTGCGTGTATGATCCTACAACAATATCAATGCAAAGAGAGATTCTTGGAGTCCATTATATGGTATATATAATTTTGTAAAGCATAATGTCAATCAAGCCTAGCTTTGTAAAGATCAATCCAACTCCAAAACATTAAGATAAGAAGAACGGACCGTCCTAATCCATCTAACTCCACTCATATAAATACCTCTAGGCCAAGGAGTGCACGTCCTTGGGCTTCTCCAAGTGTCGAGCCAAGTGTCCCTCATGTGGGCATTTTCCCAAGGGAATCACATGCCACCTAAATTTTTGAAGGGCCGCCTTCTTATCAAGCAAGGATTCTTCTATCATGTACACCCCAAGGTGGCACTTAAGGAAGCTTCTCCCAAGATTAAGGTTCCCACACCTTAGGATAAACCAAGACTAATGCTCAGAATCATTTAATTGGGATCTCATATGAATAAATGCCCCAAACTAGTGAAAACCAAGGCTTCAACCTAAAGGTTCAAGCCTGTTTAGAGGGTTAATCAAGGGCTGAACCAAAGAAAATATGAATCATGTTATAATGTTTGTAATTCATATATTTAGCCTTCTGAAACCATGATGTGTACAATATTCTTTCCCCCTTAAAGGTTTTTCACTTCACAAATGAGTAGAAGTATAATATGTGTAGTATTCCCCATACACCATGATCTAAACTCTGAGCATGGTCATCTCCGCCTTTTGATTCATCTTTGTTAATGAGAAAAGGGTTACCACCTTCCTGAATCTAAAAGATGAGGAAGCATAATTCTTACCCAAACCATCTTTCCTTAGTGAAACTATATTTACATGCATTCCTTGTACTTATGGAATAGTGATAAAATAAGTGGATTTCTTTGGTCGTCTTAATCTAATTTTTCCTTTGGCACATTCACATATCTCAATATCCATAAAATAATTTGTTTTTTACTCCTCGTACCTTCTTGGAAATGTAATATCTTAGGAATATGCAATTAAGGTCCTAGCTTCTTAGAAGGGCGAGAAGCTAGATTAATCT
The DNA here is from genome assembly GCA_020310875.1 of Ceratopteris richardii. Classification (NCBI taxonomy): domain Eukaryota; kingdom Viridiplantae; phylum Streptophyta; class Polypodiopsida; order Polypodiales; family Pteridaceae; genus Ceratopteris; species Ceratopteris richardii. The sequence goes on from CM035408.1 coordinate 44,320,169, forward strand.
TCCACTTTCAACAACAAGAAGAGGAATCTTTAGATGTTCTTTACTTAATCTTCTATAGATTCTTTCAAATAAAAATATATTTTATTTGTATTTGGTAAGGCTTAATATAGGATATGAACTTAGGAAAGTGGGTTGACTAAATCGCTACCTAAACATTCTTAATAAAATAAGCAAAAATTACTCTCTTATAATTCCTTGGAAAGTTAGGTGGATTTGTATCAGCCATTCAACATTTATTGAAACATATTGTTCAAGCATTCTAATTGAAAAATAATATAAACAAATTTGAAATTTCCTTTCCTACTAGTCGACTCTTGTGTATATCTTGCTTGATTTTCCATAGATTAACCCTTAGAAAATGTTCTTGTTCTTGCATGGTTTAATCGTCTCAAAAATTTTAGATCTTGAAGGTTTTCTTGATCCAAAGACTAGAACTACACATTTAAGAATTGGAATTACTTGGTAGGCCATTATTCGTGGTCTCTAGCCAAGTTCCTTGTTCATCTTAACTTATAAAGTTCTTCAAAAGAGTACTATTATTAACTATCTAGAACCAAATCACATTCAAATCATACATAGTTAAATATAGTAACCTTAAAGGTAACCAAAGCTTTGTGGATAGGAAAAAATAAATTCTTACTTGACCAATTCCATCGAATCCTCTAACTAATTGAGGAGAAATACTCATTAAGCCATACCTTCTTGCTAGATCTTCTATCTATTGAAGGGAGTTAAATGATTCAAGTTTTCCTTGGATTCTGTTCCAAGGTTTTGCAATAAGAGTTACTCTACCTTGGCATCATATCTCAAGCCCTTCTATGGACTTAGTGAATTTTCTTCAGCCACTTGTTCTCATCATCCAAAAATTCAATTAATGATCTTTGGTAGATCATTCTATTTTTTAATGCTTTATACTTGAATATGCTTAATTCTTTAGCGAGCTCCTCACTTCTAGAGTTTAACTTATAAAGCCCATAAACTTATCATCCTTTTGTTTATCCAAATATAATGTAGATAACAAACTTCAAATTTCATTCTATATAAAAGAATACATCTTGTTTAAGAAGGCAAAGGATACCCTTGTTCCAAGAAAAGACTCTTCAATACAAATCAAAGTGGAATTTAATAAATTTCAATGATCTACTATAAGTTAAAGTTTGGAAATCTTAGATTTTTCATACGTCTATTAGAAGAAAACTATCCTTCCTCACAAAGTGTATGGATAGTATAACTAGTTAGAGAAATGGTTAAAAATAAAAAATCAAATAGGTATCGATAAAGCAGTAGAACAAGAATTGTTCATGTATCAATATCCATAGGATAATAAGGCCGGAATATCAGAAAATTTTCAGGTATATTAAAAAATATGGAATCTATGTGTAAGAATGTAATCTATGGCGTACAGGAGAAGGAGTGGAGCATGGGAAGATATTTTCTTCTACTTTATAGAACTTCTAAACAATATGGAGTTGTGAGGTGATCTATGGAAGTTCGGATGATTGGAATGAGCCTTCTTAAATGTTTCAAATACACAAAGCCCCTTCTTTGTGAGTCTTCACCATCAAAGGTAACTTTTTATTTGTATTGTAATATTGTGAGTCTTCACTATGGAAGTTCGGATGATTGGAATGCTCGATGATAGAACTAATTAATCAGACCGGATGATTGGAATGCTCGATGATAGAACTAATTAATCAGACCGTGTGTCTTTACTATATTGTTGATTTATCCAACCGAATGTTTAAGATTTCTAGGGAGCAAGAGGAAAGAAAAATCAAGAATAACTTACTGTGGGAGAGTCACTACAGAAACTTGACCATTAGCCTTCAAAAGATGAATAGGGATACAGCTGATAGTTCCCATTTATTATGTATATATGAAAAAATATAATTCCTTCATAAGCATACCATGGAATGAAAAATCACTTGTAGGAGGCTTCACTGAATTCTGTTCTGTTTTGGTTGCTTTGCCTCCCATATGGAAAATGGTTTTTTTTCTTCTCTTAATCCATAAAGTATACGTTGAATATGAAAATTTAAGCCTTAAAATCATATTATCAGAGACCCATCATCGTCCTACACTACATCTCTCTATCTCTCTCTTTCTTTCTCTCTCTCTCTCTCAATATCAGATTTTAAAATTGTAGATAAAGAGGTGTTTCATAGTTGGTCATACGCTCGCACTAATCAATCAGCTGATGGCAGGAGATCTTTCCAGGTTTACTAACGCTGAGAAGAGAGTTGGTTTGCAATCCACAACACATGAAGAATCACTTGCATGTAGATTTAAATCATTAGATGATTAAGTGAATAATTTATTGCAGATTAGATTTTTATTTCCAAGTGGAGAACCTTTTAAAAAATGTTTAAAATGTTTTTACTCCATGAGTGGCTTTCCATAGCCTGTGAAATCTAAAATTGTTCCAAGATTTTCAAAGGAAAATTTGGTAGCGAAACGATGGATTGCTCTACATGCACATAGGGACTTCCTTTATCTCTCACATTCAAGGATTCATGTCAAGTCAATATGCTACTATCGATCTCGATTTGGATAAATGTGAGGTCCAACAATGAAGGACGTTGCACCCATGGAAACGATAGAGCCTAAAGGCATGTTGAGGGTAGAACAGAGTCTAAAGGCATGTTAAGGGTAGAAATTACTAGATAGGGATTACCGTTTAGGCTTACACGAAGATGTTGCACGTAAAACAAGGCAAGACCTAATGGGCTAAATAAAACAAGACAAGGTCAACATGGTCTTCCCTCTAAGACCAACATGGTCTTCGCTAAGCGCAACACCATGTTGGTTAAGCCAGAGGAGAAGTCTGATCTCAAATCAACGTGCTTGAAGGCTCACAAATCGCCAAAAGGGGCTGGTTTCCATCTCACTGCTTCAAGTGAATGAAGGATGTCCGATAGCCATGACCCCCCAAGGCTTGAGGCCATGACCCCCAAAGAGCAGCAAATGGTTCAACCAGTAAAAAGTCAAACCAATAAATAACACAGCTAACACAGCTGAATGACACTCTTTGATATTGTATTACAAAGAGTCAAACCAATAAAGAACTGAATTTTCATACGATGGATCATAAATTCATACAGTAAAAAGGAAATGAGTGAAGGATGATAAATTCATAAGCTAGAACAGAGATCAATCCCACATGCGAAACATGATAACTTATAAAGCTGCTTGGTAACTCCTCTTGAACTTTTTTTTTCTTATATCCTAGTTTAAACTTCTTTGTTGAAAGAAAATATTATAGATGAGAGTCCATCGGATGTGCAATGAACATCACATACGTGTGTGTTCGCCATTAGAGTATTACTTAGAGTGATGAGCTTTACACAGATATCGAGCAACCACGGAGATGTATGTTCTAAGAAATCCTATTGAATGGATGAGAAAACGAATTTGCTATGTTAGTGATACCACGGCTCTGAAGCTGATCGCAGATGGGCGTGCTGTGTATTTGCTATGGAGAAAGAGAGTTATATAGGGATGAAGACAAGGGGCGGGATTCAGCTATGGCAGCGAAGCCTTACAGCCACAGAGCTCCGACATCTTTGAGGAGGGGGATGAGAGAGCCGGAGATGTGTAGAGTCATGAGGTGGTCGAGGCCGCCGACTAAGCGGCCACCGACGAAAATTGCAGGAAGCGTAGGTTTAATAGAGGACGGCAAAGATGGGTGTTGACGGATGTCGCCGTTCCTGTATGGCAGCAACATCATTCCTGAAAGGATTGCTCTCTCCATCGCTGGACCGCCGACCTCGTTGTCCAGCTCCACAAGCTTCGGATTCACGCCCATTCCGCAGAGGAGCGTTTTCGCTACATGGCACATGCAGCATGTCGACATGCCGAAAACGACCACCGCGTTGTCCTTAGCTATCTGCTCCACCCGCTCCAGCGAGGCATCCGACGGGCTGAGGAGCTGGAGGGTAGTGGGTATGCAAGGTTTCTCTATCCGGAAGCGACAATGATCCGCCCAGAGTAATTCTTGCGCTTCTGATCTGGACATGGTGATGCAAGTTTGCTCAAAAACGCCCACAGTAAATGATGTAGATGATGATGATCGTGATGGGTCTAGTAGGATAGTGTTGTGGGCATCCGTAATCTACGCAATAGTCCGTGAATGATATGTGCTACTGGTTCGAGTAATGTATATGATCACGAGCTATGGCGAGCTCGTATTCGGCAGCGTCTATTTATATAAACGCGCTGCGCGAGACTTAGTGCTGTCCTTCAGCGGCTAACCTTCTCTCGGCGCTGTGCATAGGAATGGCTTCCTTGATCACGCGCACCTCGAGCTTGCGCATGCTATGGAAAGTCTGACCTCATGCGGTACTTTGCAATGACCTGACCTCGATCGCCTCATGGCAAACATTCCACTGTCATCGCCGGTAGACAACACATCATCATTGTACGTTGTTGTCTTTCTCTCTCTCTCTTTCTCTCGCCACATGCATGTCTTTGATCGCTCTGTTTATCCTGTTTTTTTGGAGAGCCTTAACTTTGAAAAAACAATTGTACAACTGGAGTGGGCATAGTACTCGTAGGACCTTTCTTATCTCACAAAACTGAGGTTAGAAAAAATTACTTTTCGGCAAGCATTTACTTTTCGGCAAGTGAAAAAGCCTTAACTTTGAAAAAATAATTGTATAAGTGAGTGGGCATAGTACTCATAGGACCTTTCGTATCTCACAAAACTGAGGTTAGAAAAAATTACTTTTCGGCAAGCATCTACTTTTTTGAGAGCCTTAACTTTGAAAAAACAATTGTACAAGTGAGTGGACATAGTACTCGTAGGACCTTTCGTATCTCACAAAATTGAGGTTAGACAAAATTACAATTGATTTCAACTCGTATTTCACAAAAAAGAGGTTAGACAAAATTACAATTGATTTCAACTTGCTTAAACTAACTTAAGCCATTACATGTCCAACGTGCATATCCCACAAAGGAGAGGTTAGACTAAATTACAATTGATTTCAACTCGTTTAAACTAACCTAAACCATGACATGTCCAACTCGAACATTGAACTCTTGACCTCCACTTCAAAAAACCAAAGAATCAACCACTAAAATAATAGGATGTGAACATTTATTCGTGTTTATGTATCTCATCTATCCATTTATCTCTATTTATTGCTCTCTTTATGCCTATTATGCCCTGTTTATTGATTTGCAAGTTATATACCCTCTTTATCCCTCTCTTTCTTTCTCTCTGTATCTCTCTTACAAGTTACAACACACAATTATATCTTCTCTGTACCCGTTTCAGTTGCCTTGGTACCGTACCAACTTTGGATAATACCCCTTATTATGCCCTATTATCCAAGGTACCCAAGGTTGAACATAGGGTGGAGTATGTAAGAGAGCAAATAGGATGATTAGTAACGTATAAGAAGAGAATGATAAGTGATATATTAGAAAACACAAACTTTCAATAAGGAGCTTTCGTTCGATCAACAATAAAGAATTGCAATGTAAAATAACACATTGTACCTTTGTTTGCGTATATAGTTACATAAGGTTAAATATATAGGATTCTCTAGGTGGTAGATGAGGATCTAGGAAATTTAAGTAAACGGATGTCATTTGAGTTGTGTATGTGTCTCTGTAAGTCTATGTGTATATGTGTGTGAATTGGGCTATGTGTATATGTGTGTGAATTGGGTAACCAGTATTGTCTAGCCACTTGAGATGTGTGCTTGTTCGGGTTTGGTGGTCTTCCTTGTAAATTTGAATGTGTGAATTTTGATTTTAACGGATTAAAAAGTGGTAGATTGCATATGACTACATTTTTTAGAGCTGGTCTCAACAATATTCGGAGTCTCATTAGGGATGAAGCCATTAGGTGAAGAGGAAGTAAAACATGTATGACATTTTTTTTCTTCCAACTTGATTGTTTGTTCACCATTGGCTAAGTTTATAACCACAGAGTTGTCCCATAGCCAATCTTGTCATAGTCTAACCTATTGGATTAGATCATTATCCTCATACACTCAAAATGTTCCCAATAATTTTGCCTTGTCCAAGGGCAGCGGAAGGGTAACTTCTCGAACTTATGGAGTTTTAATGTCTCCTAAGCCAAGCAGGTAGGCTTCAATGGGTTTCAACTTAGCCTTCATGTCCTGTTACCTTTGTAAAAGCTGGAGCAAATGATATTATGCCTTGCTCTCTTCGCTCTTAGGAGTCTACATACTTTACTCAATATACATGTTCAAGATTAGATGGGTGTTGGCGCAACATAGGTCTAGTTGGGTATATATGGTGCCTCAACTAGGTACAAGTATCCTGGAGGAAACTAGTAATGTGGTTGTGTAGAGGGACTTGGGATGTGATGTTTTCCCATAATTAGTCTATTTTGATAATGGTTGAGTTGTGAAGGATACTATTTGATCAATTGCTTATCATCACAACAGTTGACATTTGAGTAATTTTTCCACTTATGCTCAATATCACAATGTGCAAGTGTGTGTCTGCGTGTGTGTGTGTCTCTTGATATTGAGATAGGATAAAGATGAGCCTCTTTTCTTTCTCATTCCATTCCTTGAAGATCCTCAATCGGTTAAATGTTATATTATCCCCCAATCTAGGTTGGCATGTGTTCCACTTATAAGTCTCCATAAACCCTTTCTCATGAGAACTTTAGACATCCTAAACATCCATGATGGTTGATAGTTGTTCTTATCTATCTTTTCAATATGGGTCCTATATTCTCACATAGTGTATTCTAGTGTACAATTCTAAGGCTCTTTGATGCAAGAGGAGTTTTATAAATTGAGAACATTACCTCTATAATCCAATTGCATCAAAACATATGTGATAGATGCTTTGCTTCTTCACTAGGAGGCTTCCGTTTGGTTGTCTAGACACCTTTGAACTCAAATCAGCAGCTCCTCTAGTTCTTCCAAAACCTTAAATAGCTTCCTTTGGATCTCTTTGATTATATTTTTGTGTAAAAGTTGCTTTTATACCAGTAATGATAGAATATTAAACCTTGCCTATGCCACTTGCAGCATGAATTACTTCATAGGTGTACTCATAGATACCTCTGTTCACTCAAATTTCTCATTCTCTGCATTTATATGGAATGAAAATGAGATCTTTTGGTCAATTGGACTAGACTATAAGACCATGTTAATGCGAGTTACCTCACTTACAATACTTTCTCCTACTTCTAATGATACAATTTTTCTAAGAATATGAAAATTTAAGACCAGAGCTTTGAGGAAAATTTTAAAAATTAAATTTCTAACAAGAAAAAGATTACAATGGAGTATTCATCTTTTCTAGTTTATAACGACTTCACTCATTTTGCTCAAAGCTAAAGTATTCAAAGGAGTACCATCAAATTCCCTTAAAGCATATATATTAGTTTCATTTACAAACACAACAACATACTATCCAAACCCTCATTTTGGTGAATCTTCATAGTGCATCATATTGGGAATCGAATGTTCTATCATGAACTACCACCTAATCCAGTCTTTGAATCAAGAGAGGCCTTAGCTGATGTGTGCTAGCAACATACAACTTATTCTTTAGATGTAACTCCTTTAATTTCAAAATAAATTTGTTTAACATGATTTTTACTTCATGTAAGTGCTTTATTATCAGAGAAAAAAGATCTTCTCATGTAAAATTATCATTCCAAGGTAGTTGCATCTATGTAGGTATCATATCAAGGATAGGAGAAATTGGCTTCTGACACTACATAAGTTATGAAGGCATGATTCTTCTAAACCTATTATATGTGATCATATCCACCATAATGCAAATGGAAGATGTTAAGGCCGTGGTTTGATATCTCCATTGTGAGTCTTTGAGATTACCTTCACAATACATAGGTGATCCTAGTAGATTTTTCATTTGTATCTAGAGAGTAGGAATTCATAGCAAATGCTCAATTTCCATTTCATGCAAAGAACTCTCTAGCCTCTCTAGAAGCCAATTCACCCCAATTACTAGCTTTCTATCCAATATATTCAAGTGGTTCTATAACTTCTTCAAGAAGAAATTTGTATACATTCTAGGTATCATTTGAATCAAGGGCTCCACCCTCCATCTCGTTTAGGGAAAGATACTAAGGAAACATACCTCAATTTATCGATGCCTTTGGGCATGGTAACAAGAACTACCACCCACTTGTAATGAATACAAGGAGGGTAGGTTGGAAGATTTGGGTCTTTATGTTTGACCAAGGGGTGCACTTCACATTTCGTACAATTGTTTACACAAACACGAACATTTGGGTACATCCTAGGCCACCAATAGGTTTCATGAACCTTCCCGTATTTTGCTACAAATACTTTGTGACATGTGCATAACGTAGTGTGCATGTCTCTCATTACTTGCAATTGAAGACTTCATTTTCCACAATCCCTTTTGTGAAGATTCAATCTTTCCTTTCGAATGATAGCTAACCCAAGGAAAGACCATTTTACAATTACTTGTACTTTCTTTAGATCTACGTGTACTTCTTGACTAGAGTTGATATGTTCCTCGATATTCAAGTTTAATTTGGAAAAAGCAATATTTTAAAAGTTTTGCATAAAGCATATTCTTATATAAAAAATAGAAAATTATTTCCAAATGCTTCTCATGCTCACTTTCATTATTAATAAAAATAACTATATCATCAAAGAAGACAAGGACAAAAACTCGATAATTAAGAAACGCATTATTCATTGTATGTGCAAATGTAGTAGATACATTTGTAAGTCCAAGAGATATCACCATAAATTCATAATGGCTAGTGTTGGACCATAAAAAGGACAACAACAAGGCATATCATTGGGTGGTATGAGCAGAAGACTAGTCTCTAATAGACATCACCAATGAGGAAGCATGTAAAAGAGAGACTCACTAATTCTAATCCTAGAAAAGATATGTGATCTTTCAAAATAGTGAATTTTATCACTAAAATATCCCAAAACAACCCATTGTATAAATTTTAGATCCATTTTTTTAAAGCCAAGGGTTCTTTGAGATTGAGAAGCTTAGGTAGAAAATACATATCAAATTTCATTTGTGGAGATTGTTTGAGCTTTAAAATTAGCTAGGAAACTATTTCTTAACTAGGTTGGAAATTAGATGTGAAACTGGCCAAAACTAGATCCACAAAGCTTGAGAGCTCATTTTTGGAAGTTAGAAAGTTAGAGAAAGAGAGTTCGTAAGAGATCCTAATCTTTCTTATGACTAGAAACTTCCCTTGTTCCATTCTACTTATCTCTTCCTTGTATGTGTATGTGTATGTATGTGTACACTTTATGTGCTTCATCCCTTCACATTTGTGTACATCATTTGCTCATGATCCTCATATAGCCCTCTAGTCTTTGTGGATTGATAATTGTGAGGTGGATCTTCATCAACCTTGATAATCACCATTGTTCTACTAGAGACACAAAATTTGGCACCATTGTCGAGGAGAGATACTCAAGGGACAAGTGCATGATGGTAAGAGTGTAGAGAGGATACATTAGAATCATTGGCAATTAGGTGTATTGTAATTTCTATCAATATCTTGCTCATTTCTACCTACACACTCGTATCAACTCGATTCACACGCCCACCTTCACCTTCCCACCCCATCTTCTTCTTCACAAAATATTCACCTCACAAACCATATATGGTTCCCTCATTGATTGTTCATTTTCTTATGAGAGAGAGAGAGAGATCGAAAAAGAATGTTTGTTTTGTGTGTTACTTCATGAAAAGCACAGAGTATCATGACAAACCAACCTAAGGAAGCTCACGTCTATCACTATAGAGCATTGTCCATCATGAGAAATATCTCTATCATCATAGAACACTTAGTCTTAAAAGAACCACTTTATTGTGACAAGGACACTAATAGACCACTCCATGCCATGGCAGAACGGATTGAGGATAGGCCCTCTCCATTACAAAAGAAGACTCTATCTTTACATACCCAAAACTTGATAGGTTGATTTTATTGTGATAGACACTCTTCATTATGATAGAGAACTCTATCACTATAGAGCACTATTGTGACAAGCCCCCTTTCTCACAATAAGCTAGTGGATTTTGATAGACAGACTTTTAGATAAAAAAATATTCAAGTAATTTTTAGGACAAAAATGATGCTTTTGGTTATGTAGTTCTATCAAGCAACAAGAGCATGCAGGTGGCTCCAATAAATTTTGTAGTGGTTTTAAAGGATTCAACAAAGCTTGGGATGTTGTCTTGAGTTTGGGAAAACATCTCAAATCCACTTAGATAGAGGTTCAAAAATATTAAACCCCCTTGGTGGATGCTAGCATAGGCTAAGTATGTAGCTCTAGGATTATCTTTTAGGCTTTCAATAAGAATAGTGAAGTGCAAAATATCATAATGAAGCTCAAAGACTCAAAGTTAAAGATGAAAACCTACGGAAAAGAACATAAACAAATGATCAAACGAAAAAGTCTTTTCACGCAAGTTATTCTTGAACTTTCTATTCTAAGATAAAAACCAACTAATCCATACTAAAGAAAGAAAAAGTGATTGAGAATTGAAAATCTATGATAGACCAAAATCTTTGATAGAATGAAATTTTCTAGAACATCTAAGTACTTGAACATGAGAAGAAGCACCAAAACACAAGGACATCCAAACATCCCAACACGAAAAGAGAACACCAAAAAAAATTAGAAAACTAGTTGGTCAAAATATTTCATCTTGCTATGTTTCCTTGATCAAAAGTCCTACTGATCTCGGCCCTATGGGTGGTTGGGGGGGGGGCGGGGGGATTGCCCCCCTGGGAGCGTAGAATGGGCCAAGCCCTCCTCTATACTCCTCTCATTAAGGTTCTATGGGGAGACCAAACAATTTCAAAAGTCCTTTATTTTAGCCTTGAATGGCAAACCAACTACGCAGACATTTATGCCCTACCGAACCTCATGGTTAGGCTCAAAAAAATCATCTATTACCATCAACATTCCTACACAAGTCTCATCTAATGTGGAAGGAAGGATTACACAAATCTATGGGATCTTACAATACTTCTCCTCATAATGGAGGCCTTACAACTCAAAGCACCATCGATCATTTGTGGCCATTTGAAGGTGGTGTATTGAGTACATCTAACACCCCCCCTCCCTCAATGTCCAACCTTGAATGAACTACCTGCTTGGTCCAATGCCAAGCTTTGGAAATTGTTGAAGAAGTTGCTTTCTCCTTAGAGCCTTAGTCGTGATTTTTGCTCCATATTCTTTTGTTGGGCAATAACTTATCTCTACAACCCCATTCTTTATAAACTCATGCACATAGTGATAGTGGATTTCTATATGCTTAGTATGTGCATGGAAAATAGGATTTCTGGTGATGGTTATGCAACTTTGCTTGTTGCACATCAACGTTGTAGCCTCATGTCCTTGTATTCCTATTTGCCATAGGATCCTTGTTATCCATACTACTACTCATGCAACATCATATGTTTCTTTTTTCTCACTACAACATATCGAGGGAATACCGACGGTCAGTGTACCGACGGGCAGCTGTCGGCGTCGGTATACCCCTCGGACAATTTGGGAAAGCCGCTTTACCTCGGAAACACAGCGTCGGTATAAGCGTCGGTATAAGCGTCGGTATATGCATCGGTACTTTGCTGGAACTACCGATGCTTACACCGATGCTTATACCGACGCTCTCTTTTTAACCAGGCCCGAACCCAAAATTCGTCATTCTGAGCATTTTGAATCTAGATCTTCTCCTTTCGGGTTTGCGCGCGCCAACAACAGATCTCTGTTTGTCATCCTCTCTCTCTTTCTCCCTCTCTCCCTCCGTTCCCTCTCTCTCTCTCCCTCTGTCTCTCTCTCTCCCTCCCTCTCTCTCACTATTACAAGCAAGCATATGCATATGTATATGTATACATGTATGCATATGCATATGCATATGTATACATGAATGCATATGTATACAAGCTTAAGCATGCATATGCATACAAGCAAGCATATGCATACATGAATGCATATGTATATGTATACATGTATGCATATGTATACAAGCTTAAGCATGCATATGCATACAAGGAAGCATATGTATATGTATATGTATACATGTATGCATATGCATATGCATACATGTATGCATATACATACATGTATATGTACATGTATGTATACAAGCAAGCATATGCATATGTATATGTATACATGTATGCATATGCATATGTATACATGAATGCATATGTATACAAGCTTAAGCATGCATATGCATACAAGCAAGCATATGCATACATGAATGCATATGCATACATGAATGCATATGCATATGTATACATGAATGCGTATGTATACAAGCTTTAGCATGCATATATATACATTGGATGAGATGAGATCTTCATATTGCATCAGATGGGATCTCCACCTACACCTTGGGGTGCACATGATCATGAGGAATCGAAGATATATCATATCCATAATGGAGCTCCAGTTATGGATGCCGCGGGAAAGTCAATGCGTCAGCTTATACGACAACTCTGTTCTATCGAATTCGGTCATTCAGTAATGTTAAAATGGACCGAACAGGATAGAGACTCCAAAACTCATATCACACAATGCATATATGAAGAGTACCAGCTAGCACCTGGCAATCCTATTGTGAGTTTCGAATGGATTCAACATACAGCACGCGAGGTGATGTCGCATCGACGATCGGAAGCTCGCAATGCTTTCAAAGCAGGCTTACCGAAGCCTGTATGGCTAGATGCCAAAGAATGGGAATCGATTCAGGATGAGCATCAACATACTCCTAATCGGTATCGTCAACAGAGAGATGCGGCAGCCACACGTTTAGATACGGTTGGAACGTCGCATTTGGGTAGCGGCGGATACGACAATCTGCGCTACCAATTTGTAAGTATGATGTTAATTATTGAAGTTGTTTGTGTTAAGTATATTATGTATATTCATCTAACATTTTGCATATTTACTATAGGAGTTGGCAGTGGGTCGTCCTCCAACGCAAACTGAAGAATCATATGGATATCGACATGGACTGACTGCACTGTTACAAGACTTAGAGGGACACGATGCAATCGTCTCATGGGAGAATATTCTTGATTAGGTAAAGTTATATCTTGGTTTCATGTTTTTAGTTGTTGTTTATAAATGTCATGTCAATTGGTCTTATTTTATACATATGTTTTGTTGCAGGATTGTAGGTGTAAATATTTTGATCAATGCCACAATTTTGCATCACACTCGCATACGACAATGATGAGCCATAATTTTGTGTTCGATTCCTATATGGAAGTGTTTTGTCACATTGCCACAATTTTGTATTACACTCCTATGTGGCAATGATGTACCATAATTTTGTATTCGATTCCTATATGGAAGTGCTTTGCCACACTTTTGTACATTTTTCATTTATGAAATATACGACTTTTTGTACATGAATCATTGTTCATTTTTGCTCATATAAGTTTATGGTTTGGTTGCCATTAGAGTACATAACACATGTACTCAGTTGGGCAGAGTGTTTTGTCTTTTGCTAAACAACATCATGCTGTAGCAAAAGACAACACACTCTACCCAAAAAAATTTGTGCAGGTATGGTCGTCGGTATACGCGTCGGTAGCTCTAGTATGGTCATCGGTATATGCGCTGGTACACCCAGCGGGGACGTCGGTATGGACGTCCGTATGTGCGTCGGAAATACCAACGCTTATAGCGACACTTATACCGACGCATATACCAGTGCTCATACCGGCGCTTTCTTTTCGATGTCTATACCGATTGTAACACCGACGTCGCAAAGAAATCACGCCCATTCATTTGCATCGATAATAGCCTTGATATACCCTCGATATGTTGTAGTGTCTCAGCTTGAGTAGAAGATAATGCCATTGCTAGTTTCTTCTTACTAGTCCAAGAGAAAATTCCAAATCTTAAAGAAAAACAATATAAGGAAATTTTTTTCTAATATCAATATCTCTTGCGCATTTTGAGTCACAATATCGCATGAATGATGATCCTTCTCCATAGAGAATATCATAATCAATGGTTCCTCTAACAAACTTGAGTATTTGCATGCTTGCCTTCCAATGATTTTGGCAAGGCTCATTAGAGAACCTACAAACTGCTCCAACATCATAAGATAAATTTGGTCTACTAATACACAAGTAGATGAGACTTCCTACTAACTTCTTGTATCTTCCATTAGCCACTGAAGATTATTTACCTTCTACATATAATTTTTTGTTGACCTCCATGGGTGTAGAAATGTAGAGATGAAAATATTCCCTCGTTCTTACCATATGTCAAGACCTAAGCAATAATGCATTAGGGCATCTTTTGTTTGTTGAAGAAGTGCATCCTTATTTCTTGTAATCAGGAGATCAACTACATAGGTACAATCACAATTATCTTCTCTCCTCTCTTTAGAATATACAAGTTAGCATCAAAAGAACATCATTTGACACTTAGATCTAAGAGATACTTATCTATCAATTAATAACACCCTCTAGGGGCTTGCTTTAGCCCATATAATGTCCTTTTTTAGCTTATGTACCTTATTCTTTGAAACCCTAGTTGTTGAGACACACATACCTGCTCTCTGAGATCTCCATTTAGGAATATTAACCTTATATCCATGTGATAGAATGGCCCTTGCTTGTGCATAGTCACAACTATTACAACTTTGATAGAAGTTATCCTAGTATTCGGGGCAAATGATTCACAAAAGTAAATTCCTTCAACTTGTGAATAGTCATGTGCAACAAGACTTGTGTTGTAGTTTTCCAAAGTACCATACATTTTTTACTTTAGCTTCCACACCCACTTGGTACAAATGGATTTGCACTTTAGTGGTCGATTCACTAGTATAATATTTTCGGATTTTGTTTGCATGGAAGTTCTCAAATTCGAACCATGCAGTGCCTCTTCCACATTGGTTGGTTCTTTAGGTTTCTCTAAGATAAGCTTAGCCATCTAGGTTGTATTCACAATACGGTCATTTTCCTATCTCTACTCCTCTATTCTCTACGATCATCTTGATCCATTTGAAACTTGCTCTAGTGTTTCTAGGAAGGGATTTGCAAAATCATAGACATGCTTCACCCACTATGGAAATGGCTTTTCCACTTGGGTGACAACAATTTGGTCACTTTCGAAGTAAAAATCTAAAGATGATGCTTCCTTCTTTTGTGTAGAATGGATAAATCTTGGGTCAGGTTCATAGTGGATTACCTCTTTGCCTGATGATAAAGTGGAATATCATTTTTCCTCCTCCAATGCATGTGGCTACTCCTCCTTAAACATCACATCGTGTATCTTTATGTACTTAGCCTCAAGGTCATAAATCTTATAAGCCTTCTTATCTTCTTTGTACCCTAAGAAGATACATTTGATGATTTTTGGTTAAATCTTGTTTCTCTCCCTATCTAGAATATAAACATAACACTCACTTCCAAATACTTTGAAATGGGAAACAAATGGCTTTCTACCAATATAGGCTTCCTCTAGAGTCTTTTCATCAAGCTCCTTGGTGTAACTTCTTTTGGAACATCAAGCTTGCATTATGCTTGAGGAGGATATGTTCTACATTAAATCCATTGTTTGGATGGTACCACACCATCTACCATATTTATGTACCTTGAAGAATAACACTTATGTGCACATATTTTCTTTGTATTAATTGGTTGACCACTTATGATCAATTTTTTGTAAGGTTCAAGGTATTTACCTTTGTAAAAGTAAAGAGTAAAACACCCAAAAACCATGAGTTAGAAGTGGTTGGGATTGATTCTCAATCAATCAATCAAAAGGTAGATATGAATTCAACTTTCTCTTTTCCAAGATTGTAGGAAAAGATTCCTATCAATGTAAACTACCGAACCCACCTGATTTCGAATTCAAAGCCATGAAGAAAACTCATGGTCATATCCTCAAGCATCTATATAAAGACTCCAAAACTTTTTTACATTAAGAAGATTTTTTATTTGAAGCAATACATATACTCTTCTCATCATTGCTTGGTGCCATTTCTGGTCTCTACTCCTTCTTCCTCAAACAGAGTCAACTTTCCAAGATTGTTCCTCTCTCTCTAGAGAGCTCCAAATAACATGTTTAAGCAATCATTGGAAGTTTATAACTATCTAGTTTATGTGTACAAATTTTCAATTTATTTGGTTCATTAATTTCAAAGAAATTTAAGTTTTACAATCTCGGGGCACCACAAATTTGTTGAGGGCTATGTGCCACTATGAGTTACTATTTGATTTGTTTACTTTTACAAAAATCCTCAAGCTTTGTTGATGTAAGCTCACTGCCATTGCTTGTCGTGAATTTTTTGACCTTGTTCCTTTCTTCACTTTCAAGAAACTTAAGCCATTGTGTAAGCTTACCAAAAGCTTGAGCCTTATCACAAAGGAAGCACACCCACATCTTAGATAAATTAGGAAGATTTACCCGAGGCATGTGAAGGAAGTTTTTTGCACAAGCCATAATGGACCAACTCTCAAGGATAGCTTTCTCTATTCTTGCTTGCTTGTGGAAATGCCTTCCTCTATTGATTGCCCATCATGCAAGCAAGCTTCCTTCACATCTACAATCAATGGTAGGTGTGCAAGCAATCTTGTACTCATGCAAGCTTCACAAGCCTCCTTTGCATCTACAATCAATGGTAGGTGTGCAAGCAGACTTGTATGATGCATATCCTTCAATAAAATATATCCAATGTCGAATCGCTCATTCCATAGCTTATGTGTGTCCATAATATTCATGGTTGTAAGAGGAAGCAAATCGTAGAGGTTGTTCCTCCTTATGCCCATCCCGAAAATATTATTGTTACTCTCTTTAATATCTGCTCCTATCTTGTGGGAAGGTAATTCATTACCTTAATGAGTTATAAAAACTATGGAGAGTAGATTTTTTTTTTAATGGAGCATACACAACATTTGAAAGCTTTTTGATGTCCCCATTAGAGTTAATGAAATGAATCCTACATCTACCTTCTATAGGACATCTTGTGTTATTGCCTACCTTTATTGTGATGAGTTCCTTTAGAGTCTATGAGGAACAATTGTTATGGTCACAAATGAATAGTTTTTGTATAACTATATTTAGTCGAAAACATATCTGAATGGTTGTACATAGGGATGTAACCCCTTCAAAGAGTTAAGTTTAATATAAGGATTTGCACACTAACAATACACGAGGCAGAGAGCCACCAGTGGTGCTTTCGGCACAAAGCGCAAATTTTTGTTACATTGTGTTAATTTGGTCCTTTTCTATTCTGTTGTTAAGTCAATATCCTATTGTTGAATCTGTTTTGAAGTGATTACTAGTATGATTTCCATATGTTTTTGTTGCAAGCTATTGAAGGAAAAGTAATATAGAGTTATAAGTATATAATCAAGGATAGTGTTTCTTGTAAATGATTTGTGTTGTTTGTAAGTGAAGTTTTGGACTAATACTAAAGGTGTGAGGAAACAATTAGGGCCCTGCATTAGGAGTAGCTTCCACCCAAGAATGCTCTCAACATGTCTGGTATGTAGAAAGTGATGTTTTCACAATGATTATAATTAATTATATGTATCTGTGTTAATTCATAAATATGGTAGATACACGTGAGAGGTTAACATTGGTGATCCTACTAGGGATTGACATGAATTAAAGGTGGGGATGAACGTATGCCTATATTGCAGTCACGAGAGCAATGTCCCAAGTATAGGAGAGATAAGAAACCAAGACTAGTGAAAATTCCCATTGGTATCCCCAAAATTTATGTCTAGATCCAAGTAACAAACAAATTGGCTAGAAAAAGACTCCATACCAAAAATTAGAATTGAACCAGAAGTGAGTATGGTACCCTCTAACGATGTTACAACTTATGAAACTTCAACAAGATTTGCACCAGAATCTACTCCAAAAGTCTTTGGTAGGACACCACTGGTATCTAGTGAGGAATCCCAATCTATCCCACCTATTGAAGATTTAACAATTTCAATACTATCCTTAGAAACTAATCTATAGAAGACTAGTAAAGCCACTAGCCTCCAAACATCAAACTTGTAGGAGAATGGATTTTTTTATAACTTTTTGACTTTCAAGAAAGCATCTAGTAAAGTAGAAGTGGAAGATATTAATTAGTGGTGCTCAGAACCAAAACCACGGAATCTGTCCAATTCAACGGATACATTTAAAGAATTTTCCCAAATTCAAATGGAATTATTCATGAATACCTTTGATTCGGATGAAGTTTTGGATGGTAAAAATCAATTTAGCCCTACAGCTATGGTGGGAGAAGAATTATCCTTGCAAAGAGATTTTCCCAATGGAATATGATATGCTCCAAAGCTCATGTTTGGGCATTCGTGATGAGTTACAGAGTCTTAGAAAATCCTACTAATACACCTAGTGATGGGAAATATAAGGCTAAAGTGTTTCAATCGACCTTAGTGAACAAAGAAGCCAAGTGGCTAACACAGTCCGAAATTGATCACTTTTGAGCATATATTGCAGTAAAAGATGCCTTTTTATAATGACTTAGATTAAAGAAAACACTAGCTCAAGTTTTTGACTTCTTGCAAAATAACAATAATGAACCTTAGAAAAAGGTGTAGGAATACACTACTATATTTTGTAAGCATATTCATCAAATCCCAATGTACAAAACATTACCCACGGATGTCATTACTCAGTGGTATAAATCCATAATTGTGGTAGGTTATGATTATCTGATGCATTGGAGCTATGTACTTAGATGTTATTATAGATATCTCCTTAAAATTAGAGCACCAAGTGGTTGGGTTTGCGAAAGACTTACAATCTTCACCTTTTAAGACAATCAATTCTACCAATGAAAACCTCATGAAGCATATATTCTAAATTAAATGTAAAAACCTAGGGAATATTGCTTCCAAATGTGCTTTAAACTATGTATACTATGCTATTTGTTAGAGCACAGATCATTCTAGTGAAGGATGTTCTTATAATGGAAAACACAAGATAGTGGCAAGTAAGTGTATAGGATGTTGGGGAGCCCTCAACCAATTATACTCCACCTCATTGACATAATCAACACTACCAGCTCTACTCTTCCTCTTGATCTCAGAATTATGGGAACTTCGGTATTCCACAATGGAATAAAGGAATTCCAAATGCAAATAATTGAGTTATACCCATGCATTATCACTTCTATGGTGGACTAAGTTATATATAGAGTGACTATAAGGATGCTCAAGAAGATGATAAGTGAAAGAAAGAACCAAAAAACTTGATGCTTATTATGGTGGTAATCACACAAGCTCAAGGAGAGACCACTACTATACAAACTAGATCCGGTAGAGTCCTACAATTGGTAGTGCCTATTTTTTCGCCATGATTTAAAGAGAAATAATCCATGGTGATAAAAGCAAGAAAATGGACCTAGGCCAAAGCTTCAATCTTTCCCACAACCTTTCCTATCACAGATGGAGTTCAAAATGCACAACTGAATGCAATACCTTTGATAGTATTAAGTAAGGAACCTACATATGATGATCCAAAATCCACAAGTGCACGTGACATTCTTACCAAAGCACTGATTACCCTACCATTAAGCCAATTATTCACCTTGTTTCTAAGTGTTTGACAATCTCTCCAACAACACATCTCTCCTCACAACATTTCGACACCGTCCGCTATAACTATTCATCCACAACCTGATGTGACAGTTGATCATGTGGTTCTCCTAATCACTATATGGTGTAAACTTAATCAGATTTCGAAAGTATTCATTGATGGTGATTTTGGAGTGAACATAACAACCACTACATTATAAACAATGTTAGGATGGAATACCATTGAGTTGGTTAAAGCTTAGATAAGACCCTATGATGGTAAGAGTGTAGAGGAATGGATGTTGGAAGCTAAATTTTATTGCTTTTGTTGATTTTCCAGCATCATCTTTATCTCCACTACCTTCTTCAACCATAGTCATCCTCCTCCACCTTTACCAAAAATTTTTTGTTTTGGCCATATATACGCTTCCCCTTCATTCCCCTATTTACGTTTATGAGAAAGTGAGAGAGTAAGTGCGCATGTGCATTGTTTTTGCTTATTTTTGTTGTTTTCTTGCATATTCACATTCATCTTCAGCTCCAAGCAATTGCACAACTACCACATCGTCACCCTCGGGTTGCATGTCGATCGATTCACTCTATCA
The DNA here is from genome assembly GCA_020310875.1 of Ceratopteris richardii. Lineage (NCBI taxonomy): Eukaryota > Viridiplantae > Streptophyta > Polypodiopsida > Polypodiales > Pteridaceae > Ceratopteris > Ceratopteris richardii. The sequence goes on from CM035408.1 coordinate 44,340,326, forward strand.
AGGTAGACCAAAAAAGTTAACATTTTGAATTTGAAATTATACCATGACATAGGATCTCGAGCACCATCTCTCTATAGTAGATACATAAAAAGAATTCTAAGTTTTTGGCTTTGTCACAATGGGCCAAAAATGGGATGGGCAATAGACTTCATCTATCATGATAGACCTCATCTATCATGATAGACCTCATCTATCATGATAGACCTCATCTATCATGACATGCTAGTTGTATTAGGACAGACCACCCATTTATTGAGATAGAACCAACCCCCATGGACAATGCCTATCATGATAGACCACCCTTTCTATCACGACAAACCACTCTATCATGACAAAGCCAACTCCACCATGATAGAGTGAAGAGTTGGATAGATGCCCTCTGGCATGATAGATGCATATACTATGACAAAGCCCCTCTTTCATGATAAACCAATTCCATGATAATCACACTTATAATGACATGTATGGAGCTAAAATAAAAGGGGAAATTGACAAGTGAATGGAAGCTGGATGTATCTACAAAAATGAGCATACTCAATGAGTATCCCCCATTGTGGTTGTGCCCAAGAAATATGGGAAGTTATGTATGTGTATTAACTTGAATAAAGTTAATGCCACCACCATAAGGGATATAATCAGCTTCCTATCAAAGAACGTCTATTGGAGCACGTACTGATCAGGAAGTTTATAGCTTCCTTGATGGATTTTTAGCTTACAATCAAGTATCTATTCGCCCAAAGATCAACATAAGATAGCTTTTTCCATCAAATGGGGTATCTTTGCATTTTTTTGTGATGCATTTTGGGATCACCTATGCATTTGCTACATTTCAAAGGCTCATGTGTCATGTTCCTACTCAAAGAGTTCTTTCATAGAGACGTAGAGTTCTATGTTGATGATTTGTGTGTGCATTGTCACATAAGACATAATCACATCCTAGAACTCAAGCAAACCTTGAACAAATGTAAAGAATACCAAGTGCGCTTAAACCAAGAAAAGTGTGTTCATGGTCCGACAACAAAAAATTGTAGGTCATAATGTTTTAAAGAATAAAAATTTAAACCGATGAGGATACTGTGAGAGCCATAGAAGAGTTATTGAGGCCTAGAATAGTGAAGGAGGTAACAGACTGGATCAAGATGCTCCATGTCCATGTTGATCCCTCCGATTTTGCTATTGGATGCATGCTAGGTGGAGAAGGAAATATAGCCTTACCCATAGCATATGGGAGAAGAAAAATTAACACACATGTGCTAGTGTATATGCATTTGCAAAAGAAGATTAACAATAATATGGTTAGAGCCAAATCAAAGTATGCACTGCTTTACTTCTTTCACATGGAATATGTTCAGATCAAATAAAGAAACATATCCTTAAACCTAGCTTCTCTTGTATGGAAGTCAGCTGCAATGTTGCAAATTATAAACATGTATTTCTCTTCAATGATGTTGTAGAAATCAATGCTAAGGTTTACGCAACCAAGAAACAATGTGCAAAGTGGCGAACATAAAAAAAAGTGATTACAATATCATAGAAAGGACATCTTAAATAGTGGTTATAGTCACTTTGAAGGTTGAAATGCATCACAAACCGTATGCATAATATCATATGAAAAATGAAGCACATTCAAAGGCTTCCAAAAGCAAAGGTGGGAGGTTCGGAAAATGAGGAAACAAGAATGAAAAGTAAATGAAAGAGAGGGTGGGAAGGTAGGAAAATGGGCGAAGTGTAAACCAAAATAGAATGAGTTAATGGAAAAAAAGGCTTTTATCAATGAGGAGAAAAACAAACCACCAAAATCAAGAACCATCATCAACAAGACTTCCAAAGCAAATGCCAAGACCTCAACCTAATACCTCGATATTATGTATAGAGTACACATGCAGAACCAAAATGAAAAGAAGAGTGTTCTCGTCAAATCAAAGACTATGAGAATAAAATTGAGTGACCAATAAATGCATAAACTCACATGCATTGAGAGTTAGATTTCCAAGAGCATGAAGTGGGCTCTCCAAGATTTTAACCCAGTACAAAGTGGGAAACATGACCTCCTTATATAAAGTTGGAGGAGGCTCTCCAACTTACATCAAATGTGGGATAATTCCCTTTGAATGAGAATGGATACAATGGTAGAATCAAATGGCAAGGTGCCAAAATACAATGCAATACACCTGAAGTAGTACGAAATGAAGTGTCTTTTAGATACAAAATGGACATGCCAGCATTGAGATACAAATATAAATGACACACACCATCAACATTTTTATCATTTTATGCCATATTATACACACACACATGTACACACACACACACACACACACACACACATATATATATATATATATATATATATATATATATATATATATATATATATATATATATATATATATAAGCGTAAATTGTCATTGGCCATGGTTGAAAACAATAATGTATTTAATGTTCATTGCAGAGAATAATGTTGATGTTTCAAACAACTCATGGTGGGCATACATGATATGTCATATACTAGTAGCGAGAGTCTTGTGGATATTGTGAAAGGTAGCATACATGACGTAGGTGGTGTTCGTTGGAGTTTGAGGTCTGTAGAAGCACGCAAACAACATAAGGAAGAAGAAGAAGCTTGGAGTGCAACACACAATATTGAATGTATTACCACTAGAATGTACAACGATGAGTAACCCATTAGGGTTATAGGCGTATATACAAGCTAGGGAGAAAAACCTCCTAAAAAGAGAAAAAGGTGCCCTATGTCCTAGTATGTTCACACACATCACTACCTAAATATATCAACAAATCCCCCCTAGGAGTGATGCTATGAACAAGGAGTTGGCACTCTTGTATAAGGAAGTGCCGAGCTATGTGGAGTCAATCAACAAAAGGAAGTAATCCCAAAGCTTTGGGGAAAGCTTCAAACTTCCCCCTAGGTAGATCCTTTGTGAAAAGGTCTGCAATGTTCTCCTATGTGGGCACATATGCCAAATTGATCTCTCCAGCAGAGAACCTCTCCCTAACATAATGATAGTGCACCTCAATGTGCTTAGTGTGAGCATGGAACATAGGGTTCCTTGCAACTGCCAATGACCAACATCCAAATCAACCATAAGGTGTGTGAGCCACACACACTCAACAATCGCTATGAAAGCTTCCCTATACTGAGCCTCACAACTGGAAGTGGCCCCAGTAGGCTGCTTTTTGCTTAACCAAGATATACTCTTTTTTAGTGGTGCATAGCATACATGATCCTATATCTTTGGGAGCATTTGACACTTTTGAATGTGAGCCTCTTCCTCCAGATCTTTAATTTTCATGTGCAAAATTATTGATGAGCTAGGACATGCTTCTTTGCACTTCATGATTAACTTGTGGCCCACTCATGCTTACTTTATTTGTCCATACTTATGGTTAGAAGTGATATTTTAGAATATATTACACTCATATTTGGGTTAATATGCAGGCGCATTTCATTTAAAGGAGGATTTTGCATATACTTTAATGATTGGAGTTTAGGATTATCAATGAAGGAGTGTAGCATCATGTTTATTCCGTCATTCCACTTCATTAGGCGAGAGATATTCTTATTTTCTACAAGGATTTATTTGGTAATTTAGAGTACCACCTATTCATAGAAGGTGCATTCTCATTTTATATTCATGCTTCAAGAAAAACATTAATTTATGTGCTACAAATCCTTCCATATTTGGAGTTCAAACAAAGTGCTAAAGGCTTATTTTCAGGTTTTGAAGAGCCACTCGGAGATTGATGCACTCCCTTCCATTTTTCAAAGTTCATGGACTTTTTCCTCTTTGTTTTTTGGAATGTATGATACTTTCTTTTGTGGGTTCATACCCACTTGTGCGATTCTATTGGGACTCATATAAGAGATATTCCGTAATAAGGAGATGCTATTTTTAAGGGCTTATTTAATCATATGACACAATGATAATGCCTAAATTTCCGTGCAATACTTACTTATAGATTTTTGGTACTGCAATGGTGTTCTTTCAGCATTATTCTTTCTCTTATCTTTCTTTGGGACAACAAAGCCTAGGAGGTTGGAAGTGATGTAGGGGATACATCAACCACAAACATGGATGATATGAAGGGTAGACCCATGAAGATGTTGGGGCCTTGGTGGTGGCTCCAAAAACCCTTCTACGTAAGAGCTTCCTAATGGAAACTACCCCTTAGCAGTTTCTGAAATACTTATATATGAAGCCCCACCTCTAAGCTTTCATATAATCCCTTTTAGAAAAGTATTCCTTCTATGATTTAGAACATTATTTTCTATCGTGCTTGCAGGTATCCTCACTTTTTTCTATATCTTGAGGATCCTCTTTTGAATTATCTCTATATCCTTTAGAATTGCCTTTGATTAAGAACATGGGGTCTTTTGACCACATGAATTTTCTATTTGCCTCCTTCTCAACTTTTATAAAAGGAGAGACACCTTATGTATTTGGGGTCCATTGGTCTGTATTTGGAATAGTTGATGTGCCATTTGTTTTTCATGCATGTATAAATGTTTTTTGAGGTCGTCGTCTTCTATGTGGATTTAACTTTGGGATGCATGGGTGTGGGAGTGATCACATTTTCTTAAAGATACATATGTCTTTAAGACATTTGTTACATGAGTGTGTGCATGTGATTTCTTAAATCCTTGCTAGCTGAACTTGGAGGAAACTCTCACCTCCATGCGAGGTGATTAGGTTCAAACACCCACTATCCAACACATGGGTCCTAACAAGAAGCATAATTGTTTCACACCTACTTTTGAGTGTCTCTGGCACAAATGCCTTTTTGGTAATTTGAGTGTTGGTCACTCTTTTTCCACAACCATCCTTATTGATAGTCAGAGTGGATTGGTAATTGTGAGGAACCCTATGATCCATCCTCACATGAAGCACAATGAGGTGCAGTATAATTATGTCAAGGAGAGACTCACTACTAGACAAATTTGTTAGGCTTATGTGCCCACACAAGATAGCTTTTCAAACCCTTTTACAAGGGCTCTACCTAGGGAGAAATTTGAATCTTCTTTCAAAGTTTTGGGCTTACTTCCTTTTGTGGATTGATTTCATTCCACATAGCTTGTAGCTTCCTTATACTTGAGTGTCTACTTCTTGCTTCTTGTCACCACATGGGTGCAAGCGGCATTCCCTAAGATGGTTTCTAGTGAGTGTGTGAACACACTTAGGACCCAAAAATGCTTGGATAGATTTTTCTAACATATATCTTGGGTAGATAGACATACAAGAACCTACTTTATTCATCAATATCAATGACTTTGCATCTAATGCACATCTCTAACACTAGTGTTGTACTTGGACACTTTAGTGTCCTTAAAAAGAGACATTATTTGAGAATCTTTTTAGAGATTACTAGAAGGAACCATTTATAAATGTAACTATATAACATCTTAGCATAAGGGTTGAATATTTTTAAGAAAATATATTTTTAATTCAAGGATATAAAAATTAATATTTATTCATTAATTTTATGCTGCTAATTTAGCTATTGTCAAAAAAATTACAGTGATGTAAGTTAATGGTTGTTTTGTTACTAAAATCATGATCTCGGCATTTTCGTTGGCGTAAATGCAATAAAATCTCTTATTTTATGTATTTCAACATGTTTCTATCTAGAATTAGAGATTTGTATTGATTGTTTCTAGGTTTATGGCATAATATTAATCTCATATGTGATATGATAGTTTTATCGTCTATGAATTATTTTGCAAATTGATGGTATGAATATGCGTAATCTTTTATTATCAAAATACTATTTGATATTATTATAGCTCGAAATCAATTTTCTATGTTGTTTCTTCAATTTAAAAAATACCACTATTTTTTTATGCTAAGAAAACGTCATTCTATGAGGAAACATTATATATGTGTGTGAGATATATACAAAAATTATTGGTTCAAAGACATGTGGCATATCTTTGTGATACTACATGATGGTTTTTGAAATAAAACACTAACCATTGTTGTGTTTTTATGAATCAATATGATATAGAAGGCTCCTAAAGTGTATAATTATATAATGAGCTCCCTATATTTTAGTAAATGTTTTATTATAAAAATGATTTTGATAGTTCCCAAGACTTTTCTTAAATGATTATATGACTATAAATTAACATTCGAAAAATGATTCCAATAGGAGGAAAAACCATTTTATGGAGATATTTATTTCTTCTCATATATAAGCCTACAAAAAAATAGTTTTTCGTAATCATATTCAATCATTTCTATATTTTGAGTCAACAAAAAAGGTAATTTTTTTTAAATACATATTTTTTATAGAACATCTAGGTATAGGCCTTTATGGAATTCTAAGGATTTTTCAAAATTTTATTTGATTAGTATGTGTAATTTTTTTAATTTGTTAGATAAAAGGACACTATAATGTCCTGTGTTGGTACAACACGAGTGTTAAGGCCTCCATTATGAGTAGAACCAAAGAATTCATTACCTCGCTAGAGGAAAGTGCAACTTACATGTTTTGTGAGATTGTGTTGGACAACCTCTTTCTTCTACATTGATTAGGTAGACTTGTCTCATTGTTTGGCCCGATTTTGGATCATGAATCTAAGCTGAGTTTTTACCTTAAGCTTGATAGCGATCATCTTGTTTGATATTGGTGATCATGAAATGAAGGGGCTGATTTGATGTAGTATATGGTGGTGGATCTCATGTATTACTAAAATATTGGTAGTATTCCATTACATAGGTGATAATTGTTTGTGAACAACCATCCATGTTGAGATGATTACAGAAATACACACCTTTCCCTTCACCTATTCATAGATAGATCTTGCATTACTATAGACATTGAGTTTGACTAGCATACATCTACGTTGGTATGACATCTAGGCTTGTCTAAATCATAAATCAAGATCTATCCTGATAGGGCATGGATAGAAAATGCCATCCTTATTGTATTTGTTGTTAGTAAGAACTTTATAAGTTTCTACTATACCGATTTCACTATCTTATTTAATACTTATCTCTCTTGAGAATTTTACTTCTTAAAATTAGAACTTTGAAAACATTCTCCTTATCCCTTGAAAATGTATTTTCAAAAGTGGAAAATAAATTATTGCTCAATATGTTTTAAAGGACATCAAAATTGGATTCCAGTTATACCCTATGTAAGTACACTTCAGAATTGTACTTTTGACATAAACCTGAAATACATTCTTTCAATATGGATTACTTACTTAGACATAAACCTGAAATATATTCTTTCAAATTTCGTTTTAGTTCTTTCTCACATGATGAACACTATCTACACTGTAGAAAACGTTCATTTGTAAATTATGTACTCTACTTTAAAGTGAAAATGGTATTTACTTTTGACAACTCAAAATCCTAGGGATGATCCAACAAAGGAGAAAGTAGATTTCCTTGGATTACCGAAGCATCTTTCCTGAAGAAAGATTGCGATACCTCCAAAATTAGAAATATATCATGATATTACTTAAATACCAAGACCTCACTCTATTTCTCCAAGTCATGGACACATTATTTAGGACACAATATGCATTAATAAAAAACGTCTATGGACACTATATGCATTAATAATGTGTGATTTATTACAAATTACCCAATAAAATTAAATATAAAAAACATTATAGAAGGTCTTGATCATGAAACATTAATTAGGGATCTATCCAATCCCAAACGTTCTAGGATAGATATTCAAACTAAGAAAACATTTACTAACTAAATTCTTGAGTGGAAATTTTCTTTTATCAACAAGAGACCCATACAAGGATTGCAAACAATCAAAGGTAATCGTATTAATGGAGCTAAATGAACTAAATGGAACAAGTTTGTTTTAAATATTGAAACCAAAAAATTGTTTCATATCTTGAAAGCTAATGGAGTTGAAATATACGTCTTGTCACTAACGATACTCTTAGGGCAAGATAAATTCTGAAAATAAATTGTGAATTTGAGGCAAGAATCCTCATCTTTTACATCCTCACTATGGGAAAATGGAGGCGGATTGAATTGCTCCTAGAATATGATCTGAGATCATGTAATGAGAAGTAGAGATATATTTACCAATATATGATTAAACCTATGACTAATAAATAGGCTAGAAATGAGGCAAAAAAACATCATAAATTGAAATCATAGAAAATATGTGAAAATACAATCAACGTCCAAGAAAGTTTGGAAAATTGTTCAAAGAGAAGAGATACTTCATTTTAGAAGCTGGATATGCATTCCGATTATCAAAAATTTAAGAACGAAATTCTGTATGAGCTTCATGATGCATGAAGTTTTAGTTCATAGAAAATAATATAAGCCTTCTTCCATGGAGAAGAGAATATTAATGCAAAGCTCTCACGTTGTATGCCAATGATAAATTGAAGTAGTTTCTCTCATGCTAAATGGTTATGCCAAAATACGTACACTAAAAGAGCTCATCTCTAAGATGTCCTGCATAGAAGTGGGAGAATGAAAGGACGTACTTTATTGTTAGTACATGTTCAATGTCTACTCCTCATAAATGTACTTTATGATGCACACTTGTAAGGCCCTCATCATGAGGAGAAACAAATTCTGCATTAAGTTGTCTATGGGGATCCAAATCATAGAGCTAAATGAATGTAAAGTAGGAACCTTTATGGATTTAGATGATGAAGATATATTATAAGGAGATGGAGTTACCTAGGTATCCTAGATTAGGATCCGAAGCCAATGGTGAATGACCCAATCCCAGAAGGGAATCATTCCTATTTTTTTAGGTCAAGTAAAGTTGCTTAAGCCACTTATGGTCAATATAGGGGTGGTGGCCACCCACATCCAACTATCCATTTCTAGCCGTCTCAAGAAGGATACACCTCTCCATTGGTATTATTTGAAAATCAATTTTCCACAAGTTTGGACATGTAATCAACTTAATTTACCTGTACTTTATAATCTTCTATTTGTATTTGTTTAGGTTACCATTTATGATCTACCTTTAGATTACACCAGTGGACAATGTCATCATCTTTGTACTTGTTATTAGTAATTATTTTCTGAAATCCTACTATATTTATTCTCTTCTCTTCTACTTATCCTATGTTGTCTTGAATAATTTCTTTCTTACATGGTATGACAATGTTTAGGTGTCTATTAGTCGAGATAATTACTTTCTAAACCTGCAAGAATATTTATGTTATCAATATAATGTGTGAGTTATGGGTTGATCTTCTCATGTTGGTGCATATTCTAATGTTCTTGTTGCACCATTTCTAATTTTTTTTAATTGTATTAACCAAAGCAAAACTTGATGCAACCAATTATACAATGTTGAAGTTAAAAATAATTTAAATTTAGGACTCGTATGAGATGATGGAAAATTTCATTGGACATCGGAGACTTGATCCAAATCAAGTAGCAAGATAAGATTTGCATAGTTTAAGAGTCATGATTCAACTTGTCCTAGATCTTCTTCAAGATCAAAAGAGTTGGATTGCTTATGCACTATATAATTGTTACCCATTTAAGGGACTCTATGCTCACTTTAGAACGACACAATACTAAGGAACATGATGCTTTGTGCATAGTAGCTCACCAATATGAAATGAAGAACCACAATAGGATTAAAAATTTAGAAAATAACCTAGCATAGAAGAAGAATTTAGAGTCTAATAAGGTTTAAGATATAATCAAGCAAATAAATAATCTACAAGATCAATTGTCTACAATTGTTGATGTTTTGACAACTCTCAAAGAATTAGGTTGGAGAAGTGTGTGTGTCTATGCTTATCTTATTACGTATGATGGATTGGTGATAGGATTAGACACCTAGGTTAGACATTATCCTCTTAGTTTTGAAGATTCATGTGCACTATTACTAGAAGAAGAGATGCAACAAAAAGATTTTCATGGGACCAATGAAGTTGTGGTCTCAAAAAATACGGAGGGAAAATGATATTTCTATGGCTTGAACAATAATCCAAAGAACAAGAAATTTATGATACCTACATATTGCAAAAAGAAGCAAGCTTATGAGAAAAACGGGACTATCAAATCCTCAATGAAGATTATAGAATATAAAAACAACATAAAGCTTGAGCTTTGGACATCTATATAACAGGTATGTTCATATGCCTAAGCTCATGTTGATGAACCATGGATACTAGATAGTGGATCATTTTGTGATATGGTATGCATTTTTTATGGTAGTTTGACAGGATGTGGACTCATAGAGAGCACCACATTGCAAATCATTGGCATCAAGAGGCATGAGGAAACAGGGGCCTGAAGATGGCATTTAAAGGAAGATTTGGATGATGCATTTTGCTTGCTACTCGTGAGTTCAAGCTATCGGAGCTTAGTTGTGACAACTCAAAAATGCTAGGGATGATCCATCTAAGGAGAAAGTAGAGTTTCTTAAGATTACTGAAGCATCTTTTCTAAAGAAATGATTGAGATACCTCCAAAATTTGAAACATATCATGATATTAGTTAAATAACAAAACATCACTCTATATCTCCAAGTTATGGAAACATTATTTAGGACATATTATGCATTAATCACGAACGTCTATGGACACATTATACATTAATAAACTATTATTTATTAAAAAATATCAATTAAAATGAAATTAAAAAACATTATAGAATGTCGTGATCATCAAAAATAAATTAGGGATCTATTTAACCAATTATACGTTGTACAAGTTAAAAATATTTTCAATTTAGGACTCTAATGTGATGATGGAAAATCTCATGGGACATCAAAGACTTGATCTAAATAAGTATCCACACAAGATCTGCATGGTTTAAGAGTGATGATTCAACTTGTGCTAGATCTTCTTCCAGCTTGGAAGATTTGGATTGCTCATGCACTATACAGATATTACCAATTTAAGAGACTCTATGCTCACTTTATTATGACACAATACTAAGGAACATGATGCTTTGTACATATTAGCTCATTAATATGAGATGAATAACCACAATAGGATTAAAATTTTCGAGAATCAACTAGCACACATGAATAATTTAGACTCTCATGAGGTTCAAGATAGAATTAAACAAGTAAAGAACCTACAAGATCCATCAACTACTATTGTTGATGTTGTCACAACACTCAATGAATTAGCTTGGAGGTGTGTGTGTGTGTGTTTTTATCCTATTAAGTATGGTGGATTCATGATAAGCTTAGACACATAGGTTAGACCTTATCCTATTACTTTTGAAGATTCATGCGCACTATCACTAGAAGAAGAGATGCAAAAAAAGAATTTGCATGGGAACAATGAAGTTTTGGTCTCAACAAATACAAAGTTAAAAGGATATTTCTCTGTCTTGAACAATAGTCCATGAAGATGAAATTCTCTGGTTCCTAGATATTGTGAAAAGAAGCAAGCTTATGAGAAACATGGGACTATCAAATCCTCAATAAAGAGCATAGAATATACAAAAAAACGTAGACCTTGAGCTTTGGACATCTATATAAAAGGTATGTTTATATGCCTAATGTTGTGCTAATGAACCTTGGATACATAGTGATCATTTCGTGATATGAATGATGAAAACGTTTGGTATAGTTTATAAATTCCTCTATAGAAAACCATCAATGTAGTGGTACGAAATCTCTTGAAATGTTTACGAAAAGGGATTGAACCCATATCTTATGTTTTATGACAAAGAGTAGAGAGAAAAATGAGTGATATACATCCCAAAGTCAAAAGAAAACAAATTTCACTTTTGCAATTATACATTGTGATCTTGAAGTTCAGTTTGAGGCGAATGGTCAAATAACTTGATGCATCAAGAAAAATTGTGGGTAGAGAAGCATGATGAGACAACATGTACAACTCAATTGCTTTCATTGATGTAGAAGAACAAGATATTAACATATAATGGCACCAAAAATTCGGTTGTCTCGTATTTGTGGTATTTAAAGAGATCCAACATAAAGGGATGGTAGCTCATTATGTGCATTTATAGAGTTGTATGAACATTGTAAAGCTTGCATGAGAGGAAAGAAATATCAAAAGGCATTTTCACATGAAAGTGGCAATAAATCTTATTCTTGTCTGTAGCTAGCAAATGTTGATCTCGATGTTAAAATGTTTACTTTTGTTTTGGGAGGGTCTTTCAATTTTTTGTTCTTAGTCAAGGATTTTAGTAGAAAGCTATGGGTATATTTCATGTTGGAGAAGGTTGATGCTTTTGAAAAGTTTAAAACATTTCACAAGCATGCTGAAAGAAAGATAAGAAAAAAAGCTAAAGAAAATTCAAACTAACCATGAAGGACCATTCTTAATAGCAAAACTCAACAACCATTGTAAGGATCATGGCATGATAAGAGAAATCAATATATCGAATCCATCTTAATTAATGGTTTTTATTTGTTGTTTATGAAGGACTCATATATAGTTGAAATGGATCGCTATATGTGGAAATCTCAAGGCATGTGTGACTCGTCTTGAGAAAAAGGGATCAATACAACAATCCCCATCCTAAAACACAGCTACACAAAACTCCTCAAGAGAACGATGCATGAAGAATCATACTTCTGTTAAATTCCTTTATTTATGCATGATATCGTTTTTGTGTGTTTCCGTTATGCACATGTACTTGACTCATCAAGAACTAATCTTGAAGGGGAGGCAAATAAAAATGTTTTCTTTTCTAATGATTCAATAAATTCCATGAATTATAAAATGCCCTCTAGTCAAAACAAATTTTGTTTATTTGGAAGAAACATTGGATATGAATGGATAGTCCAATGTCACACCACTAAAGAATAAGTTTGTCCCATGTGAAAAATAAAACACATGCATGGAATCCAAAACAATATATTTTCATTGAACAACTTAATGTGTTTTTGAATATTAAGTAGTAATCAAGTGATCATAGTGGGGAAATTTCATGCTTTGTGTATCTATTTAGATTGTTCAGCACAATGTTTTTTGTATTTTACTAAATATTTAGAATATTGAATTCTTATTCATATTTCTGTTTCATTATATCAAATACTTTCTAAGATAGTAGAATTCTTCTTCAAGTTAGCATTGATGTTCAATAATTGGATGTCATTTAAATGCTCTTAAAACAATTCTATCAAATGAATCATGTTGTTCCAATTTAATTATCTCTAATCTAAATTGTTTTTCATTAAAACTTTTAAAATTCAAAACTAAGCATAAAATCATGGTTCCAATTTTAGTCTTTACTCTCCACTTATTTATTGGTAACCATACCAGATCATTCTCATTAAACAACTATGATATTCTTTTCGTATTAGCACTTTGTGTATAACTTTCTTGGATTTTTTAGTCCTTTCTTCAACTTCTTGGAGAAGTTGAGTACGTTTCTAAAGAAGAAAAAAAAGAAAATTGATCATCCTTATGGGAATCTATACAAATTTGAACTTTCGTTACTTTGCACCTAGCATGGTATCTATTGTCTTGAAATGCGTTGATGAATAGCTATATAAATAGCAAAGAAATCACTTTTGCTCTAGACACACCCATAGGAAAGTGTATTAGAGTTTTTGTTGAATTTGAGTTTTCAGAGAAGTTAAAAAACCTTATCAAAGTGCAAGATGTGCAAGCAATATGTGACGAAGCGGGCATCAGTAGAAATGGGTATACTGCAATGTACAACCTTTTGAGGCAAGCCTTAGAAGCACAAGGTATTTCTCAAAGTATATTTCCATGCCCATATAAAGTGTCTATCAAAAAAAAAACTTCTAATGAGGATGTGACTTGTACGATTGGACAATATTTATTCATAGAAGACACTACGCCTGCCTCTATTTATCATCCAAATATTCCCAAGAAGCAATCAAAGATCCTATCTACACAAGGATTTACTTACACTAAATTAAAAAATATATTTGTCGATCTTCAGAAGCTTCAACAAGCAATGGTTCACTTTTATAGTTCAAAAATCAAAGGTACCCCTACTTCATTTTATTTGGTGTTGAAGTTTTATTCCATTCAAGTAACATATTAAGGTAATGTTTCCTCTTTTTTGCAGATTGTAATGTTAAGTTAAAGCTCATACTAAAGCTTGATGAGTGCTAAATCATAAAGGGTCTATGACTAGAAAGGTTGAGTGTGATGCTAATGAATGAAGTTATGGACCATGCAATGAGTGATGAAACTTTAGGATCCACTTCCCATTTTACTTACATGGTGCAATCAGAGAGAGATATCTGGTGGCTAGGTGCTATAGAAGTTCCCAAAGAAACAAACAATGTTATTTCATGGATTTTTAATATGGATCCATGGATTAAAGAAGTAATCTCTTCTCAAATACATGGGTAAAAGTTTTCTGTAGATGATATAGGTGATTTTGAAGTAGAATGGCATTTGGGTGGAGACCTTAAGAGTATAAAATGCGTATTAAGTTGTAAACAAGGAGCATCTTGTCTCTATCCTTGCCCATATTGTACACAAGATCACAAAGAATCTAAGAGACAATCTAAACTTGCAAGGTCATTGATGAGAGTTGATGACTCAGAAGAAATTGATGAAACAGACTCATGGAATCACAGGGAATGGGAGATACCAATTTTGAGGTGTCCAATGTCACAAGAACCGACTTGTGATAAAATAAGCAATGATTACAATCCCATTATTACATTTCCATTAGTCAATGTTCACTTTTGTACTTTGCATGCATTCATGAGGAACTTTGATAGGCTTTTGAAACTACATGTTGAATATGCATTTGCAATGAAACCACTAGAGAGTTCTACAATAGCAATCCAAAAAATAGAAGATCTTTTGAATTCTATTGGTTGTCATGGTGGCCATGTATCTTTAGTTGTTAAGAACTATGGTGAGTCTCAAGAGATTTTACAACAAGTTTCAATGACTCGGAAGAAGGCAAGATGTTTCTTTAAAAGATATGTGAATAGTCAAGATGATGGGAAATCGGAGGTTTGGAAGGACCTCTGTTCGATTATGACAGACAACGATAGTTAGGTTTATCTCATTAATAAGCAAAAGAAGGTTTGGTCATCATTAGATCAATTGTTACATTTTATGGGTTTGGTTTCCACTAATGCTTCACAACAAGAATTATTCCAAGTGACTTTGAAGGAGTTTACAAAGTCATTCATCTTATCATGGGGACAAAGCAACATTACACAATACATAGTAAGGTTTTCTTACATTTTTTTATTTGGTCTTAAATACCATGTGTATATCTTATTGACCAGATCATAGCATATTCTTTTTGCACATGGAGCATATTTTATGAATCAATATGGATCACTAGACATTTTTAGTACACATGGAATGGAGAAGTCACATTATAGGGCTACAGGTGTTTACTTTAAAAACACTCATCATGGGGGTGGTCTACTACAATCAAACTATTTAGAAGAAATGTTCAAATGGTTTTTGGAAGCTCACAATGACACATTCTCCCTGGAATCCTAGGAAGAAGCACATACAAAGCATGGACACTACCTCTCAAAGCACTAGATGGAACAACCCTTACAACAAGGGTCCATCAGGGACAACAGACTCAAGAGGGGGGGAGTGTCGGAACTCAAGGTCAAGCGCAAGCATAGAAGCGCATCGTGGACACACAAGAAGAGGAGCATATAGGGAGCTCAAGAAGTACATGTCAAATTTCCAAAAGAAATCCCTATAAAAATAGTGATTTTCATCACTAAAAACATTGTAAATATCATTTCACCTTATTGTAATTCCATTTTCTTCAAGCCAAGGAGTCCTCGAGCTTGAGGAGTATTGGAAGTATCATCCTACCAATTTTCATATGATTTAGACTCTATTTGAGCCCTCACATAAGCCTTGGAACCTAATTTTTAACTAGGTCGGACATTAGGTCTATATAGGGCCGAAACCACTCAAAAAACTATAAAAAGAGCTAGCGAGCTCATTTTTTAGGTTATCTTGTTAGAGAGTTAGCTTGTGAGAGATTGGAGATCTTGTAATAGCTTTCTTTTGTAATCGAAGTCCTTCCATTGTTCCTCTTTTTGATCTTACCTTGTGCGCATGTGTGTGTATGTGTGTGCACGTTTGTGTGCTTTCACTCATGCACTTGTGCCTTCACTTGCTCGTGGTCTTCATATGAATCCTCACGTCTCCATGGATTGACAAGTAAAGGAGGTGGTGCTTACGCTTGAGCTACAACACTAATAGATTAGGAAACCTCTTTGTCATCGTAGCCTTGAGCAATTTGCTCGAGACCTAATTTCTTGCACCATATTTTTTTAATGCATTCCCCAAAGTAAGCATGCATAGGGCCACATTACAAGGCCATGCACAAGGCACATATTATCTTCAACCCATGCACTAACACACTTACTCATCATTCACTATGGGATATGAGTACTTGGTGTGACTACCATGATCATCACCTTTGGAAGATCTAGAGGACATCAGGAGGACAACATCAATACTTAGGAAGCAATTCGAAGCCAGTAGTTGCTCCAACTAACCTCTTTTGAGCAACTCTTAGTTTTTGGAAGCTCACAACAACACATTCTCGCTAGAATCCAAACAAGAAGCACATACAAAGGATGGACACTACCTCTCAAATCACTACATGGAACAACCCTTAAAACAAGGGTCTGCCAGGGACGAGAGACGCGAGAGGGGGGGACTATTGGAACTCAAGGTCAAGTACAAGCATGGAAGAACATGAGAAAATTGGACACACAAGAAGAGGGAGCAAGTAGGGAGCTCCAAGAAGTGTATGTCAAATTTTCAGAAGGAATCCCTATAAAAATAGTGATTTTCATCACTAAAATCCATTGTAAATACCATTTCATATTTTTGTAACTCCATTTTGTTCAAGCCGAGGAGTCCTTGAGCTTGAGGAGTATTAGAAGTATCATCCTACCAATTTTCATCATTTTTAGAATCCGTTTGAGCCCGCAAATAAGCCTTGGAACCTAATTTTTAACTAGGCCGGACACTAAGTCTGGAGAGGGCCAAAACTAGTCAAAAAACTATAAAAAGAGCTAGAGATTTTTGAGGTTAGCTGGTTAGAGAGTGAGCTGGTTATAGATCTGAGCTTTTGTAAGAGAAATCTTTTGTAATCGAAGCTTTCCATTTTTCCTCACTTTGATCTTACCTTGTGCACGTGTGCGTGTATGTGTGTGCATATTTGTGTGCTTTCACTCACGCACCTGTGCCTTCCCTTGCTCATGGTCTTCATACTAGTACTCACGTCTCTGCGGATTGACAAGTAAAGGAGGTGGTGCTTACGCTTGAGCTACAGTCATCATACTATCCTCATGTCTCCATGGATTGACATTTACGAGATAGATCTTCTCAATGTTGGTACTCCCACTGTGCTAGAGTGATTCATTAAAATTTTTGATATTTAAATGCTCAAAAAACTCATGAAAATTCTCAACTTCACCTCCCTCAATGGATAATGCCAATGATCAACCTCTCCATGAATGTCTTTGTGAGAAGGGAATTTATCCGATAGATTGAAGTCGTACTGGAACGGGTGGAGATATAAGGAAGAGCTCATTGCTCTTTGATGTATCCAAGAGGGAAGGAGGAGAGGATGGTGCTTGCGCATGGGGCTGGTGTGAACAGATCCTTCATATAGGCTATCCTTCACCTGTTCTTCACACACACATTGGTCTTCTTGTTTTGTGAGTGTCCATGTATGTGTGTGGGTTGATGCAAACTTATATGGTAGGATATGAAGAGGTGCAATGTGTTTCCCCGCCTAGATAAAATAGGTAGGATACAAGAACTTACGAGAGAAAAGACCAATGGTATTTGTAACTATATACTCAAAATTGTTCCAGTGGAGTTCTCTATGGATAAACTCCTCTACACCAAAATGTGATGCTATGGATGTAATCTTCTTCCTGTCTAATACTTTTTTTAAAAAAATCCCATAAATTAAATATTCTTCGTACTATGTTTCTCACTATGTTAATGGTGAATTGTAAGAGTAAGTTTTAATATGGCATCAAAAAGCCTCATGGATTTGTTTTGGAGAGGCAACCAAATGATGGGAACATGAATTTTCATCTTCATTTTTTCTCATCATCTTTTCAGCTTCATTTTTTTTCATCATTTTGTCATCTTCATTCTTTTCCCTTGAAACATGAATTTCTGTGGTTTAAGGAATCAACATGGTACATACAAGCCTTATGGAACTCATACTGCCAAGACAACCGAACGACATGAAAATGTAGGGTTTGCGATTGTTTGAACTCGTTTTTTTTTCAACTCATTGTTCTAGCTTGGATAAAATGATCCCTATCAATCTCTTTATTTCCATATTGATGCTTTCAAACACATACAAGTTCTCAACACACTATATAAATTGCTTTTAACGATCACTTAAGCAAGAGTAACTCTAATAAGGATGTGCTGAAAAGATAGACTAGAAAGAAACTTTACCCATACCCTTGAATCCCTCTTGGTGGTAACTGATTAAGAAAAATAAGGGAAAATTACAAGCTAACCAAGGAAAGATGAGGGTTTGAAGACAAACATCTAGACTCAAAAGCCTCAAATGAGAAAAGTGTGAAGTACCAAATAACTTTCTTACAAGAGGTTGAAGTATGAGAAATTAGTTGGGACAATTATTTCTAAATTACCACTCATGAGAGTAGTTAAAGTGACACCACTATCCTAACATCACTGTCTTAACACCACTTTTCAACTTTCTTAACACTACTATCTTCTAAAACTTCAAGTGAAAATCTCATGCCCTTTCATAAAACCACTCTAATTATCTTCACGAATGCTTCATATATGTGTATGTCCTGCTAGCATATAGTGAATTCAATGGTTAAATACTTTTCCATTATTTCTAGCATGAGACAAAATTCTGATAAAGTCATTGACCCTATTACAAACAAGTATCAAGTTCGTTCAATAAGTCCACATAAGAAATCAGTAATTGTAGCCCATTGATATTCTGCTAGCCACTCCAAGGAAGTAGATTGAGTCAAAAGGCGAGAGGGTAATTGTTTTAATGAAAATTTTATGTCTATATCTATGAAAATACTGAAGGATCTGAATAATGTGCAATAAGGCCCATTGAGAATTTTAGTCGATATCTCAATGCAATGGAAAAATAAAACTATTTATTGAATGATCTCAATTTATTGAATAAGGTAGGGAAATCTCAATTTATGAAGTCTTTTAACATTTAGTCTTATTGTATGCAATCCCAAAACATATACTCCGATACATGTTTTTAAAGGACTCTAGGGATAACGCAATTTTTATTTTTTTGAGGATATTTTCCTCCCCAAAAACCTTTAATATTTTAATCATACTATTTTATGAAATAATATACTCAAATGACCATGTGGAAATAATTCTTTTAAAAAAATCCCTCCATTTTTTTCCCCATTTTGTGAGATGTGGGGGAGTAGCTATTCTATTTGAAACCCTCTTTGATATTCTTGTTCTTAATTATTGTCCCATCATTTCTTGATATCTCCTCAAATGATACATAATTGGAGTGCTACATGAAAAGATTTAAATTGGAGTGCTACTACATAATTAATAATTATGTTGAAATTTAGGTTTCATTCGAAATGATGACGTTTTTCAGAATCTTTTCTTTTTTTTGTAACATATTATTTTGATGGCGTGAGAGGTATTGGAGCCTTATAATTATTGAAGGTATTGAAAATCAATCCATTGTCACGGATTTCCTCCAATAATTAAATGGGTTCTCTTTCATGATTTTTGCCTATGGTGTCATAGGGCTATTGTGGGAGGAGATGTCTAGGTCTAGAGCTTTTATATCCTTACATATCTAGGCAAATATATCTCCATGTTTTGGCAATAGAATTATCAACTCCTTCTCTTCTTCCGCACCTAAAATGTCTCCTATGTATGTGAAATTTTCCTCTTGATTCTTGATTGTTACTACTACTTTTGTTTTGTTCTTTCTTTGTTATCATAAGCCTCTTGAGTCAAAGGTTCTCTCTTAGGTATCCTCACAGGACTTTTCTATCCTTCATCTCATATTTCTTGAAGTTTTTGGGTGCCTCAAATACTTTATTCCTCCTCTACTTGAGATGATTTTGTATTTTTCTTCTTTTCTTGCCTTTTTCTCACCTTGGGGATTACGGATTTCTCACTCTCTGGGATTTTTTGCACTCAATCCTTAGTTTCTACAAAGTATAAGTGTTCTTCCTTTGAATCATGGAAAGTTTTGATTATTGTGGATTCTTGATGCTTATCATCCTCTATGAGTTCACATATGAACAATGATACATCATAACTATCTTCTTCACAAATAAGGAGTCCATTGTTCCATTGACAACTATGTCCATAGTCATTGGTATTTTTTTCGAGCAATGAGGCTCAAATTCCTTATTTGAGAGTGCCATCAATGCATAACTTAGATCTCCTAAATCATCCATCTAAAGCTTTATTCTTGTGTGTTTCAAGGCTAGTTTTCCCCACTATGCCCATAGGGAATTGGTAGTTATGGAAACACTGGTGCATAAATATACGATTTACTTATTGGTTTAGCCATGGTGGGTTAGGAGAAGATAGGTATTACCTTCTTTAGATTCATTCATTTCTCCTAAATTATCTATGGGGATCTCTGGTGCATCGCTTTTGGAACTCAAGTTGTGGAACATTATTTTCCACATGTTTCTATAGCTTTGGTTTTACCTTTAACAACTCTTCTAAAGTAAGATATTTTTAATGTTCTTCACTACCTCTATGTCCTTAGGTGTGATGAAGTCTTTGTTTCTCATTAAGACTATAGGGGTGTCTAGAGTGATTAAGATTCCCATGGTCTCCTGAAACGAGGTAACTCTTGTAGGGAGTTAAGTTTATAATCTACCCCATGATCTTGGAACTTGCATAATTTGGGCTTGCAAAGGACAAGCACTACCCATGTGATCCCCTCAACAAGTATAGCAATGCTTTACTATGATCACTCTTAGGGTTTGCTTGTTCTAAAGATTTCCTCCCTGCTTTTGAGCTACAAATTTTGCAATTTCTTCCACTAATGAAGAAGGATTCGGAGTGGTACTAGTTGAATAATCTAACCCTTCGTGAAGTTTTGAGAGTTTTAGTTCCTCTTCTAGGTGGTCCTCAATGCCAATGCATATCCTAACACATTGATATGAGGTATTTGGCTCTTTCAATTATACATAAGACCTAAGCTTTCCAATCAAAATTTTGTCTAAAAACAACACTTGCTTAGCCTGAGTAGGTGACTGTGGGTTGTATTGTTTGAACCTACATCCACCTACCCTGTTTGAAGCTATGAATGAAGAAACACATATTATGTCTAATTCCACTTGTTGAGAACTTGGTGACCAAAGCTTCCATTAGCTAAGCTATTTCAAGGTAGTTACCTTGGTTTAATGGTTGAAACCATGCAATGGTGGTACCTTTTAGGATTAACCCAAAGGCCTCAAATTGAGTAAAAAATTCTTTCGTCTGTTTGGATCTAAGAACTAGCTTAAAATGCAGCCTCATGGTCATAAGGATATCTTATGCAATCAAATATGAAGGTCTCAAATATCTAGAATGTTCTCTTGCTCTAAGTAAGGGAAATTCCTTGGTATCTTGATATGCCCTATTTCCTCTTAGTCTCGCTCTCTAATGGACTGGGTCCTTACGTTGATCTTCCTATTCCTAGATTCTGTACACAACACACTTCTAGGGTCTCTTTTGATTTTTCCTTTTGTGCACCTAATGGATTTTAGGGATCATCACTTGTTTTTTCATGAGACATAGTAGGCTTATGTAAGGGAAAAATTTCCCACCCTTCCAAAAGTTCATTTGCTTGCAATTTACAAAAACTTGGTACATCCTTTCTCAATTGTTTATGTAGCCTTATTCATATATATTTCTATGCCCACATTATCTTGCAACAACTTGAATATGGCAATGATCCTTTTCAACACCGACTATCCCCTAAGATGACTATGTCGTTCATTGGGATCCTCTTCCTCAAGTGCTCCTTCTTTAGACCTAGGAAGGATTGACCCAAATTCATCACTCCTATCTCAAAAATTGGTAACCATGTACATGGTTCCTTACTTATCTATGCTATGGATACATTCAAATTGAGTCTTGAATGATCCTTTTTGTGTTTCTAGGTACACTAATGTTGAACTAGTTATGGCTTTGTCCATGCTATATGAACTATCTTGTTAACTTGTTTTGGAGCTGAGACTAGAGAGGTGACTATTTAATGGCTTAGACCAAGGTTTCGCCATGCGATTGAAACTAGCTATAGAAGACCTCAAGCTTTGTTGATCCACCTTGCCAAGATATTTTCTTGATTTTAACTTCATAAATTATCTAGCCCTTTCCGTTAGAAAATTCACTTCCATGTTATTGCTTTCTTAATTTTGAGTCCCTTGCTCTTTCTTTGATCTGATTTATCTCTTGTCTTTGTATAGAAGAATAAAGAGTGAGCTATGCGAGTAGACTCTTTCATTTGAAAACTTTCTACTGTTCTTTTCCTTAGGTTCTCATATTGAAGTATACTCTTGATCCTTAAACTTGATGGTCCTTATTATATCTTGCAATTTGTCTTTCCTATCACAACCTTAAGAGCTAAACCTAGATCTATGTACTTCGCCAAGGCTAGAATTATTCAAGGCACTTTAGTAATTTCAAGTCTCAATTTAAGTGCTTGGTATGTTCATTCAAGCCTAGAAAAACATCCCGAGCTTGGTTTGAATACTCAAGATCCAATATGAAATGCTAAAGAGCCTCTCCCACACCTAGCATGCTTGAGAGACCTTGAAAATTTGCCCAAAGATAACACCAAAAACGTTTTCTAATTGTCTCTCTATCATGATAGGATAGGATCTTGAGATAGAGGGGTATGTCACGATGAGACAGGCATGTCATGGGTCTGGTATGTCAGGATAGACTGGTCTATCAGAATAGAAGATGGTATATCATAGAGCTTTGTCCAAATAAGATGTTTTTCTTGCAAAAGAGTGGTCTATTGTGATAGAGAATGTCTATCAGAACATAATTATCTATCTTGATATATTGTGCCTATCACGATAGAGGGGACCCCGTTAGGTGGGATTTTCATGGTAAGGTGATCTTATCCTGATAGACATGGTCTCTCAAGGTAGAGGGTCTCCATTATGGGTTCACTTGCCGTAATAGATGGGTCTTTCATGATAGAGTGTGTCTGTCAAGATAGACAATTCTTGTCATGTGGGTAATCTATCACAATGGGCCTAATGTTTTGTGACAGAGTGGTATGTCCTGATAGCGGCTTCCTATCATGACAGAGACAACCTATCAGAAGGTTGACCTATTATAATAAAGTAACTCTATGATCTAAGGTTTTTGCCCATTGAGAGAAATCTAAAATTGGACACCATTGGGTCACTTGTGTGTATGATCAAAGATCTCAAGACTCAACTTATGTAGAAGGTCATGTGTTGTAATAAACAAGTGATCCACTTAGCTTAGTTATTAAGTCTCAAGGGTGTGAAGGAGGAGGTATAGGTTTCAACCCCCATGGGAAGCATAGCAAGAGAGTTTTTCCTAAGAGATCTAGAGCCTTTTAGAAGCATCCACTTCACTTAATTGTAGTTAACTAGGACATGGTGCACATGTGGTTACATGGTCGACACTTGGATGGTTAGTATCCACCTACCCTAGTTGGCACTCTTTTGCAGAGAGCTATAGATAGAGGCACATGCTTGGGAAGAGATTCATCTCCATAGCATGTGGTGGTCATAATCGTCAATCTCTTGCATTGGTATCAGAACCTCAATTCAAGCTTTCATGGTGACCTTGGAGGTCTCATCACCTTCTTCATTAATTTTAAAACATAATAATCTTATTTTTCTTCAATTGTGATTGCAAATTGCGATGAGCATCTCTTTCTTTTCATGAATCCATTTTCTCCCCATTTGTGTGTTCTACGTTAGGCTCGATTGATTTAGGAAGCAAAAGCAATACATATATTTACTCCTAGACTACAATATATTGATGTATGAAACATCACAAGAAATGAATTAATATGACACTAGAGAACCTCTATGGTCACTATTAACCCAATACTTCTTCAAACTTTGAGAAATAATAGCCAAAACTAAGAACTTTACATCTTTAGAAATTTCTAGTCACTAAAATGACATGCCTTCACTCTTTTGCTTATTCCTCTTAGCACAAATACTATTTCACAAAGATACTCTAGAAGATGAAAGTAGAAGAGAAGAGTTTTCCAACAAGCTATTAGTTGCTAAAAGCTTTCCACTACACATCAAGTTATGACCTTCACAAGTTGACCCTATGTGAGCTACCAAAAAAGCAAATCTTGCTTGTCTAAATATAAAAGTTCTCAACTTGGCATCGACTTCCCACACAAAGTCGATGCGTGGCATCGACTTTGTGCATAAAAATCCACTTTTTTGGCACCTAAAATACCCCGTGAAACACAGGTATGAAGAAAACCACTTTTATGTTGGAATTCGATGCTAGGCATTGACTTTATATTGAAATTTGTTGCCAGACATCGAGTTTCTTCAGAAACCTCATGCTTTTAAGGGGATTCAACAATAGATAAAAAATCAGAGAATGAAACAAGAATTTATCAGCACAAACGCGATGCCAAGCATCGAGTTGCTTGGGAAACTTGAAGTTTTGAAGTCATTACCACAATAGGAAAAGCATGGAGATAGAGAAGAGAGCCTTATACGTAGAACTTATATTAATCCTTTTGATAGCTATAGAAACTCAAAGATTTACAGGTCCTTTCTCACTTAGAGAAGACCAACTATACTCAATCATACAAAATGAACTCTAGATCTCAACCTCTCATTCTCACATTTTCTAACTCATGCGTCTATTGATACAAACTAACTTATATAGATTTTCTCAATCTCGTGACTTTTGAAAATTCTAGAACTAAAGTTAAGTCTAACTTCACAAATATAGTACATATGGGAAATTCTTGCATCACATAGGCATGTGCTTTTCTTCTTAGAATTTGACCTTCAAATTTATGTTCAATTTGTGATTGATCCTCCAACAGCTCCCCCTCAACCACTAATTGACATTCTATGTTTCTTCATATCATCTTCTTTTCTTTTTACTCCTGCCATGCTTTTGAATCTACTAGTCTTCACACCATCCAAGCTCTTTGTCATTACGTCTGCCATCTGATCTTTTGTAGAAATATACTCCAATTCAATTTCTTTCTCCATTACCTTTTCTCTCAAAAAATGATACTATATCTCTATATGTTTTGTTCTTGCATGAAATATTGGATTTGCTGCAAGATAAAGTGAACTCATATTATCTCCATGTATTGTAGGTATACCTTGATTAATGCCCAACCTTTTGAATAATGCCTGCATCCATATGACCTCCTTAACTACTTCTACAAGTCCTTTGCACTCAGCTTCAGTTGATGGTAATGCTACTGTATGTTGTTTCTTTGAAAACCAACTTACAAGCTTATCACCAATGTATATCATGTAGCCATGAGTTGATCTTCTGTCATCTTGATTACTTGCCCAGTCTGTCATTAAAGGATCTCAACTTCAAATCTGAAGTAAAAGGATAATATAATCCTTCTTTTATCGTTCCTTTGATATATATGAGAACTCTTTGACCTACAATCCAATGCATGAATTGTGACAGAACTCCCACTGCATAACTAAGATCACGTCTTGTTAGTGTAGCATAAATAAAACTACCCACAAGAGATTGATACTTCCTCATATCTTTGTATTCGACACCATCATAATTACTAAGCTTGTGATCGACTTCAAGTGGAGTTGAAGATTCTCTGCAATTTTCCATACCAGACTTCTTCAATAGGTTCAGAAGATACCTTTCTTATGATACATATATGCCATGATCTGTATAAGTGACTTCCATTCGAAGAAAATATGATAACTTTCCTAGGTCACTCAACTTGAATTCTTTCTCAAGTAATCTCTTGACCTCCTTAATTCTTTCATCTAAAGTACATGTGATTATAATCTCATCTACATAAATACAAATGTAGATTGTACCTTCCTCTCTGCTTTTGATGAGTAGACTTGGATCTCCTTTTGAACTTTGATATCCAAGATCATTGAGATACTTCACCAATCTATAGTTCCATGCTCTTGGAGCTTGCTTCAATCAATAGAGTGCTTGTATCAATCTAAAGACAAAATTTGGATACTCAAATCTATAAACCCTTGAGCTTGTTCCATGTATACCTCATGTGATATGTATCCATTCAAGAATGCATTCTTTATATCATGTTGACTCAGAGTCCATCCTTTTGAAGCTACAATAGCAATGATTGTCCTTATTGTTGACATCTTAGCTACAGGATTGAATGTCTCATCATAATCTATGCCATAACTTGACATTTACTTCCTACATAAAGTTGATGCTTGGCATCAACTTTGTGCATAAAAGTCCACTTTTTCAGCACCTGAAATACCCCGTGAACCACAGGTATGAAGAAAACCACTTTTATGTTGGAATTCGATGTTAGGCATCAACTTTATATTGAAATTCGGTGCTAGGCATCAAGTTTCTCTACAAAACTCATGCTTTTAAGGAGATTCAATAGTAGATAAAAAAAATTAGAGAATGAAACAAGAACTTATCAGCACAAACTCGATGCCAGGCATCGAGTTGCTTGGGAAACTTGAAGTTTTGAAGTCATTAC
This sequence comes from Ceratopteris richardii, assembly GCA_020310875.1. Lineage (NCBI taxonomy): Eukaryota > Viridiplantae > Streptophyta > Polypodiopsida > Polypodiales > Pteridaceae > Ceratopteris > Ceratopteris richardii. The sequence goes on from CM035408.1 coordinate 44,366,956, forward strand.
CAGAATCGGCAAAGCATGGTGATAGAGAAGAGAGTTTCATACATAGAACTTCTATTAATCCTTCTAAAAGATATAGAAACTTAAAGATTTAAAGGTGCTTTCTCACTCAGAGAAGCCCATTTATACTTAGTCATACAAAATGCACTCTAAATCTCAACCTCTCATTCTCACATTCTCTAACTCACACATCTGTTGATACAAACTAACTTATATAGATTTTCTCAATCTCCTGACTTCTGAAAATTCTAGAACTAAAGTTAAGTCTAACTTTACAAATATAGTACATACGTGAAATTGTCCCTTCACATAGGCATGTGCTTTTCTTCTTAGACTTTGACCTTCAAATTTATGTTCAATTTGCATTTGGTTCTCCAACACAATCTATAGTAGTATTCAAACTTGCCACACTATAGAAGATTTGAAATGTTTCTATCCATGAGTGTCAGCTCCTTCAAGAGATATCATATGATTATCGCTCAATACATGCAAATGTATTTGTGCACATGGTAGAGAACGATTTTCCAATAGTAAAAATGTTATCCTCTCTTTGGATTTTGCATGTGCAAGCTCAAGATTTGAACCTAGAACCTAATAGCTAACAAAAGCTATCTTAAGGCATTATACCATGCTCATCATATGCTTTTCTTTTTGAAAATTATTCATTTTGACTAGCAAGACACATATGATTACGGAGTTGCAAAGGGTGCTACTGTCAACTCATCTTGAGTGTTGAACTCATGACTTCACATTGTGAATTGTTCATGCACACAAGTAGCTCACAAGCCAATTCAATGGAGACTATAAGATTTTTAATGTTAAGCACTCATGCATGATGCAAAACACAATTATCAAAATGGTTGAGAAGAGTACTAGAGATAGCGAAATTCGAGCACACAATATATACAAAGCATGCAATAGACTCTATTCCCAAAGATGTGTGTCTTCACTGGCTAAGCAATATATTCCATTATTTGGGTGTTAGCTGAATATTTTCTTCCCGTAGCAATATTTGTTCAGACAGCAAAAAGTTGGCCTCTTCCATGGGCCAACAAGAGGGATTGACGACTAGACCTATCATTTGGCAGCATTCCCATTTTCCCTCTTAATTGAAAGTGAAGAAAACGAGGAGATCATTGCAAGGAGATTGAACCTTATGAGGATGCAAAATGGCTCTTCTCATGGAAACTTGAAAAATGTAGCTTGATCTAGAGATAAGTATTTTACAAGTTGCTAGTTTTATTTCAATACTTGCTTTGATCTTTGCTTTCATGTCTCTTGCATTTAATTATAATGGAATCATAGTATAGTCTTCAATTTGATCATGTTTTTGTGGCTTTTGAGAGATCAATGAAAGAAGAAAAGACGAGCATAGACATACAAGAAAACACATCAAACACTTATTTGGATCTATGAATCATCGTTTCCACTTCATGCATGGAAATGAAATGATTGTTTGTGTGTTTCTCCTTCAAAAATAATGTTTTCATGCATAGCATAAGCTTAGTTCATGTTTGAAAAGGAATTTAATGCACTCAAGCTTGTGTGCTTGATTGCCTATATCTTTTAAAGGATGCCAAGTTAGTATGTTTTTGCATGGATGCATGGCATGCATACATTGCAAGCTCAAGAACTCCTTGATTTAGTTTAGGGCATGAAAAGAAAACATAACAACACATAATACATTCGGATATGATAGAGCATGATTGTTTCCTAAGTAGATGAATGAATGTACTTTCATAGTATTTAGCTTACTTTTGACACTCAAGTTAGACATTAGGAAAGAAGGAAAACTAGTTAGTTGCAACGTTATGTTTGCTACCATGCTGCTCAAGTAACTAGTCCATTCTTTCGAAGTTGATACTTTGGTATTACATACTTAATGAAGAGTTACATTAAGTATGTTAGATGTCTAACTTACTAAAAGTAGGCACAAGTCGAAAGTTAAGCATTCAATTTTCTTGCCATCTTGATGAGAAAGACAACATGCCTACTTTTAAGCTTCAAAAAATTTCAAAAAATTTCTGATGACTTGAAGTTTAGGAGATACTCAGAGAACTATAAAGTCAAGTTTGGAAAGAGATTTTACAATGCTTCTTTAATCTCACATGCATTCAAGTAGGATGATAACTAAAGAAACATTTCCCTAATTCCGTGTAGTGAAGGCTTTCATTTGACTCTATCGCAAGATGTGATGGAAATCAAATAAGAAAATTGGAACTTCACATAAATTGAACTCTTATAGTTCAATTGATAGCTATTATGTTCCATAAGTTGCATCCCTATGGAGGATGCAAAGTCCCAATAAGACCATGGAATTTTTGAAAGTTGTCACTTGATTCCATCCCAAAGAGTGATCAAAATGAAATATTTAACCTTAGCAACAATTGAATTTTGGTATTCAATAGATGGACATTAGGTTCCATGATTGCAACTTTGGTAACAATGCAACTTGCTAAGAACCCTTGAGACTTTGAAAGAACTCTTCCTTTTAAAAGGATTAGAGAATTATTTGGTGGTTGCGTTTCAACTTTTTGTGGCTTAAAAGGAAACCCTAGTCAAGTGATCTTTAGGAATTGGGATACTTCCTAAAGATAAGCAATTAAATGAAATACTCTACTCTTTTATTGGATGAATCATGCACTGTTCATATCATATTCAAGGTTAACTTTACTTTGTGGAACACAAGAAGCTCCAAGAAAGGGATCTTCATTGATCCGTAATTTTTTTCCCCAAAAAAAGCCATAAAGTTCATAAATATGTTAGGACAATTACATTAAGATGTCCTTTTGAGAAATATTCTAAAGATAAAAGCTATCAAATGTTGGAAGCTTAGATTTCTTTTCAATTATATTTTCTAGAAAAAAGGAATAGAATCATAAAGCCTAAATGAGGCTTAGGAAAAGAAGACAATGAATGTTCATAGTAACATTTTTGTCCATTGGTTCAATCATTATAAGATGCTTCTACTTTAAACTATGCAATCACAATGGATTGTTGCAATATGTTTAAAGTACTCTAGTAACCTCAAAAGATTGAGCAATGATAGTAATTCTTGTTTCAAACTCAAGAACAAGAATACATACCACATAAATTAAAGCTCAATTCAAAATTTCATAATGGAATGGGAAATCATATCCTATAGGTGATATTTATCCTTTAATTTGATACTCAAGAAATGAACACAATGGAAGCAATAAAGATTCTAAATATTGTTTGAAAGTCTAGAATTCCTTTCATATATCCTTCTAAGAGCTCAAAAGATTACAAGATGAATCATTTGCTCATGTTGTTGATTTTGTAAAAGTCAAGTATTGGTAGAATAATCTGCTCCCTAGTAGTGAGAGTGGAATTTTTTAAGCTAGTCAAACAACAAGTAGTTCCCAAGAAAGTCCCTAAATAGTACTGCTACTTAAAGTCCAATGGCTGATATCACCTAAAGGTGTATCAATATTGATAAGATTCTTAGTTTTGGAATTTGAAAGGCATTATGCTTGGACTTGAGTTGAGGGAAAGATCTCTAAAATCCCATGGGGAAGTAAAAAAGCTTTGGATTGTTCATGAGATCTAAAAGATGAAGACTAAGTCTTTATTCTTGTCCTGAGGTCAACTACACTTGATCAAGCTTGTCAATGTTTGTCCAACAACTTGCGATTTGAACTACTCCAAAATTTTCCCAAATATTGGCAATCAGAATCCTTTTGGGAAGTTTTTGCTCTAGTTACATTTATCCAATTGAAAGTGTGAAAAGAGTAAGTTGTTCCAAGTTTGAATAGAGTAAAATGTTCCAAGTATGTAGTGTGCAATGATGATGAATAATTACATCTATGGAAGGTATAACATAATTTTTGTCTATTCTTAAACGGATTTCGATGAAATCCAAAAAGCATGATCGGATGCTTAAACTTAGGCAGTGGAGAGGTTCCTGTAAAGTAACAGTTGGGTTAGCTACTTAAAGCTTCAGTAAAAAGAAAATCTAAAGATAAGAAGTTAAAAGATCATGTCACTATAGATTGGTTGAGTTAACCAATCAAACTTGAATTAGAGAAATTCAAGAACTCGAAATTATAACTCGTTTTCTTTTAAAAACTATAGAAAAGAAGGATGGATGTTCTATCCAAAGATTTTAAAGTTTCCATTGTAGAATCATGAGATCGTGAAATGATCGTGTGGAAGAATAAAAAACTAGAAAATTAAGTTAGAGCTAATGCTTGAAACTTCAAAATTCTTTTTAAAGAATTGAAGTGAGAAGGTACTCTATAATGATATGTTTAGAATTTAGGTTAAGTCATCATACCAATGTGAATATAAAATAGGGTGATAAGAGACACCATATTTTATTCTTAGTTTGATGTAGGAAAGATGGTATGTAACATTGGAGCATGGAATGACAAGTATCTTTTAGTCCTAGAGTGAATCTTAAAGTTAGATTCGATCCTCAAGGGAATTAAAACTTCAAAGGAGAAGTTTAACTAAGTAATAGAATAACTAAATCAAGCATCAAGTTCCTAAGGTAACTCTGTAAATTCAATTTTTTGACTCAAAGTAATGCACATGAACTGCATTCCTTGTAAGCAGTCATAAAGATTTAATAAAGTAATCAACTTAGTCTCAAGTGAAGCATTATTTTGAGTAAAATATGATCAATAGAATCTCAATGGGTCAACACACTGATGTTGGATACCAGACTAGTATCTTGTGGTTGGATGATATTTAGATTTACTCCATGAAATTTTTTCAGAATCTAGTTTATTTCTCTTAAAGAAAGATAAATTACTTCAATACCTTGTTGAAACTGATCTTTGAAAATTTTAATACATAATTCATCTAGAATTTGACTCATATCAACTTTACATATCTTCAAAATTTTAATTGGTTGTACAAAAATTTAGTTCTTTCTTTCCTCTTTCCAAATCTTTTGCACGACTTAGATAGAGTATATAAATCTTCTCACAAAAGTCAAGGGTTAGGTGGTTGGAGTCAAGGAACTAACACTACAAGAAAAAGGGGGGCGTAGTGACGCCCCCAAATTGAAAAAAAAACGTGTACCGTCACTTATGCGATGCTGGTGTCGCATAAGCGACGGTCAATTTTTTGATTTATTTTTTCTAAGCGACAACCGTCGCATAAGCGATGATAGCGTCGCTTATGCGACGCTAAATTAATAGCGTCGCAAATACCGTCGCTAGTGAGCGACGGTATTTGCGACGTTGGAAAACAAAAGAGCATCGCATATGCGACGCTCTGGAATGTTAAAAAATTTTGATTTCTCCCGGCACATTTGTGCCGGGATTTGGACACGAGAGACCAAGAAGAGACCGAGAGAGAGAGAGAGAGCACACACGCTAAAGAGAGAGAGAGAGAGAGAGAGAGAGAGAGAGAGAGAGATCTACTTGCAAGGTATGCACACAAACACACAATTACACACACATATATATGCATACACACACATATACACACATAGACACACACACACATACACATAGACACACACACACATACACATACACAAATAATGTTGCATACACACATGCACACATAATGCATACACATGCACACACATATACACATACATATACATACACATACACACATACACACACACATACACACACATACACACACATACACACACATATACACACATACACACACATATATGCATACAAACACACATAGAGAGACATGCACACACATAAACATACATGCATACATAATGCATATGCATATGTGTACATCCATACATACTTACATGCATACACACACATATGCATACATAATGCATATGCATATGAGTACATACATACATACTTACATGCATACACACACATATGCACACATAGACACATACACACACATAGACACATACACACACATAAACACATACACACACATATGCATACATACATGCATACACATACACGGACATATGCATTCACATACACACACATAGACACATACACACACATTAACACATACACACACATACACATACATATGCATACATAATGCATATATACATAATGCATACACGCACATACACACACATATGCATACATACATGCATACAAATACACACATAGACACATACACACACATAGACACATACACACATAAACACATACACACACATACACACACATATGCATACATACATGCATACACATACACATACACATATGCATACACATACACACACATAGACACATACACACACATAAACAGATACACACACATACACACATATATGCATACATATGCATACACATACACACATAGACACATACACACACATAGACACATACACAAACATAAACACATACACACTCATAGACACACACACATACACAGACGCGCACACACATACACACACATATACACACACACATACACACATAGACACATACACACATTATGATGCATTCACACACATACACATGCATAAACACATAGACACACATATACACACACATACACACACATACACACACATATATGCATACACACACACATACACATACATACACACACATACACATACATCCATACATGTGCATACATAATGCATATGCATATGCATACATACATACTTACATGCATACATACACATACATAATGCATACACACACATATGCATACATAATGCATACACACACATATGCATACATAATGCATACACACACATACACACACCTATGCATACATACATGCATACACATACACACATAGACACATACACACACATAGACACATACACACACATAAACACATACACACTCATAGACACATACACACATAGACACATACATACTCATAGATACACACATATACACATAGACACACACACATATACACACACATATACACACACATACACACATAATGATGCATACTACACATGCATACACACATACAGACACATATACACACATACACACACATATATGCATACACACACATAGAGAGACATACACACACATACACATATATGCATACATAATGCATATGCATATGCATACATAATGCATATGCATATGCATACATAATGCATATGCATATGCATACATAATGCATATGCATATGCATACATACATACTTACATGCACACATAATGCACATGCTTACATTCATATACGTAATGCATACACACACATATGCATACATAATGCATACACACACATATGCATACATAATGCACATGCATAGATACATACACACACATAGACACATACACACATAGACACATACACACACATAAACACATACATACTCATAGATACACACATATACACATAGACATACACACACATACACACATAATGATGCATACTACACATGCATACACACATACACACACATATATGCATACACACACATAGAGAGACATACACACACATACACATACATGCATACATATGCATATATAATGCATATGCATATGCATACATACATACTTACATGCATACATAATGCACATGCTTACATACACATACATAATGCATACACACACATATGCATACATAATGCATACACACACATACACACATATTCATACATAATGCATATGCATATGCATACATACATACTTACATACATACATAATGCACATGCTTACATACACATGCATAATGCATACACACACATATGCATACATAATGCATACAGACACATACACACATATGCATACATACATGCATACACATACACACATAGACACATATACACATACACATACATAAACACATACACACTCATAGACGCATAGCGACACATACACATAGACACATACACATACACACACATATATACACAAACATACACACATAGACACATACACACATAATGATGCATACACACACATACATATGCATACACACACATATGCATACATACATGCATACACACACATATTGATACATACATGCATACACATACACACGCAGATACATACATACACATAAACACATACACACTCATAGACACACACATACACATAGATGCGCACACACATACACACACATATACACACACTTACACACATAGACAAATACACACATAATGATGCATACACACACATACACATGCATACACACACATATGCATACATACATGCATACACATACACACATACACATAGACGCGCACACACATACACATAGACGTGCACACACATACACACACATATACACACACTTACACACATAGACACATACACACATAATGATGCATACACACACATACACATGCATACACACACATATGCATACATACATGCATACACATACACACATACACACACATAGATACATACATACACATAAACACATACACACTCATAGACACACATACATACACATAGACACACACACACACATATACACACACACACACATAAACACACATAGACACATACACACATAATGATGCATACACGCACATGCACATGCACACACACATACAAACACATGTACAGACACACATACACACATATATGCATACACACACATATATGCATACACACACATAGAGAGACATATTCACACATACACATACATGCATATATTTTATACATACATAATGCATATGCATACATACATACATACATACATGCATACATACACATACATAATGCATACACACACATATGCATACATAATGCATACACACACATACACACATATGCATACATACATGCATACACATACACACATAGACACATACACACACATAGACACACACTTACACACATAGACACATACACACATAATGATGCATACACACACATACACATGCATACACACAAATATGCATACATACATGCATACACATACACACATAGACACATACACACACATAGATAAATACATACACATAAACACATACACACTCATAGACACACATACATACACATAGACACACACACACATATACACACACACATAAACACACATACACACATAATGATGCATACACACACATACACATGCATACACACATACAAACACATGTACACACACACATACACACATAAACACATATATGCATACATACACATATATGCATACACACACATATATGCATACACACACATAGAGAGACATACTCACACATACACATACATGCATATATATACATACATAATGCATATGCATTTGCATACATACATACATACATACATGCATACATACACATACATAATGCATACACACACATATGCATACATAATGCATACACACACATACACACATATGCATACATACATGCATACACATACACACATAGACACATACACACACATAGACACATACACACACATAAACACATACACACTCATAGATGCACACACATACACATAGACACACACACACACACATATACACACACATACACACATAGACACATACACACATAATAATGCATACACACACATACATATGCATACACACATACACACACATACACGCACATGCATACACACACACATGCATACATACACATACTTAATGCATACACACATACATATGTACACGTATATATAGATTGATTTCTAATCATTTTGTTTTATATGTTAGGTATTATGGATCCTAGTAGAGAGAGAAAGGCAAAACTCACTCTCATAAAAAGTCTTATGAGAGCAAGAGTTCTGTCTGATACTCTAGGGGCCATAATGCATGATTACTCAGAGATGTCTGATGAGGAGCTGGACTATACGATCCAGATGCTTACTCAGCGATCAGACGAGGGCTCTTCTGCTGCTCCAGGAAGAGAGCTATCTGCTCATAGGTATGTTTTTTTTTTCATAAAATTTTTTAATGATATTATAACACATATTTTTATGTATTTTTATCTATCTATTTTCAGGACACCTATACCACCTCCAGCACGTGATAGCAGAGTAGAGTTGCTTATGAGGACATGCATAGGCACCATAGGACTAGAGTGCGATATAGAGCCAGAGGGGAACATTGTGTACATAGGGAATCGATTGGAGTTCAAGAGAAGGATGCGGGCACTATGCGACTCTTACCTGCGCTTTATCCACTTACCATGGAAGTAAGTAAAAATTTTACATATAAATTGAAATAAATATCTTATGTTTTATTTACATTATGTTTTTTTTTGTAGTGAGCATGATGAGAGGGATAAAAAATACGTACTTAGTTCACTTGAGACAGAGTTTGGGAGAGGATGGTCGCTTAAGTGGTGTTTAAAAGAGATGCGGACACTTATGTTTCATCGTCGCGATAATGCACCGTATGCACTGCTTTATGTATATATATGTGGATATGAGTATGTGTGTTTATGCATGTATGTATGTATATGAGAGAGAGAGAGAGAAAAGAGTGAGACTAGAGGTATAAATACACGCATACACACATATACATCATACATGCACATTTACACACATATACATATACATGCACATTTATACATACACCACGTACATGCACATTTTTACACACACATACACATGCATGTAGTTACACACATATAATGAATACACATAGACACATACACATGCTCACATACACATACACATACACATGCATAATCATATGTACACACACATAGACTCATATAATCATATTTACATGCATGTATATATATACACATGCGTATATACACACACAACACATGCATATGCACATATAGATACACATACATACACAACACATGCATATGCATAAATAAATAAATAAATAAATCCTATTTCAAAAATCCTAAATTGAAAACACTAATTTCGATATTAGGGTTTTAAAACCCCTAAAAACTCTAATTCAACTTTTTAGCCATATGTTTGAAGTATATGTACACATTGCATCTATTCCTCCGATGTCCTACTAGAGAGATGTCTCTCCTCCCAACCTTATGCCTCTATATATAGCTACTCGAATCAACGAGGATCATAATATATATAAAGATATATACACATCATGTAGATAGGATACATAAATATAAAATGGAGTACATATATTATGCATCACACATACATGCCTAAATGCACAATTAAATATATATATACATACTAACATATTTACATGTATACACTTACACATATACATATATACATATATACATATATACATGTACACATCACATATACATGCCTACATGCACACATAAACATATATATGCATGCATACATATTTACATGTACATATTTACACATAGACACATATACATATATACATGTACACAATTATAAACAATTGCATATATTACATGAATACATGAATATTTTACATAAATGCATATGCATATATACACATATGCATATTTAACACATGTATACATATATCACACACATGCAAACACATACACATACATGAAATACATAAATATGCATAACTAACATATGTATACATATAATACACATGAATACACACACATATGCATACATACATGATAAAAATTTGCTCCTCGAAGATAAAGCTATATATAAAATAATTAGGCATACCCCCGAGCTTCATGTTCTAACTTAGAAGAACATTATTTCATCTCTCTAGTAGCATTCATCGTTATTCAAGTTAATAAAAAAATCTATTATCTGATATCCATTCAGAAGCTTCAAGTTATTGATCGATAACTCGAGTAGAATTTACTATCTAATCTGCTCATATGTTTTCATTATTGCCATCATTTTGGTAAGACATCAATATAGTCTCATCTTCATTATCCTTATTGATTTCATTTATTTCTTCTATTGTTAAATCTATGTTCTCATGAATCACATCATCCATTGATGGATTAATATCTATTTCTGGTAATTCCTCTTCCTCATCAGTAGAATCAGCATGTAGAGAATTATCCTCTTCATCAAAAAGATTAGTATCATTATCACGTATAATGATTCTAATTTCTATTTCAGATGTTGATGTATCTGTATCTGATGCTGAATCATCAAGAGGACTTTCTTCGATCTCTCTAACAATAAACTGTTCAAACAATTACCTACCTCCAGGTTGCACATGAATGACTTGCCACCAAGGATGAGCATCTGGGTTTTTATAAAAAAATGCTTGTTCAATATGCCTAGGAAGAATATATGGTTCTTTAGTAGATCACATTACCTTGGAAGAATCAATTGCCCAAAACCCAGATAATTCCTTTCTTAATGTGGAATTACTACCTTTATACTCCACTCGAAACCAGTCAACCTTCAATATGACCTATCAAAATATATAACAACAAAAACCCATTATAAGGTGCTTTAAAAAATAACTAACTCTATAAACAAATATAAACTTTTTTCTACCTGTTTGAATGTACGAAATGAAATTTTGTAGATACCAACAATAGTTCCTACGTAACCAAGTTCGCTATCTATAAGGTTCGTGCCTTTTGAGCTAGCACGTGATAGTTGCTTGAAAGAAGCAACAATACTAGAATCCTCTGTTTTACGTAAAGAATCAATGGCTTTGATTCTAATATGCTGTCCAAAAGCCCACATATTGGTGAACATTCGAGCCTGCAAAATAAATTCAATTAGTAAATAGAAACTAGCATACATTTATGAAAAAAATAAAATATTATTTTAATAAAATTACCTTTTGTTCACAACCTATCATTAACTCTCTTTGCTCATCTGAAATTTCTTCATTATTTGCGTTGGCGTGTTGCAAACGACTATATAGCGAATCCGTGAAAGAAGATATATCTGTAATCTCATTATTATCGAGATTACATCTAAATCTTTTGTTTTGTCGCCTTTTACTTTGGAGATTTTGAAGTTCCTCGTACTCGCTAAGGAATGCTTGCATGCATTCGCTATTATATGCTACAAAAGTAGAAACATCATTTTTTTCTTGAAATGTAAATAAGAATGGAACCCCCTTACCTGATAATACCTCATCTGCTATTTTTGAAGAAGACTCGTTGGTCCATGCACGTGGAGCTTCTTCATGAAGTCTTTCAAGGTACTCACTAATGTAATACATGCACTCTTCAAGCATCCAACCCTTTGCCATGGATCCTTCTGGTTTCGCTCTTTGTCGCACATAACCATTTAATACTCCCATAAATCGCTCGACCCAAAACATCCATCGAGGGTTGACAACACCTGCAATCTCTATTTCATCTACAAGATGGACTAATAAATGAACCTGAATATCAAAAAATGAAGTAGGAAGTTCTTTCTCCATCAAACATAGTAGCTCTTTGCATTCACGTTTTTTTTTGTGGGATTGAGTTTTTTTCAATCTCTTTGGATGTAATCCACCTATACATATCATAAAAACAATTATAAAGAAGTTAATTAAAAAATAAAAGATATCCAATATTCATACATATTAAATATAAAAGTATCATAATTACCTTATAAGTGATCCAAGACGATAGATCACATCTCGTACTCCTTTCGTTGTACATCCATCGATAACCAAAGGTAAAATATGTTTCAAAAAGTTATGCCAGTCATGGGTCTTTAACCCAGATAAGCTCTTATCATCCATAGTAAACATGTTTTGAAAAGATGCTCCATATCCTGTACAAGTCTTAATCAATTGAATTCTATTGTTGATAGTCTGTATCTCTTTTGTTGTAAGTACCCAAGGAGCAGGTGCATAAGTCGTTTCTTGTCGATGTCTATAAAAAACTGGCCATAACTTTGGTTTGGATCTTTGATCTTTCAAATCATTCTGATGTTGTGGTATATTTTAGTCCAAGAAGACGCTGCCATAGTGAATAACCAATATTTTTGAATATATGCATAGGATCAAGAAGATGACATACTTTTAACCCTTTCCAATACTCCAAAGAATACCATATTGATATGTTCTCTACGAGTGCCAATTCTCCTTTACCTCTGTTCACATACTCATTATCTGAATCATCACTGAAGATTTCTGCTTCTAGATCTATCAGAGGTCCATCTGTCCATTTTTTATACCAATCCATAGGCGTCATAGGTTTTGGACACTGACCTCTTTCAAGCTTTTGATTAAAATGTATCGCTTCTCTTTTAGATCTTAATGGATGATCATCAGGCAAGAATCGTCGATGTTGAAGATAAATATTTTTGTTGAGATTCTTACTATAGATTGATCTCAACCAATCACCACAATATGGACAAGCTTTATAACCCTTAGTAGATATTCCTACATCATGGAAAATGATAAAAATATAATTAGATTAAATCATATTTATTTACATGCATATTGAGTGAAAAAATTACATCAATACCTGAACAAACACCATATCCTGGAAAATCGTGAATAGTCCAAGCCACAATACCACGAACCGTAATATGTCTTTCATTGATGCTTTTCGATACATCAATGACATTAATACCTCTCCATAACTCTTGAAGATCGTCAATGAGAGGAGCAAGATATATATTCATATCTTTAACTTGTCTTTTGCATGGGATTAAAAGTGAAAGCATTAAATGTTCCTTTTTAATGCTAAGATATAGCGGAAGATTATAGTTTATTACTACCATTGGCCATGTTGACCATTTACCGGATTTCATGGAGAATGGATTAACCCCATCTAATGCAACTCCTAACTTTAGATTCTGTGGATTTTGTGCAAATTCAGGCCATGTAGAATCAATATGCTGAAAAGCAACACTATCATGAGGAATTCTAATTATTCCATCAGTACTTTTGTGATCATGTCCCCAAGTCAAAAGCTTTGATAATTTGGAGCTTTGAAACATATGTCTAATCGGTGGAGCCAATGGAAAATGTCTCAATACCTTTTTTGGGATTTTACCTTCTTTGCCCTTATATCGAGGAGATTGACATTTGGGACATGTCAAAGAGTATGCATATTCACCTCTATATAAAATACAATCGTTAGGACATGCATGTATACATTGATAATCTATACCAAGATTGTTGATTATCTTCTTCATTTCATCATGTGAGATAGGAAGAATATTCTGACTTGGTAAAAACTTTTCAGATAATAACCTGTAATTTATCAAAAAAATATATATTAAAAAAAGTAAATAAATAATTATACATATATATATGCATATAATTTTATATATTTGTATGCTTATGTGCATCTTTCAAAATATTCGCGTAAAATTTGATTATTTTGGATGGCAGGATACGATTGTTTGTTTTGGAGGATATGAAGTATGTACCTTCATTGAATGATTTGTCGATTCTATCATATGTTCAGTTTGAAAGTGTGAGAAGTGGGTTTATAATTGCTATTCAAAGAATTTGGCACTGTTTATAGGCCATATGATGGTGACCTAGATGAATCGCATGCACAGAGGTTACTCAAGATAGAGCAACCTGATTATAAGGGACTAGTACTAGCAGGATTCCTGGGGTATGCAGTAAACCTCTTGCATGTCAATGATGAGCATATAAACTTAAGGATAAAAAGTGAAAATCATGGTGGCTTGAGAGGATCACTTTTATACAGCTTGTTCAAAGAACTCCAAGTTTATGACACTGAAGTTTTTTGAACAAGCTGTATAAAAGTGATCCTCTCAAGCCACCATGATTTCCACTTTGTATCCTAAAGTTCAGATGCTCATCATTGACATGCAAGAGGTTTACTTCATACCCTAGGAATCCTGCTGGCACTAGTCCATTATAATTAGATTGCTCTATCTTGAGTAACCTCTGTGCATGCGATTCATCCAGGTCACGTACCATTGTATGGCCTATAAACAGTGCCAAAATCTTTGAATAGCAATTATAAATCCATTTCTCACACTTTCAAACTGAACATATGATAGAATCGACAAATCATTCAATGAAGGTACATACTTCATATCCTCCAAAACAAACAATCATATCCTGCCATCCAAACAATCAAATTTTATGCGAATATTTTGAAAGATGCATTAATAGTTTTAAAAGATGCGTGGATAAAAGTTTCCATTGAGTTTAAGTTCTTGTTCTTACCTTATCTAAAGTAAGAATAAAACCTGCATGTATTTATATACTTTTATATTTATGCATATATATATAAATCGATAGAAAATTGAAAATTATACCTTAATAGTGTCGAAACAGATACATTACTCCATCCAAAACGATTTTGAAGGTTGAGAATAAGTAAGGTCGCACTTAGTCGTGTCAAACGACTTCCTTCATATACATGCTTTAGACATTCCTCTCGAAGATATTTCTCATTTTTAAAAATATCAATGCTCTCACTATCATTTTGATACCAATCCTCAATAAAATCTGCCATGCCATCATCTTCATCATTGTCACACAAATCTTGTACTTTATCATCTTTTGAATATAGATCTTTCAACTTTGCATATTGCACAGGATTAGTTTTGCATAGCCTCCTCATGGAAGCTTCTGATAAATGAGGTCTTAGTGGTAATTGTGAATGCTGTGGAGGAATATCATCAACATCATACATTGGAATCTACACATATAAATAAAACTCATTAGTATTCCATAAATGAATAAAAGTAAACTTTAAATAAAAAATTAAGTATATAACTTATTAAATATAGATAAAGAAATTTTTATTCTCTCTAGCTAAAAGGTGCTCTTGGAGGTCTACACCATCCATAATTCACTAATAGTTCTTCACCAGCTTGTAATGTAGTAATAGCATTGACAACTATGTATCTTGATACATCTCTACTCATGTATGGTGATTCATGACTATTTTCACGCTCCTCAAATGTGCAATTACTCCTTGAACTATTATGTAACCCTCGACTACTATTTATTAAACCTGCTATATTTCCATGTGTGTAAGGTCTTTCATCAATATATAATCTTTCATTTTTTGCATGTAAAATCCTTCTACTAGTAAGGGATGCTACATTCAAGCATATTCCATAAGTACTCATGCTTCGAACATAATGTGAAAGTCGATGCCAATCTCCCCATCCATATATAGGACCACAAAATGACATAAGAGTGACTTCAGAGTTCGGAGGCACATACAAATCCTCTACAATAAAGAGACCACGACCAGCATTAGTAATAGTGGATGGAGCAATCATAAAGCGATTACCCCAAACGTTGAAAACCTCTCCATCTAAAGGAAGTGGTCCTCTATTCCATCCTCCATATCTTCTTCTATCATATGTTTGTACTAAAGAACGATCACGAGATGGCAATGGATAATCTCCAGCCGTTTCATTCTCTAAACCAGGAGGTAGAGGATTTCTAGAAACCTCTGCTTGTAATTGATGAACAGCAAGTCCATGACGTGTACGAGGTATATTAACATTATGAGAAAAATTATCATCATCATCATCATCGAGCAAGTATTCCTGTATATCAACAATAATTTGATTTTGTATATGGTTTTTAAATAAAATAATGACATTAATATATATAAAAAAACATACCCAAGCATTATCACGTTGACTAGGTGATGGTGCACGCTCAAAAGTACCATACTCTGCCTCATGTTCAATACATTCCAATCGTGGTCTTCGATACGTGCCATAACAAGAGTTACACCAACAAGAGGACACATGTGAAGTCGTTGCATGGGTAGGAGGTGGTGGAGTACCCTCTGATTGATCAGAATCTGCACATAATAAGAAAAAAAATATATAACTTATGTATCCATCAAATATATTTAAAATTAAATGTTTGATATACTTACAGTATAAAGTCGTTGCACGATGAGGTGGTGGAGTTCCATCTCATTGATCAGAATCTACAAATAATGGTATTTGATATTAATAATCTGATTATCTACATACACAAAAAATTCACATATATATATTTACACATACACACATATTCACATATACACATTTATACATACACATATTCACATATACACTACACATTATTGTGGGATAAATGCATGTATTTTGTATGAATGAGTGTATATGCATGCATGTGTGTGTATGTATATATGTGGATATCTATATGTGTGTTTATGTTATATGTGTATATGTATACATATATATATGCGTATATGTTTGCATGTATATGTGTATGTGGATATGTGTATGTGGATATGTGTATGTGTATGTGTGTGTATATATGTGTATGTATTCTGATTTTTTTTTTCGTTTGAGATTAAATTAACAGGAGATATTGTATGGTCGAAAAAAATAAGAGGCGAGCTAACATACCACCTGAGTCGTGGCAGTTTTTTCAAATACTTTAATTATATAATTCATTCATATGTGTGTACCTAAGTGTATATGTATGTGTGTGTATATGTATGTATGTGCATGTGTATGTGTGTGTATATATATGTATGTGCATGTGCATGTATAAGTGTATATGTGTGTATGAGTATGTGCATGTGCATGTGTATGTGTGTGTATATGTATATGCATAACTCTATGTGTATATGTGTGTATGTGCATGTATATGTGTATATGTAGGTATGTGCATGTGTGTGTGCATGTGTATATGTGGATGCATGTGTATGTGGATGCATTTCCACATGCATGCATTTGAATGTTCATGCATGTGGATGTGCATATACATGTATTTGCGTATATGTTAATGTGTGTATGTATATATATATATATATATATATATATATATATATATATATATATATATATATATATATATATATATATATATATATATATATATATATATATATATATATATATATATATATATATATATATATATATATATATATATATATATATATCTGTGTGTGTGTGTGTGTGTGTATATATATGCAATAATGCATGCATGTAAATCTTTTTATGTGGTTGTAGAAATGTTTGTGCATATGCATGTGTATATGTGTGTATGTCTAAGTGTATGTGCACATGTATCTCTGTGTGTATATATGTGTGTGTATGTGCATATGTATATGTGTATATGTGTAAAAGTGCATCTTCATCATGTATAAGTGTATAAGTGCATATCAATAAGTGTGAGTATGCTATCTAATGAAAATAACACAATTCAAATGATACACAAAGAATAGAAATTGTACTTACAATAGTTATCCATACTTTTTGCTCGGTTAGCTTCTTGAATAACCTGCAATAAAGAGAGAGAGAGAGAGAGAATTCAAAGAGAGAAAGATGTCGAAAGAGAGAAACAGAGACAGAGGGAGACAATAAAAGAGAGCTTAGGCAAAACAACAATTTTGCATATACTTGCTTCAGCTCGTAAGCGCAGCGCAATTGCGAACGTTGGAGAGCTCTTCGATTGGATGCGTGAAAATGCCGATCGAAGAGCCTCCAACGTTTTAATTTTTTCCGTCAATAGACCGTCATGTAAACGATGCTATTCGTCATCACATAAGTGACACTTTTTAGCGTTGCTTATGCGACTGCAAAGTGTCGTCACTTATGCGACGTAAAAGAGGCATCGCTTATGCGATGTAAAAGAGCGTCGCTTATTCGATGTAAAACAGTGTCGCTTATGCGACGCTTTTAAATGCATCGTGTTAGCGATGCTATATGGGAGTGTCGCACCCCATCGCGCCACAAGTCACAAAAAACGTCGTTTAATCGACGGTCTGCGCGCGATGCTAATTACGACGCATGTTGCAATTTTATAGCGACGAAATTCAGTCGCCTTAACCTTTGCTATACGCCCGTATTCCTTGTAGTGTAAATTAAACATCCCAAATAGATGTTATGTATAAGAAACCATTCAATCTAAGTTGACTTATTCATTTGAGTTTTCTTCTAGTTATCTAGCATAACTCTAATGATTTTCTAGATTTTGATACACTCTAGAATAGAGAATTTAGGAATTACTCATGAGATTGATGATTCCTAGGAACTTTTAGCTAGAGTCTTTTGAGAAAAGTGTCCTAAGTTGGACAACTTCCATTTCGGATTTGATTTGGTC
The DNA here is from genome assembly GCA_020310875.1 of Ceratopteris richardii. NCBI lineage: Eukaryota > Viridiplantae > Streptophyta > Polypodiopsida > Polypodiales > Pteridaceae > Ceratopteris > Ceratopteris richardii. The sequence goes on from CM035408.1 coordinate 44,386,695, forward strand.
AAGTTAAAGTAAGGTTGACCACAAGTAAATGGTAAAATTTCTCTTACATTTTACATAGGAGTTTTAATCCCATTAGGGAAAAGTAGTCCTTGAATTGGGTAAAATCAAGTAAACATTGGTTGTGAGTATTGTTGGGTCTGTGTAGAAGTGCGAAAAGCACACAAAAATCACACATGGCTAGAATAGCTCATTCTATTGATGATGTTCATCAAATTGAAGTAAGAGCTGAATAATATTGCTAAGTACAAAGTACAACCACGTATGAGTGAATCATGTATGTAGTCATATGGGGAAAAAACTCTAGCTAGTAGTAGGGAAAAAAGTGCCCATGTATAGGGAAAAGGTTCACATCAAAGCCACTGAAGGAACACATAAGTGTAACCAACTTCCTAGAGCAAATGATGTGACCACATAGAGGAAGTGACAAATCAGCCCCACAAGGTAATAAGACTAAGGCTTTGCAAAAATCTTCAAATTTTTCCTATGGAAGAGTTTTGGTGAATATGCTTGCCACATTATCTTGTGAATGCACGTATACCAAATCAATATGTCTTGCATGAAGATGCTCTCTCACATATTGATAATGCACCTCAATATCTTTGGTCCATGCATGAAACATTGGGTTTTGTGCAACAGCCAATGCACTCTAACTATTAGTGAGAATATGCATAGTAGCATCAATCTCCATGCAAAGATCCATCAATAGGCACTATACACACCACTATAGCTATGAAAACATGTACTCATTTTCACAACTCGATGTCACCACTATAGGTTGCTTCTTATTCAACCAAGATATGTGTGAGTCTCCAAGAAAAAAGCAATCACCACTAGTGGACATGCAAGTATCATAACAACCAACCCAACCCCATCTTTTCTTATATAGTGTTTTCTTTCAATTGGACTACATGTGAAGCCAAGAGCAATGAAGTGCTTATGGATTTTGTCATACCATGCACGTGGAGCTTGCTTGAGACCATACAATGCTTTATGCAAGCAACAAACCACATGCTCTTGCCCTTTCACGGAAAATCTAAGTGGTTATTTCACAAACCTCTTCTTGCAAATAACCATTCAAGAAAGCTATTTTTATGTCCAACTGATGTAATTTCCTACCTCGATGGGCAGCCAATGTAACCATGCTACGAATGGTACTCATGTGTTAAGTAGGTCCAAACGTTTCTCCATATTCAATACAATATTGTTGCACATATCCTTTGGCAACCAATCTAACTTTCAAGTGATCAATGCTACCATCAGATTTTCTCTTAATCTTGTAGATCCACTTTGTATCAAACTACCTTTCAAGAAGCATGGATAAATCACAACCACAAGGAAGTTGTAGATCATACATTTAGATGTGAATGGTAAGAGAACATGTTCTATTCAAGGTTTCAGGTACCTTGTTATGTTCATTGATGATTTCTCAAGATGTTCATGGATTTATGGTCTTAAAGTGAAGTCAGAGGTTTTTCCTACTTTTAAGAAATTCTTAGCTATGGTTGAAAATGAAAGCAGCCAAAGATCAAGATTTTGAGAAGTGATAGAGGAGGAGAGTACATGTCTAAAGACTTTAAGTCTTTTCTTGAAGATCAAGGTATCTCTCATCAACTCACTATTGCTTAGACGCCAAAATAGAATGGTGTTGTAGAGAGAAAGAATAGGATACTTGTTGAGATAATGTGTAGTATGATGTTATCCAAAATGTTTCTTCCCAGGTTTTGGTTTGATGTAATACATATAGATAATCACATTTTGAATAGGTCTTCTACAAAAGCTTTGAAGGTTATCACACCTTACAAAGATTATTATGGGAAGAAGCCCAATGTGAGTTAGTTGAAAGTTTTTGGTACCCTAGCTTATGTTCACAATGAGAAGAAGGATCATGGTAAGTTTGATGTAAAAGCCATTGAAGCTATCTTTATTGGTTATGCAATTGAAAGCAAAGGATACAAATTCTATGTTCTTGATGGAGGTAATATCCTACTATCATGCAATGCATATATTGCGAAAAGTAAGATTTATGATAAGAAGGAAGAAATTCTAGAATTCATAAAAGCATATGATGATGCATTTTCAAGAAGGAATTTGGATTCTTACATTCAGCCATACAAGAGGGGTGATGAAGCTTCTCAATCCCTAAGAGATGCACTTGATAAAGGTGCAGAGAGAGTTACATTACCTATATCAGTACCTAGTCCATCATCAGTACCTCTTGATATTCTGACTTATGAAGTTAGAGAAGGTTCTAGAGTTCTAGAAGAAAGAGATATTGAATAACCAAGAGGGATTCCACCACTTCTCATGAATACACCAAAGTGGTTATTTCAAACCTAGAAGGACATTGGTATAAAGGAATACACTAGAAGAACCAAAATTCAAACAAGGAGACAACAAACAAAACAGGTAAATTATGCAAAACATTTTGAGATGCATAACATTTAAGCACTTACTTGAGTTGAGAGTGAGCCAATTAGTTTTCAAGATACACTAAAAAATGATATGATTATCACAGGTCCCAAAGATTCAGATCTTCAATTGTTCAAAGGAAAAATTAAGCATACATTTCATGTAAATGACTTGAGTTGTTTGCATTATTATCTTGGTATTAAGTTCAAGTATAGAAATGAGTGTATCTACATGACATAGAAGAAATACATTCAGAAATTATTGGAAAGGTTTGAGATGATAGATTCCAAGCCTATGCATACACCTATGGATGTCAATGTTTCATTACAATCGAAAGTCGATTCACAACCATTTGATGCTACATTATATAGGCAAGCACTTGGTTGCTTGATATATCTATGTAATACATGTCTACGCATTTAGTTTGTAGTTTTGCAAGTATCTAGGTTCATGCATAGTCCATTGAAGATTTAGTTGAACTCAGTTAAGAGATATTTGCACATATCAGAAGTTTTGTAGGTTATTGAACCATGTACCATTGTGACACTGAAGGGCCCGGAGATTGTTGGCGTCAACATCAAATGGTCCAAAAAATTTAAAGCACAACACATGATAGATTCTTTATACATCCCTCTATAAACAAAACAAGCAAGTTTCTTTGTTATGATTTATGGAATATGTTCAACAATGCATTGTTGGAGTGTTAAATTATTAATGTATTAATGTGTTTTTTTATGTTTTTGATATAGCAGCTAAAGGTTCGTGAGGAGCGTGCAATGCGTGAAAGGGCAGACATCAATAATCTGAATAATTATTATTTAGTTTGTAAATAAACATGCATAGAAGGTTCTATTCTTAGAAATAGTTAGAAAAGTAATGGTTAGAATAAGGGTCGTTGTAGACCACAGTTTCTGTTACTGAAAACAATGGCTTTCTATAAAAGTTACCAACTTTTAGTTTCACGCTTGCTTTTTGAAGCCGCTCTCATGTAACCACTCTTTTCGATAGCGTCGAACCACAAGCCACTCTTCTAGATGAAACTCGGGTGCAAGCACACACTATGGCAGCATTCCATCGCGGGGGGATGAAGCTTCACAAGAAGAGAGAGATGTAACACAAGAAATGCAATATTCCCCTTCTATATTTGATGATGAGCTCCCACAGAGGACATCACTCAAGGCAAGGCCCAAACAACGTGGACGAAGACAAGTTGTATTGGAGACAACATCAAATTTAGTGAGTTCCTCTGATGAAGAAAGTGTTAACGAGCCACCATGGACCCATGATCATATCCTTGTAAACCATCGAGTAACACAAGGAGGCAAGACACTCCCGGCACGACAAGGACAAATACCAACCGATGAAGAAAGAGAGCAAAGTCGGGCAGAGCAAGTAAATGATGAGGCAAGACCATCTAGGCATGCTCCAAGAAGAAAGAAGAACTATCAACTACATCCTAAACCACAACGACCACAACCCAACATCCCCCCAAATGCAAGAGCACCACAAAGGTGCAAAAAGAAAACCAGAGCCTTTGCAGAGATTTGACATTATCAAAAGTCTGTGGAGCTTTTTATTCCACAAAGGTCATTTGCAAGAGTTGTGAAGGAAGAGATTCAAAGCTATTGTCCTGGACTTTGTATCCAAGGGATAGCCATTGAAGCCCTCCAAGAAGCTACAGAGGCGTATCTTATCTCAATGTTGGAGGACTCTAACCTGTGTGCTATCCATGCAAAGAGAGTGACAATACAACCTAAATATATGAAACTTGCTAGAAGAATTAGAGGGAATAACCCCTAACATTTGTACTCTCTTGTTTGGAGAACTTTTTGTATGTCCCAAATGATTAATATAATCTTTTTCTTATTATATTTGCTCTCCCAAGTGTTTGTCTCTTAGTCTACATGTTTTGAAGTCTCTTTCTCCTATGTATCTAAAAGTGTCTTTGAAGTCATTGCACAATCTCATAAGTTTTACACAGTTTAATCGGTCTTTTTGTAGTAGCATATGATTTTCCTTAGATAGGGTGCAATTCATGAAAACCCTCTGACCAATAGAGCAACAATCTTGATGAACATTCAAATGTACTTATAAATTGTTGCATGCTTATATGTACCTTGAGGAGTCTAGATATTCTCTAATCCTTGCACATAAGAAGGAGTCTTCCATAGTTCCCCAAGTTTACGTTGTAATTGAGGGGCATAGAATTTCAATATTGGGCAACTAGTGCATGCAATGGCCTAGGAATGCAAAAAAAAGGCCTGCCACAGAAACACAGGGATGGGCCCTGCAAAACTTTTATAGGGCCCATCCCAGCGTTTTTGTGGCAAGCCTTTTTTTTGCATTTCTTGGCAATGAAACCATATGCCATGCACATTGGAGCATATGATTTGCCTTAGATAGGGTGCAATTCATGCAAACCCTCTGACCAAGAGATAAACAATCTTGATGAACATTCGAATGTACTTATAAATTGTTGCATGCTTATATGCACCCAAAGGAGTCTAGATATTCTCTAATGATTGCACATAAGAAGAGTTTTCCACACTTCCCCAAGTTTAGGTTGTAATTGAGGGACATAGACTTCTAATATTGGGCAACTAGTGCATGCAAGGGATGGGCCCTGCAAAAGTTTTGCACAGTCCAACCCTGCGTTTTTGCGGCAGGCCTTTATTTTGCATTCCTAGGTGAGCACAAGCATTTTGGGAAACAACACTTAAAGAACTACTAGAAAAGACTGATTAAACTATGCAAAACTTATGAGATTGTCAAAAACATAAAGACACAATAGATTGAATGTACATGGAAATTGGAAAAACAATAATTGGTATTATAAAATTTTTACAATTGGCTCTTGGCCTTGAGCCTCTCCACTACATTCTTTCTTCTCTAAAAAGACAGTGGTAATTGGTAAGTCAAAACTAATTGGGATATGAACTGAGGGTCTGTCAATCCAAGACCGAAAGCTATTCCTATTTGACCTAACATTTTTTCCTCTAAAGTTAACTCCTAGGGTAGTAAGGGCAAAGGACTTCCTAACCAGAATTACGCAATTGGTCCCTTGCATTATTGTAGATTGGCACAAAAGTTTGCTCAAGGCCTTTAGACACCAATTCATGAAGTGTCCTTCAGTGGAAAGTCCTTGTGGATTATAACAAATTCTTCCTTTGGCAATTTCCCAATGTACTGTGCCAAGGAAGAGCCACTGCCACGGGCAACACAGTCACTACCACTCCTTGCTGCAAATTTATCTACTTCAATTGCTTCCTACACATAGACAATTATAAAATTCATTAGATACTTATAGCTTGTATGAATATGAGACAATCATAAACGTCATTAAATACTTACATCTTGAATCCTATCTTCATCTTCTCCTCTTCCCATTGCATCTAGTGGAATGGAAGAGTGAGCCATGCCACTTTGCTCTACAATAGGGGATGTTGGAATCTTCTTCTCCAAAATTCTTTCGCTTGCTGCGGCCAGATCTTCTTCAGCGGAATTTTGATTGGCATCACTCAAAATCTCTTCACACACAAATGCAATGGTTTCCGCAATTGAACCACCAAGTGGAATTGTTGTCTTTTCAATTCTGTCAGAAGTGTTGTCCATGGGAACATCCGAGGTCGAGCAAAAAATACTTAGGCATTCGTCGAGGCGTAGACCGAATGCCTCCTCAATATCGTGTAGGAACAAAAACTTTTCTCTTTTGACAAGTACTGGTGAAAACATTTCCATCTCTACCTCTGGTAGAGTGGGTTCTACGGGCTCTAAGTTGGAGGGTGGACTATTCTGTGAACTAGCTTCCTTTAATTTGTCCACTACCCCTTGTGGAAATTGTCTCCAATTTTTTTGACTCTCTTCTAATAAGTGGAGAGCTTCTTTTTGGGTTTCCTCTTTTTCATCTACAAAACCCCCAGTGACAAGATGGGGTAGGTCCATGGGTGTAGGTTCGGGCTCCTCATTGACAAAAAATATTGTTGTTGCAACATAGGAAACATATTTTCTCGCCATCTTCCTCTTCTTACTTAATTGTTTAATTAAGGGCACTCTGTCATCTAACAGATGCCTTGCATCCTTAGCAATAGCCATGAAATGCTTTAAGCACTTCGCAAATGCCTCATATCCTTTATGAATGTACAAAAGTAGGTCACAGGGGGCCCATTTACACTCATATGCTCGAATATCTATAGCGTATCTTAATATATAGAATACTAAAAAATTTGTAATCTCCTCGAACACATCGGAGTTCATGGCTAGCGTCCCTTCAAGATTAGGGACTCCACAGACTAGGTCATACAAATTCGTATGAGTGTTGTAGTCTCTAGTATCCAAACACTACATGAATAGATCTCGAGGAGATTTGATGGGAGTGGAAGTGCTAGTAGCCATTGCTTGCGCACGAGAATTCTATTGGCTCGTATGTGCTTTCTAGCTCTTTGTGAGTGCAAATGTGAGAAATGAGCACATAGAACCCATTTTTATAGTAGTTTCAAGTTTTTAAAGTGACTGGGCCCACTTTTAAAAGTACATAATACAATAGTGAAAGTTCAAAAAATGTGTTTTTGATGACAAAATAATGCACAGAACACTAGAGGATATGATTTTTTTTGCTTCAAAGAAAATTTCTAAACATAACACAACAAAAAACATGAGCAACCACATTTCAAAGTACTGAACATAGACTTTTAGAGATTCCAAAAGTTTTGATATTACCATTGCCAGTAAGAAGGTATATACAATATCTAACATGAATTGTTTGTCCTACTTTTTACAAGGTTCTTGAAAGTGCAAAAACCATGAGATACAATGACTAGGACCCAAACAGTGACATTATCAGGTTGTAAAAGAACTATGACAATGAGAGTTCTATTCCATCTTTGCTCCAATCTACAGGGACTTTCATGTTATATTCCAATCTTCTTCCCACCTATAATATATTTGCAAGAAATTGAAGTTATAAAAGTAAAATAAGCAATAATGAAAAGATTACTTTAACAAAAGCACAAAACATTTCTCACCTTATGTCCTTGTATTTTGAATTTGGATTGATTTAGTCCTTCAAACCCCATAATCACCAAGTGTTCTCTCAGATTAGCCAAGGTCCAATGATGATTCACTAAAATAGTTTTTGTTTCATTGTTGGGAAATCCAAGCTTTATTTCAAATGAATGTAAAGATCCCTCTAAACTTTGAAATGGTATCCATTGCCAAGTTTGCACATCCAATGATCATAGTAGAATCTAATGTATAATGAAGTACGTTGTTTAAAATATCAAAATCCTATACCTGTTCCAACTATTTTACAAATATATTTATAACCTTTTGCAATGCCTTCTATCAAACCCCAATTTTCACCAAGAAGACTTTCGACTTGCTCATATGTGATATCTTTACACATGAACATGGTGGAAGTCTCTTGGAATGAGAATCCTTGGAATAAATATACAAAACAATGGATGTGAAAAGACTAGTGAAAACCTGTAGACCTAGACACTTTTGTGAATTTCAAAAAGACCTATGTATATCCATTACCATCTTGTGCTTCAAAGATGATACAGACCATATATCAGGTTTTGGCCATTCCAAGCTAAGAATAGAATGTACTTCAATTCTCTCTAACCTTCCAAAGCCATTCATTGTAGAGGGTACAACATATCTATATGTGTAAAAGAAAATTCTATCATGGTAAAGTTGAGCAAGAATATTTTTGGAAAGACTAGTGCACCAACATCTGTATGCAATGCATGGAAAGTACTTGTAAGACTATGAAATGTTTGCTCTTCCACCAAAGGAGAAGAAAATATATCTGAAAAAAAAACAAAAACATGTCTAAATAGTTTAGAAATATATTCAATACTAGAAAACATAGAATATTGTAGAGTAATGCTTAGAATTCACAGGATATCTCATTCTATTAGAGTTTTCAAGTTTCATAGTTGCCATTGTAAAAACATGTTGTACAATAGCAACCATCCCATTGTCTCTGTGCTTCTTGAAGCCAAGTAACTTTCCCTTCCAATGAAGATCCAAGTTTCCACGATCTCTTACTCAATGAGGCCCAACTCTAGAGGGTTGCATGTACACCCATGCACCTTTGGAGTACTCATGTGATAGCCATTTTCCATCTATGGCTTTGATATTATGACATCTTAATGTGAGGATCTCATCTTTTGGTCACCTAGAAGCTTTAGATGTTTCCATTGAAGGTTAAGGTCTTCAAGCTACAACAATAATTCGAGATAGGAGATGCGGGTAGGTTGGAGTGTAGAAAAAAGAGCTTCAATGGTGTGCTATAGAGTAAAAGTAGTGGGAAAAGATGACTTTTTGGGACCTCCATATGAGAATGTGCGGTATAGGAGGGAAATAACTCTTTTCTGAGTATTTTTGGAGAAAGCCATTTTTTCAGCTCAAAACATGTAGGGATTTTGAATTGGGGATCAAAGAGAGTACTTTTGACCCTAAAAAGTAATGGGGGGTCCATTCTCACGTGATATGATAAATTTTTTAACTTCTTAGAAATTTTGAATTTTTGGGCTCAACTAAGTTACGAGATTCTTTCTCTCTCTAAAGGTAGCTCATTAAATAAGAGAGAAATATGTCCCCTCTCTCCCCTTCAACCAAGTATTTAAAAGGGCATAGACTGTGGCCACCACCCTCTTCTGATTGGTCCATCACTAATCACTCCTTAATCTAAAAGGCCCATGTTTTTGTCTAAACTTAATCATCACCCAATTCCATCTTTGTTCAAAGGTCATCATAAATCCCATAGGAGTCCCCAAAATTCTGAATATCTCACCATCTTGTATGATCTCATATCCAAGCCTAGTTATACCCCTACGAACATAGTTGTTAATTTTTTTTTTTAGATTGATTTTAGAGCCACTAGCAAGGGCAAAAAAGTCTAAACACTAAAGAAAATTCTCACCACTAGAGTCATCAGCCTTAGTCATCATGTTAATATCATCAGCAAAGGCTTAAAGAGTCAACTAATCTAGAGAATTAGGAACCTCAATACCTTTAATGGTCCCATGGTTAATTCAATATTTATTAAGCTAGCCAAGAGCATTACTAATGATAGCAAAGAGGAGGGTAGCTAGGGGGCATCCTTGCTTGATAAATCTCGATAGACTAAAATGTTTAGACATGTGGCCATTTATGTGTAAGAATTACCAAACAAGATGCTAACATACTTAAGAAACTTTTTAACAACACATACATTATACAGGGATTAGATGATAAAATTCTAGTCCACTCTATCATAGGCTTTGTCAAGGTCCACTTTGAAGAAGAAGAAGTCTTGATTAGTGTCATTAGCATGCTCAATACGTTCCCACTTAGAAATAATGGCATCAAGAATATATGTACCTTTGCTAAACCCTTTTTTGCTCAAGAAGGATGATCTCATCCATGAAGGAGGAGGAGAAGATATTGCTGAGATATCAAGCTCAACATGTGATGATCGAGGATGACACACATCACTTTTTCATTTCTATGACATGTATGGTGGTCATGTTAGATATGTCAGGGATACTTCATTGAGCTTTACTAGATTTATCTACCAAGAGTGATGGAGCATTTTTTTACTTGCCAAATCACTCATTCATGGACATAAGGATCTTCCTTATGTATTGTTGTTTATTTATTGCACTCGCTGTATTGTTGTTTTTTAATCATTCTCAATGTATAATCCATTTATTTAATACAAGAAGAAGAAGAAGATCATTCTTCCTTGCCTCAATATGTGTGTGTGATCCTCTTTGTGTGTGAGGGTGTTTGAGTAAGCTCCCTTCCTTATCTCCTTCCTCATGACATGGTGTCAGGACTAGTGTGGCTGTAGAGAGCTCATGGAGAATGCCAATACTGAACAGTATGGGAGAAGGCATGGAGAAAGTGAGATTCATAAATAACCTTAGATTGCTATGAAAATTGGTGTAAAGGTAGACGGCATCTCGACCTCCATTTTGAGCCCACAAGGTGGGGTCCACAAAAAATCAGATCACTTTGAGAAACTATAACTTGCATCGTTTTTGACAATGCTCAAATATTCTAGATCGAGAACTTCAAGCGATTATGTGTACTGTTGATAAATGAAAACTATGTTTTTCTGAGAACAAACTCTCATGTCATAGTGCAAAAACATTCAAGCAAAAGTACTGCTTGAAGTGTTTTTGCAGTGTTGTGAATCGCTCTAGAAGTCGAAAACACGGGTGGAATAAGTCAACTTATGAGTGATAAGCTGGACAAGAACAACTTCCATGCTTGGAGACTTAGAATGACAAGTTTCTTGATGGGAAAAGGATACTAGAAGTACATCAAAGGAGAGAACAGAAATGTTCTATAGTTACCACAAAAGAATTGGAGTGCAGACTAGTTAAGAGTGTATGAAGAATGGAATCAAGGAGCACAATAGTTAACGTATTGGCTATGTGTTAGCCTACAAGATAGCATGATCGGGCACATACAAGATGCCAAGACTCCAAAAGAGTCTTGGAATAGTTTGGTCACATTGTATGAAACCAATACAAAGGCACAAAAATTGGAACGCAAAAATGAGTTTGTATACACTGGAGAAAAGGGGATGTTAATAAGTGACTACACCCTAAAAATCAAAAGGATATGCCAATTGCATCTATTGGAGTGAATGTAGATGATAATTTTGATGAAATGTCAAGCTTCTATACAGATGCTAAAGAAGGACTTAATCTTGACTCAAATGACAAAGGCTCAAAATCAAGTGCAAAATCTCAAGTTTTGGGTGGACCTGATGCATCACCAAGCAATAGTTACAACTCAAATCCATGGAGTGGAAGATTACATGAAAATTTCAGTCTAGTAAATTCATCAGCTACATTGAAGAAAGGTAATGAAAAGCTTTCTAAGGGTAGTAAAACATCTAGAGGTTTTGAAGACATTGATGGAGATTCAATCAGTTCAAACAGAGCATTGATAAAGAACTTGGATTGCACTTTTTGAAGTCTCTAAGAGTAAGAAAGGCACATGTAGATGATACAAGGAGAAGTAACACAAGACCAAGAAGATCTGGTAAGATGCGGGATTCAGTGCAATGATTTACATATGATAGTTACATGGCTCCTCATTGTGCCTAAATGACCAAGGTAATACAAGATGTTGAACCTTCTTGTTTGAAGATGCAATTGGAAATGCAGATTGGGAGAAAGCTTTGGATGAGGATATGGCTGCACTTTATGGAAATGAAACATGGAAGTTGGTTCTATTGTCACAAGGAAAGAAACCCATAGGTCTTAAGTGGGTTTACAAGGTAAAGCACAATGCTGATGGTAGCGTAAGTAGGTATAAAGCACGATTAGCAGCAAAAGGATATGCATAGACAACAAAAGGATGGACTCTACATCAGATGGATGTGAAGAATGCTTTTTTACATGGTGAGTTGCAGGACGAAGTATACATGTACTAGCCACAAGGATATGAGGATTCAAAGCACCGAGAATATGTTTGCAAGTTGCAAAATGCTTTGTATGGGCTTAAACAAGCCCCTCATGCTTGGCATGTAAGGATTGTTGATTACTTAACCACCATTGTGTTTTCTATGTGTGATGCACATCATTCACTATATGCAAGGAAGAGTGGCGATGGCACCAGGATTGTGGCTATTTATGTTGATGACTTGATTATAGTTGGTGATAATAAAGAAAGCATTAAAGAGGTAAAGCAACTCCTTATGCAGTAATTTGACATGAAAGACCTTGGTGTGCTGTGCTATTGCATATAAAGGATGTGGCAAAGGCAATATGCCTTGATTACACTGAAAAGTATGGTATGGTTGATTGCAAGCCAATTTCTATGCCATTAGATCATAATTTGAAGTTAATGGATACTACATCAGGTGAATCATTGGAAAATGCTACTATGTACAAGAAAATTGTGGGATGTTTGATATATCTCACAATTACAAGGCTTGATCTAAGCTACACTATTGGACTTTAAAGTCAATTTATGCATGTTCCCAAGAAACAAGAATTAGGTGCCTTGAGATGCACTGTATGATATGTGAGTGATACTTTGGATTATGCAATGTTTTATAAAGATGGTGTAGAATTTAAAGTTTATGGATACGCCAATGTAGATTGGGCTTGTAGTAATGTAGATAGAAGATCTAACAGTGGCTTCCTACTCTCACATGGAAGTGCAACTATTACATGGAGCAATAAGAAGCCACCCAATGTTGTTTTCTCGTGTATAGATGTTGAGTATAGAGGTTCTACAATGGAAGCATGTGAAGCATCAGGGCAAGAGATGCTACTTGCAGATTTAGGTGCGGAAGTGCAAAATCCTATCACCATCTATTGTGATAATATTAGCACCATACAGTTAGCATGGAAATCTATTTTTCATGCTCGAACAAAGCATACCTTGGTGCACTATCATTTCATCAGGGAAAAGGTATTAAGAGGTGACATTGAATTTGTGTTTATAAGGAGAGATGAGCAAGTTGATGATATTTTCACTAAAGCACTTGGAGCTCAGAAGTTGAAGAAGTTTTGAAACATCATTGGATTACATGATATCACATTAAGCTTGAGGGGGAGTGTTGACATATCAAGCTCATGTGATGATCTAGGATGACACATATCACTTTTATATTTCTTTCACATGTATAGAGGTCACACCGATATATGTCAAGGATACGTCATTGAGCTTTACTAGATTTATCTACCGGGAGTGATGGAATATTTGTTTTCTAGCTACCTCACTCATTTTTTGACATTAGGATTTTACTTATGTATTGTTCTTTATATATTGCACTTGTTGTATTGTTGTGTTATTCTTGTACATTCCTTTTATGTAATAGAAGAAGAAGATCATTCTTCCTTGCCTCAATTTGTGTGTCTGTGTGTTTTGTGTGTGTGCTCCTCTTTATGTGTGAGAGTTTGTGAGTGAGCTCTCTTCGTTTTCTCCTTCCTCATGACAGATCTTATATAATAAAATTCAGACAAAAAAATAGGTCTCTAGTTATAAAAGTCATCCTGGGTCCTTTATGTGTACCATTTTGATAACACCACTGTTGAAAGAGGTAGGATGATAACCTCTTCACACATTTTTTCCATATCAAGAGAATGAAGTGCCTCACAAAATGCATAAGTTTAAAAAAGAATTCATTTGTTATCCCATCGATACTTAAAGATTTGCAGGGTTTGAATTCATTAATGGTTTCTTTGACCTCATTGACAATGAGGGGCAGGTCCAAGATAGTAGCTTGGCTAGTAGGAATCATTTTCTTCCTTTAATGGGCAATATATGCTCTCGCTCTCTAGATATCCTACCCCTACTTGGGAGGTACAAAAAAAAACACTAGTAAAGAAGCTGATAGCCTCTTAAAAATTTTCCATGATATTGATAGCATGCCCACTTGAGTCCTTCTTAATCATAGGAATAAAATCTTTAGCTTTCTTATTTTTCATCAAATTCAACATAATCTTGTTAGGTTTTTCCACCTTTCTTGCCCAAAATTCTCTAGAAATATCAAGGACATTGTAAGCAAGAAATTACTCTTCATATCTCAATCTATCCTGAAGCTCAATGACCCTCTTACAAGTATTGCAGTCATTAGGGTTGGTATCCTTAATTATCTTTATTTATTTATTTATTTATCATCATTCTTCTTTTAAGTCTGTTATGCTTAACTAGAGCCTTATAATGAGTAAAAATATTTTGAGTGTCAAGGATAGAGATACTAGAGCCAAAGTGAAAGTTGAAGATTTCCTTCATTTTTTCAACAACAAAAGGAATATTGAGCAAGCAGACATCAAGGCCACTCCACCTTATTAGTAGGATGATTTCTACACATCTTAGTGACAAGGGGAGCATGGTCAGATCTAGCTAAAGGGTGATCAATAGTACAATGAATTTGCCAAAATTCTCACATTGTATTTATGTTCATATACCCTTTATCAAGTCTAGTAGCAAGCCAATCAGTTTTACTTCTATTATTCCCAGTAGGTCCTATACCCAACAAGAAATCCACAAGGTTTTTGTTTTTAATCAAATTAAAATCAAGCAACCTTTTCTCTACCATGAATATTGTTACTTTCATTACGACTTCTATCAGAAGAATCCATGACCATGTTAAAGTCTCCCAAGATGATAATATCTCCTGCAATACTAGACAACTCTTCCCATCAACACTTTCTTTGAGTCATGTTATTAGAAGCATAAGGATTAACTATGATATAATCTAAAGATCTTCTACATCTCATGCCCACCCATTGGTTAGAGGGGTTGTAAAACGCTTGAAGGTGATTCTCATCCTATTTAACGTTATCAAAATCATGAGGGTCGTTTTTTCTTTATTATCAACATCAAATTTTCCATTAGGAGTTTACACACTCCTCAAAAGGATTGGACTTCTTCTAGGAGCAACTCATAAGTATTGTTCCATTTAATACTTCTTTTCCTTTGGGGTTCTAAAAAGGTCTTTTTGTGCCAACAACATTAGAATGTACATTACCATGATAACCTGATTCTTGTATCTTACCTGTAGAGTTCTCCAAGCCTTCAACCTTTTTTTCCAACAGAGGGAAATCCTGAATGAGGTTGCCCTATTTATAATAGTTGAAGCATGCATTTGGGAGATTCCTATATAAGACTTTCTATTCATGTAAAGATCTCCTATATGAATCTTTAATCATAAGAGTCATTTTTATAGTTCGTGAAATGTCTATTTCCACCATAACGTGCATGTCCCACTTGGGGTTAATGTTCCCCTTGGCCCTTTGCCCTAAACCTTTGCCGAGCAGACCACTTGGGCTGTCTATCTAGGGATAGAACTCTGCTGAGAGGTCTCGATATTCTACCCACAGTAGAACGAACCTTGGTGAGCTTTGCACCCCTAGGGTTAAAACCATAATACCATATGAAAAAGGTAGATGGAGTATTCTTAATTAGCCACTACTCATGAGTGATTACTTTTAAAGAACTTTTGGAATCTTCAAAGAAAACTAGAAAGTAACTATTAGGCAAGTATTGAATCTGTTTAACAAATAATCCTAAGCTTTCCCACTTACTCCTCATCCATTGTCTAAGGACCTCTTGAGGATGCATTTGGGAGATTCCTATATAAGACTTTCTATTCATGTAAAGATCTCCTATATGAATCTTTAATCAAAAGAGTCATTTTTATAGTTCTTGAAATGTCTATTTCCACCATAACGTGCAGGTCCCACTTGAGGTTCATGTTCCCCCTGGCCCTTTGTCCTAAACCTTTGCCTAGCAGACCACTTGGGTTGTCTATCTAGGGATAGAGCTCTGCTGAGAGGTCTCGATATTCTACCCACAGTAGAACCTTGGTGAGCTTTGCACCCCTAGGGTTAAAACCATAATACCATATGAAAAAGGTAGATGGAGTATTCTTAATTAGCCACTACTCATGAGTGATTACTTTTAAAGCACTTTTGGAATCTTCAAAGAAAACTAGAAAGTAACTATTAGGCAAGTATTGAATCTGTTTAACAAATAATCCTTAGCTTTCCCACTTACTCCTCATCCATTGTCTAAGGACCTCTTGAGGATGCATTTGGGAGATTCCTATATAAGACTTTCTATTCATGTAAAGATCTCCTATATGAATCTTTAATCAAAAGAGTCATTTTTATAGTTCTTGAAATGTCTATTTCCACCATAACGTGCAGGTCCCACTTGAGGTTCATGTTCCCCCTGGCCCTTTGTCCTAAACCTTTGCCTAGCAGACCACTTGGGTTGTCTATCTAGGGATAGAGCTCTGCTGAGAGGTCTCGATATTCTACCCACAGTAGAACCTTGGTGAGCTTTGCACCCCTAGGGTTAAAACCATAATACCATATGAAAAAGGTAGATGGAGTATTCTTAATTAGCCACTACTCATGAGTGATTACTTTTAAAGCACTTTTGGAATCTTCAAAGAAAACTAGAAAGTAACTATTAGGCAAGTATTGAATCTGTTTAACAAATAATCCTTAGCTTTCCCACTTACTCCTCATCCATTGTCTAAGGACCTCTTGAGGATGCATTTGGGAGATTCCTATATAAGACTTTCTATTCATGTAAAGATCTCCTATATGAATCTTTAATCAAAAGAGTCATTTTTATAGTTCTTGAAATGTCTATTTCCACCATAACGTGCAGGTCCCACTTGAGGTTCATGTTCCCCCTGGCCCTTTGTCCTAAACCTTTGCCTAGCAGACCACTTGGGTTGTCTATCTAGGGATAGAGCTCTGCTGAGAGGTCTCGATATTCTACCCACAGTAGAACCTTGGTGAGCTTTGCACCCCTAGGGTTAAAACCATAATACCATATGAAAAAGGTAGATGGAGTATTCTTAATTCGCCACTACTCATGAGTGATTACTTTTAAAGCACTTCTGGAATCTTGAAAGAAAACTAGAAAGTAACTACTAGGCAAGTATTGAATCTGTTTAACAAATAATCCTTAGTTTTCCCACTTACTCCTCATCCATTGTCTAAGGACCTCTTGAGGAGGTCTTGGTCCATGAAAAAAACCTATCACCACTCTATCACTAATTTATCTTTGCCACGTTTTAAAACATTATGGTCAATAATTAGGGTTGAATCTTTGCCATCATCATACGCTGTTTCTATGTTGATCTTATGAGCATCAATTTCATAGGGAATGTTCTTCTTTCCTTTATTCAAAGAAGCATTACAGTTGTCGATCTTGCCAGAGGGATCTCCACATTTGAATTAGGGGTTGAAATATATTGCACCTTCTTTGGAAGAATGAGAAAAGGTTTTGCATGCAAAGGAATGTGGACCTTCCCTTCCCTTCCTCTCATCCCCATTTCTACAAGCAACATCTCTATGACTACAGGAGCACCCTATCCCATTGATGAAGTACTATCTATCCTTCAATTCGTGTTGAGGACTTTAGTATATCCATCTCGAATGGCTTCATGTAGAGCAATTGTGTGTGTAGTTTGAGGGGGTGGAGGAAAATAGAGTCGTAAACTTCCATACAATGTTAGTACACAAGCACATTACGCACACTTGAAACCCGTGGTCTTGGTGAGCACCCTGACCTAAGGGCATAAGGAGCCCAAGGCAAAGGGCTCACTAAGCACACAGAGATTCACAAAAAAGCCCCGCACCGCACTCATCAGAGCTCGACATCATCTTCTTTGCTCTAATGTCAAATTATCACACTACGTGATAGTTTCAATTCATTGAAAAGTACAATGAACAACAATGAATAGCACCCATGCGATGCCTTGAGTTGAACACTTAGCACCTTGTGGGAATAAACATAGCTTGAAAGGTTGATAAGGGTAGAGATTGAGTAGGGAAAACTTTAAAGCTAGATGGCAAGAGTAGTTTCAATATATTCATCCCTAAGCCTATTGATCTCCAAAGGCAACTGCTTTTACTTCTTTTTGCTTTTATTTATACGTTGGGATATATACACACACATATATATATATATATATATATATATATATATATATATATATATATATATATATATATATATATATATATATGATACATGCAAATGCATTGGGAAAAGTTTTTCTTTTTCTCTTTTCATTGTTAAAAGTTAGGTAATCGGTATGCATGTGCCCTAAATTATGATCATCGGGAGTTTTTTTATAATGAAGGTTCAGCCGAAGTCTATTCTGTCGAGCTTCAACTTTGAAAATGCAATGGTATAAGTGAATCGGCATAATACCCGTGGGAACCTCGTATTCCACCAAAAAAGGGTTAGACAAGGTTATAACATTACAACTAGTTTAACTTGCCATGGTCATACATTTCCAACCAGGGACTTGAATCTTGAACCTCCACCTCAAAAGGCCAAAGCTCAACCAACTTCCCTATGAGACATGGACAATCACCGGAATTAGTTGAATGTAAAAGAGATGTGCTTTAAATATGCCGTTCTACAATCGGCAAAAGAAACCCGGCCACCATGAAATAAGATCCACCTGCCCGGCGTTCAGCAAATTTTCCAACTTCCCAACCAATTCCTTCACCTTGATTTTGAAGTTCCTATCCACTCAAAATTGGAAGGGACTTCCCCCTGGCTACAAGGCCAATACGAATTCCAACGAATTCTGGACGCTCTAGTGTTCGGCGTTCGCCCGTCTGCAGATGCGAAAAGGGCTTTTGAATCAGCCAGCTACTGACAGAAGGCTCTCTCGCTCTGCCATCGCTGCTGGTCTGAGCTCACGTAGCAAGACCACCTATGCTGCAATGATGTTGTATGTCTGCGCGTGGACATTCTCTGTGCACGCCACGATGTTCGATGGATAATGTGCAACGGCGCAATCAACTTCCATCAGATGTCTTCAGAGCACGCCTATGGGGTCAGCTATTCAGAAAACTGCGGTCCATGAGAGAGAGAGAGAGAGACAGACAACACCGTACAAATGATAATGTGTTGTCTACCGGCGATGGCAGTGGAATGTTTGCTCTCGGGCGATGGAGATAGAGTGAGGCAATTGCCAAGTACCGCATGAGGTCAGACTTTCCATAGCATGCGCAAGCTCGAGGTGCGCGTGATCAAGGAAGCCATTCCTATGCACAGAGCGGAGAGAAGCTGATAGCCTGTGAAAGGTCAGTCTCAAGCCGGCGTAGTGGCTTTATAAGGCGCGAGGAGCAGACGTTCTCGAATACGTTCTTTTGACACCTCATGATCATACATATGAATGAAAGCACCTGCGTATATCATTCGCCGATCATTGGATAGATAACGCATGCTTACGGCTGCACACTACGGCATAGTTTCGATAGGCACCATCGGTAATTTGCCTGCTCCGCATCGATTCCTCACACAGCTCACGCAGCACCGCCATATCTAACACAGATAACACTTGCATCCTAGCTATCAATACCAGTCTCGATCCTCATCTACATCATTAAGTGAGAGATTTTTCGTGCGTAATGGACACCATGTCCAGATCAGAAGCACAGGAACTACTCTGGGCTGACCATCGTTGCTTCCGCATAGACAAACCATGCGTACCTTCCGCTCTCCAGCTCCTCAGCCCGCTGGATGGTCCTCTGGAGCGGGTAGAAAAGATAGCCATGGAGAACGCGGTGGTCGTCTTCGGCATGTCCACCTGCTGCATGTGCCATGTAGCGAAAACGTTACTCTGCGGAATGGGCGTGAATCCGAGGATTGTGGAGCTGGATAACGACGTATCAGGTCCAGCGATGGAGAGAGCGATCATTGCAAAGATGGTGTTGCTCCCCTACAGCAACAGCGACATCCATCAACACCCCCCATTATCATCCGCCATCAAGCCTACCTTGCCTGCCATTTTCATGGGAGGCCGACTAATTGGCGGCCTCGACCACCTTATGGCCCTCCATATCTCCGGTTCTCTCATTCCCCTCCTCAAGGATGTCGGAGCTCTGTGGTTATAAATTGTCCGTTCCGATGACTCTCTCTCTCTCTCTCTCTCTCTCTCTCTCTCTCTCTCTCTCTCTCTCTCTCTCTCTCTCTCTCTCTCTCTCTCTCTCCCCAAAACATTGCACAGCGCTGTCTCTCCAACATTATACAGCGCTGTTCAGCCGCATCCAGGTTTATAGAGAATGCCCCTTTAGTCACCTAAACACAGAAAACGCTTTCCCAATCCATCACATAGACTTACTCAGTAGAACCATCCCCATAAGATGTGTGAAACGCCTTTCCTTCCAAGTAATGCTCTAATGGCGAGCAGAGCCATAGCTGTTCATTAGACATCTGTACACTGACATGCTTATAGCACAAACATAACAAGAATCATAGTATTAAGAGTGACTAATTCATTCTGTACTTGGAGTAATTTGATTCCTCATCTTCGTTATCATTTTTATTATAGATTAAGCCCCTTCCTATCATCTGTCAAGATTTTGCGCTCTAAAAATTTGCGGAATGGCTACATGCGACTGGTCTGTTGATTAGTATTAAATTCTGTCCTAATCTGGGACGGTTCATGATCTGCTTTCTACAGTTTGATCTTCAGATATTTGGAGAGAGAGAGAGAGAGAGATTTTATGGCTACTCTTTATTCTTGATTCTTGAACCAAAGACAAGTGGCTCTGTTTTACATCATGAGAATTTATGGCTGAATCCACTGAATGATTGGGATCTCCTTCACAGGCCTTTGTATTACCCCTTTCTTTTCTTGTATCTTCTCCTTTGTTTATATACCTTATTTATATATTTTATACCATGATTTTATGTTTGTTTTTAAATGTATAGGTACTATCCACATAACTTCAGAATGATCCTCCAAAGCTGATGTCCCTGGTCAAAACTAACATGAAAGTAGAAAATTATATTAAGCCTCACAGAAGCGCCTCCCCATTGTAATAGCTGGGAAAGAATCATCCTACGCAGAAATAATGAATGTGAACTACAATAAATACTCTTGCACAGCTAGCTAGCTTTCATGGATTGCTCCCCTATACCATGACTTCAACGCAGCCGGCGTGCATAGCCGAGGGCTCACACAAGTGTCCAGCTCGTGTGTTGGTCTTCCCAGTGTAGAACTATTTCCGATGTAAACTTGGTATCTCTGATTTCTTTTAACATTATGGAAGTACGAGCCCGGCGTAACCTAGTGATTGACGACTTGAGTCTCTGGGAGGAAGTCTTGAGTTCAAGTCTTGGTTCTACATAAGATGGGTACCTCCACCTTACGAGGTCGGTTGTGTGAATGTATTTTCCAATTCATTGTACTCTAAAAGAAAAAAAGAAAAAACAAAAATCATTTGGATATGGTAATTATATTAACAAGAATATTACCCTCAAGTACAAAGCTCTTTAGACAGTCTTCTCGGCCTTTGGATGAGGAGAAAAAATGATATCTCTGGTTTCCACCCTTACCTTCAAACTTTGACCATGATATCTCTGGTTTTTCATTTTGTTCAAGATAATAATGAGGCATCATGTTTTCAAAAATAGACCAGGCCACAAAAGAAGGAAATACGAATGAACACTAATTCCAAAGGAGCATTCATAACCTATGGATACAACCTATGGATACATGTAGAGTCTGAATTAGCTTGTAAAATAAGAAACAAGAGCCACAAATGACACTCTCTCAAGTTACATGACTTGAGAAGAAGCGTTGAAGGTGAAGATCTGGTAAGATATGGCAATGGCATAAGCTCATATCCATTGTTTCTTTTTCATCCACTTACCAGAATTTGAGTCGATTTACTAGTTTTGTGTATATGCAACATGATGATAAAGAAATGTGGTTCTGATGATGCAATTCTGAAGAAGAATGCGATACTAACACACTAGAGCGCCTAAAACATGTTTTACGACCAACACCAAAAGTAGTGTTCAGCCAGCCATAATTACCAGCCACAAGCATGAATCTGATGATGATACAAGCAGAGAATTCTGATGCTAACACCACCCTACATGTCACGAGGTTGTGATGACACAACTGAGAGAATCATGATTTCCAAAGGTCCAATGACGGGTATAAGAAATTGCAAGTAAGGAGAGAGAGAGAGAGAGAGTGAGAGAGAGAGAGAGAGAGAGAGAGAGAGAGAGAGAGAACGACCACTCTTGATAGAAAACGAGGAACATGAACAAAGATAACGCTGTCACCTGAGGGACCATCCAAGCACACCATGAAAGCTTCACTTGCTTGTTTGGACTCCCGTTCCGCCGTGCCAACTCCTAGACCAAGCACATCGTGAAAGCTTAGTTACTAATGTTTCCTCTACATGAAGACCTAACTGCATCAATGCAAAAAAAAAAAAGAAAAACAAAAGAAAACATAAAGAGAAAGATGATGAGATGTTGGACGTATACATGAAACCCACAAACCGTGATGACCATGTCATGTGGCTAAGATGTAATGTCCATGGCATAATTCATTAAAATCATCTACAAAGAGTGACCTATAAGCAGTTTATTGCTCAATATTTGAGTGTTTAGGACAAAATTACTATTTTGTAGGAGCAAGTACAATTTCAAAACAATCTTCAAGGGTATAACCTTGAAGAAGAACTTTAATAGAGATCCACACTAAAGTAAATGCTCAATTAGCAGACCATTGGCGTTACACATCTTAACTTCTCAAGTTTATGATGTAGATCATAACATCTTGAATCCTATGCATGACAAGTGCATTGAGTTAGTTCTACAATTGAACAATCCAAATTTCTTCAAGAGATCAAGGAACTTTCTCTTCATACGGCATATTTCTTCATCTTCATAATGACTTGTATTACATTGAAGTAATTTAAGATACTTAAATGAGATATCCTAAAATCACTCCCAAGATTTCTCTCATGTCCTTGATATTGGTTCCATTATTTTCTATAATCATTAGGTTATCGATGTAGATGTAAATGAAAGCATGTATATTACTGTTAGCAGCGGACAAGGGAGAGAAGGCACAAGCAGACAAGGGAGTCAACGAAGATCTGGCAAATAGGCCAACAAATTTCTTCAGGAAGAAGCACTTATGAACATTCACGCAGATTTAGCACTAAGGCAACCTTAATTTTTCAAAACCTCTACACCAATTAAAAGTGATTCTCATCACTAAACACCATTGTAAATATCATTTCATCTTTTTGTAGCTCCATTTTGTGCAAGCCAAGGAGTCCTTGAGCTTGAGGAGCTTTAGAAGTACCTACCTGCCAAATTTCGTATTTTTTAGATATCGTTTGAGCCCTCAAATAAGCCCTGGAACCTAATTTTTAATTAGGCCGGACACTAGGTCTGGACAGGGCCAAAACTTAGCCAAAAACTATAAAAAGAGCTAGAGAGCTCATTTTTGAGGTTAGATTGTAATTGAAACGAACTTGTAAGAGCTTTTTGAAAGTAATCTAAAAACTCCATTGCTACTCACTCTTTGTCTTACTGTGTGTGCGCGTGTGTGTGTATGTGTGTGCATGTTGGTGTGCTTCTCACTCACGCACTTGTACCTCCACTTGCTCGAGGTCTTCATACCATCCTCACGTCTTCCCGGATTGACATTAAAGGAGGTGCTACTCATCACTGAGCTACACCAAATTTTGGCGCCGTTGCCGGGGATCGAGCTTTGAGGACGAGCGTGTGATGGTAAGACGTAGAGTTGACGCGTTGGAGTTGTAGGTATTTTCTTCACTCTCATCGATTTTCTTTTACTTTCTTCTCCATCTTCATTTCCATCATCATCATCACCATCTCCCACCTCCATCTCCATCATCGCGAAAATTTCTGTTTTTTGATCATATCACCTTCCCCACCTCACTTCCCTCATTTCACTTGTGAGAGAGAGCGAGAGAGCGATATTGTGTGTGCGGATTTTGCATGTTTCTTGAGTTTCATTGCAGGATCTTGCTGTATCATCATCCCCAGCTTCCCGCGCAGGTACGAAACTCGACGCAACTGTCTCGCGGTCGCAGGCTTCTGTCGATCGTGACTGACAGAATTTTTTGGTATTTTACAAAACTGAGTGCACCACTAGAACAAGCACAAAGAGCACATCCTAAAACATTAAAAACAGTAGAAAAATTCTGAGGTTCTCTGTCAATCGCGACCGACAGCCTCTGTCAATCGCGACCGACAGCCTCTGTCAATCGCGACCGACAGACCCTGTCAATCGCGACCGACAGCCTCTGTCAATCGCGATCGACAGACCTCCACGATCGACTGACTGCCACGTAGGACCCTGTCAATCGCGATTGATACCGTCGATCGCGATCGACAGCCACGACCGACACCTCTGTCAATCGCTATTGACACCGTCAATCGCGACCGACTGAAATTCAACGATTGATTGACTTTTGCGCGTAGCCACGTGTCCATCGCGACTGATAGGCCCCCGATTGACTGAAATTTCAGCGAAAAAACCGGAAAACGTGTCGATCGCGATTGATACCGTCGATCGCGATTGACAGCCACGATCGACTCTGTCGATCGCGATTGACACTGTCGATCGCGACTGACAGCCCCGACGGACACCTCTGTCAATCGCGATTGACAGACCTGTCGATCGCGATTGACAGGCTTTTCGGCCAAAAAATTAGGGCTTGTTTTTGTTCAAAATTTGGGGTAATTTTGGGGCAAACTAGTCAATCTATTAGCATTTTGGGAGGTTCCTACCCTTGTGATTGGGAGAAAATCCTAGGATCTGTCGGCCAGATTGAATCTTGTTGTAATACCCTAAACCCTGAACGGTTGTAACTTCTTCATACGAAATCAATTTTTTGAGTTCTAGGGCTTGTTGGAAAGCTCGTGGCTTATACTACACGCCCACAACTGTTTTTTATAAAGATAATGCATTGATTTTCAGATAGGGTATTTTGAAGTTGACCATACCCAGGGGGATCAAAGTCAGGGGTCCTTAGGATTGTTCTCTTGAAAATCACTATGCAAGTTTGTGTTTGTGCTACAGGAATGAAAATCATTGGTATTGTCTTTGGAATTTAAATGTTTGAGCTAACTTTGGAACTCTTACAGATCTATTGAGAGCATTGAAAGACGTTCTAAGCAAGAGTAAGTGCAAGATTGGGAACACACCTCCTGAGCACTCAAGGGCAACCAAGCAGGAAACGAAAGGTTGGAAACTTTTAACCCCCTCTGTCTATTCATAGCTTAGGCTAAGAACGACGAGAGGTAGGAGTAAGTCAGAGCGACGATAGGCAGGTATCAAGCTGAAGACTACCTAAAAACTCAAGTTCAAGCTAAAAACCTAGTCTCTGTACTGTCGATAGCATAAAGGAAAAGAACCTAACGTGGAACGATCAACCTGAAAGTACGAAGAACGCTCAAGTATTCCGACGACGTAATATTAGACAAGACCTTCAACACGATAAATAACTAAAAAGAATCAAGTGACTGTTACCAATTGATCGGCAACGAGGTTGTACGCTGGGCAAAGAATTGGGCTACTTAGATAGGCATATGAACCTTAGATCAGGACGACATCTAGTAAGGGAGAGACAAAGCCTTAGATCTTCAGAGGCTAGTGTTAACCACACTACTAGGTCTTGGGCCCAGCAGTTGAGCCACCACTCGTACTACCCTAGCTCTGAGACCAGTGAGTCAGAGATGTCTCAAGGCATGGACAGACCTACGGGAAGTTCAGGAGTGCCTTACTTGTACAGGGTAGAAGGCCCTTACAAAACACGGCTGGAATATCTTAGGACCAACCGATTAGGTGCTAGCATCTATGAGGACGGCTTAGGAAGATCTGTGGTACAGATTAAGAATCCTGATCAATCCATTGGACTAGAGCACCCAGCAGTCAAATTTGAAAACGGTGCATACCTGGACAAGGAAGGAACCATATACGTAGTCACCAGTCACCCAGATAGGACAGATGAATTTGGAAATGTAATCTCTGAAGCGGACTTAGGTGACTTGGAACAAGGAAACATGGGTGCGGAACCTAGAACCCCTCGAGGCAAATCTGTTCTCACTAGGATTATCACGCCTGAGTGGATTCTCCAAGACAATAAGAGCATAGAGTTGCTCCTCAATCGAGAAACTGACGAAGCCTTTTGGAGATATAAATCTAATCAGCCAACTGATATAGGAGCTATCATGATCTATGAGTTTAAGGACCCGGATAGCCCAGGTAGAGTGACCTACTTAGATCACACTTCGGAAAGGATCTTTGTGGTGACAGAAAATGATAGGCATGCTTACACTTGGAAGGGTGAATTCATTTTCCCCCAACCAAGATCAAATGTATCCTATGGTCACCCTGGAGCTGGAACATCCCAAGCTCATGGAACTCAAAGAGACAGAAGTCGAGATAGACCAGAAGTAAGCTTTGCCAACCCAGTGGGTAGAGAAAGAACGAGAATGGAAACGAATAGAGCAGAGCCTGAGATACTTAGAGCTCACAGGAATCAAAGACATGCGGATGAGTTCCCTCTACCACGACCCAGAGAGCACACAAGGACTTTGAGACCAACACAGCTAGTTAAGTCCATGAAAAATTACTTTGATGGCACAGGAGATCCATACGATCATGTGGCGGAGTTCAAGCAAGTCTTGAGAGCTGAACAAGTGGAGGATCTATTCACGCAGTACAATGCCTTCGGTCTAACCCTTAGGAACACAGCACTTACATGGTTTCAGCCATTGGATGAGCGACAGTTCAGGAGCATAGACCAACTCCTAGAGGCTTTCATCGTAGAGTTCTCTAAGAGTGGCATAAGACACAATACCTCCTCACTGATTCACAGCTTCAAGCAAACCCCTCAAGAGACCGTGAGACTTGCAGGAAGAAGATTTAGGCAATATCTTGAAAGATGCCCTGTTTCGGAGCTACCTACACCAGCTAAACAAGTAGCCTTATTCTTGGATGGATTGCTGAGTACGAAATTGAGATCCTATGTGTATCTGAAGGACCCTAGGACTATAGAAGAGTGTGTACGCATGTGCATTGACATTGAAGATAACC
Organism: Ceratopteris richardii; assembly: GCA_020310875.1. Lineage (NCBI taxonomy): Eukaryota > Viridiplantae > Streptophyta > Polypodiopsida > Polypodiales > Pteridaceae > Ceratopteris > Ceratopteris richardii. The sequence continues at coordinate 44,413,492 of CM035408.1, forward strand.
TAGGGGAAGAACTAGAGCTTTCCAAAATCTACAAGGATTCAGATAGTGCATCTAGTCATTCTTCCACGCAATCCACATCAATTGAGGAACTCGCAGAGAAAGTGGCCCAAAAACTAGGCGTCTCTAGCAAACAAATTCCGAGATTTGCCCCTGTGAAGAGATGCTACACTTGTGGTGGCGACCACATGGCGAATGTATGTCCCATTATGGCTCAACCCCAAGTAAACCCTAGTAGCCAGTACTGCACTATCGAACGAAGATACACAAATCACACCGCACAAGACTGCCCATACAACAAGCAAGCAGTTAGGCAAGCCTACCCTCAGCCATACCCTCAACAAGGCAGATACCAAAACCAATACCCACCACAACAGTATGCTAGACCTCAACAAACCTACCCACCACAATACCAAGCCCAGCAAAGACCTCAGCCTGTGTTAGCCCAACAACCTCCAGCTCCATCCAACTTGATCCCTGTAAAGTATGCAGCAGCAGAAGAAAACCTAAACCGAGCTATAGTCCCCATAACACCATTGCTTTCAGAAAGTGAGCCCAGTGACCATAGCTTCGATTCTACGCATGTTGAGAGTCCCCAGGCTTACTTCATGCAGTCTCCTGAACATGGTGAGTCCTACTATAGTGAAGAGCCAAATGAATCTAGTTGGGAATCGGATTACGCAAATGTCATGTACGCGAACCCCAACCCTAGGCCTCAACCTAGGCAGGTAAGACCTTCATTCCCAAGAGGACCGTGCTACAGATGCCAAGGAGATCACTTCATTCGTGATTGCCCTTTACCTCCACCTACACAACCCCAGCCAGTAACGATCCAAGGCTTTTGCCAAGATTGTGGAAAAGAGCATCTCTTACGAGATTGCCCAAAGAACCCCAATAATATGCCAAAAATCACTCCTATCAATGTGATTGGTTTGGTTGTAGATTCCTCAGGAAGTGTCACTTCCACTGCACCAGTACAGGTAGTCACTAGAGCTCAGGCAGTGCAGCAAAACCAAGAGGCAAGCCAGGAAAAGGGCCCAGAGGCTAGTGAAACCAAGAGTGTGACAAAGAAAAGGACTAGAGCTTGGAAAGATAGTCGAGAGAGAATGAAAAGGCAATGGGCAAAAAAGATGAGTGAACTTGAGGAAAGCGTAAGAGAAACAAGAGCCAGAATAACTGAACTCACAACTCAAACTCCCTCTCACACGACTCCACCACCACCATTCCCATCGCCATCCAACCAACCACCTTCCAACCCGCCTAACCTAAACCCACCACCCCCTAGAGTAGGATCAGTCCTAGCTGATCCCACTCCTGAGGACCTAATCATGATGCTTAAAGCATATCAGGCCAGAATCCAAGAAGGGCCAACCATAACTGATCATGAAAAGTGCTACCCTAGAGCCGAGCTAGAGCTTGAACGAACCAAAATTTGTGCTAAGATGGTGGAATTGGCTCAAGCCATGTTCAAAGCTAGCCGTCTCTTTAATATCTCTAGCTCAACTAAGACGCAGTTACACTTTGATGGACTGCTAGAAAGAATAGAGAGGCTAATTGCACAATCAGAGAAGGAACCTGCCCCTCAAAGAAAGGAAAAGGCAAGGGAACGGATAAGCCAGCCTCTTCAGGAAGCCCATGTGCCTCCTCAAGAAGCTTATCTTCCCCCCCAAAAGGCAGATGAACCCCCCTCGAAAGCTTACGTACCTCCACAGGTTGCCTACATTCCTTCTCAGGGAGCGTATGAGCCTGCTCAGAAGAGTAATAGAATAAGTAATCCTCCCCAGGAAGCTTGTGCTCCAGCCATCTATGAGAACAAGGAGAGAGTCAACGATAGAATAAGCCCTCCTTCCCAGGTTGCTTATGTGCCTAATTCTACGGAGCCAGACACTTCTTCTTCTATGAATCGGTTTGCACCAGACTTCCTACGAGAGATTCAAGAAGACAAATGGGATAACGAAAGCGAAGTCGCCCCTCCCTTTGAACTTGTGGATGATGCACACGACCAATTCCCACAAGACATCCCATCTATTTACGGGGAACATGAGAGTACTCAGTCTCACGAGAGATTGGATTTTGAGTCTAATTCCATACAAGAGCTACCCCACTTCACAGGCCCATGGGAAGCTAAGTCCACCTGTATGAGAACACCTACAGTCATGGTAAGGAATGACGACTCAGTCATACCTAGGAACACGGAGGTAGTAAAGAACGCCAGGGAGCAGCGCGATCTCACTTTGGAAGAACTGCCTAAGGATAGACCAAAAGCACGGAAATATGTAGCTAGTCAAGTAACTGAAGTTGCAAAACCACGTTCCCGGGTAGGATCCCATAGGACAGTGCCAGAAATTCCCTTGGACAAGATAGGAGATATGTGTGAAGGTGAAGAGGGGAACACCTATCTTCCCATTACTTATCAGGAGTACACCACCAAGGCAATTTTGGACTCAGGTGCAGGAGTTGCAATTGCCACCACCTCCCTATGGAAGCGTTGGGGCAAGCCGGCACTCAGGCCAACGAGAATGAAATTGCAGATGGCCGATGGTCACATAGAGAGACCCCTAGGATTGCTAGAAGGAATAACTCTCACCACTTGTGGTGTCGAGTTTGAGCATACATTTGCCATATGCGACTTCAGCAAAAATCATGCCTATGAGATGATTTTGGGAAGACCATTTATGCGACAGTTGCAAGTAGTACAGGATTGGGGAACCAACTCCTTGTATTTGCAACACTTGGGTGTTACGACCAAAGTCCATCTCAAGGATTATTCTCATAGAGATGTCCCTCCTATCCAATGGAATCCCATCCATAGAGCCAAAGATGATACAGAATCGGTACATTCCATAGGGTCTGGATCCTCATGGATGCATGAAGACACTCACTTATGGATGTGCAAAGTAGCATTAGAAGAAGAGAAGAGAGAAAAAGCCAGAGAGGTAGGTGCAAAAGAAACACATAGACCCATTCAAGACCCATCCTATGCACCTGTAGTCTTTCTTGACGAAGAATTCGAACCCCATGGCTGGGCAGAAATCCTAGCAACAATGGATGTAGCCATCAATGAGGAACAATGGACGCCTCACTGTGATGAGGATGGCTACGATATTTCAGTCTTCTCCATAGAGCCAATCATGGGAGAGGCAGTTCTAGAAGAATGCGAACCTAGCCCTGATGCATTTGAGGATGCAAGTGACTCCGATCTCGAGTCAATCATTATGGACCCACCATTTGCATCAGATGAAGAATACTTCCATGAAGTAGAATTTCAACCCCAGAGGCATGGAGAGGTTACAAATGATGTAAGATTAGCAACACATGTGACCCCGAAGGAAGAAGGAAAGAAACGAAAGAAGGGAGAAGCCTTACGAGAAGAGGAAGAATCTTTGTTTGAGGTCCCAGAAAATTTTAAGAAGTATGAGATAGACGACAGGCGAGTCATGATAAGAATGCCTAAACGAGAGGCACAATCAGGAGAGGCCTATGATAACAAAGAAACCACTAAGAAGATTGTAGTGGCCCTAGAAGAAGGAGAAGAGAGATGCACATACATAGGCCATGACCTAACAGAAGAAGAAGAGCATGCATTAATCGCTTTGCTAAGAGAATACAGAGATGTATTCGCTTGGAGTTACAAGGACTTGAAAGGGGTTGACCCGGAAATATGCTCACACACCATCCCCATGACCTCAGATGCTAAACCCTCTAAGCAAAAGCCATATACTTATAACGATAATTATGCTGCTAAGATCAAAGAAGAGATAGATAGATTGGTTGAAGCTGGATTTATCTATGAAATTGAGCACACTGAATGGGTATCCCCCATCGTAGTGGTGCCCAAGAAGAATGGCAAGCTGCGTGTGTGCATTAACTTGAAAAAGGTTAATGCAGCCACAATTCGAGATAACTATCCGCTTCCCATCACAGAACATCTCTTAGAAAGAGTGGCAGGCAAGGAAGTGTACAGCTTCCTTGATGGATTTTCAGGCTACAATCAAGTAGCCATAGCCCCAGAGGATCAGCATAAGACAGCCTTTGCCACAGAATGGGGCATTTTTGCTTTTAGAGTAATGCCATTTGGGCTTACCAATGCACCAGCTACCTTCCAGAGGCTGATGTGCCATGTGTTTAAGGAGTTCTTGAGGAAGAGTTTAGAAGTCTACGTTGATGATCTTTGTGCTCATTCCAACATTAGACAAACCCATATCCCTGAGCTCAAACAAATCTTTGACAAATGTAGAGAATATCAAGTCTGCCTGAACCCAGAAAAATGAGTTTTCATGGTCAGGCAAGGCAAAATTCTAGGACACATCGTGTCAAAGAATGGCATATCTACTGACGAAGAAAAAGTGAGAGCCATAGTAGAGCTACCTAGGCCAAAGAATGTCAAGGAAGTACAAGCTTTCATGGGGCATTGTGGTTATTACCGACGATTTATACACATGTATGCGGTCATTGCAAAGCCCATGTACGGACTCCTGACAAACTTTGAGTGGACGGATGAATGTGAGAATTCCTTCCAGGAGCTTAAACGAAGACTATGTTCAGCACCAATCTTGACCACACCAGATTGGAATAAGCCATTCCATGTTCACGTGGATGCATCCAATTATGCCATTGGATGTGTGCTTGCACAACCTACTGGTGAAGGTAATATGGATCTTCCAATTGCCTATGCCAGTAGACAATTGAATGCGGCTGAACGGAATTACACCACTACGGAGAGAGAAGGCTTGGGCATGGTATATGCAGTTAAGAAATTTAGACACTATTTGCTTGCAAATAAGTTTAAATTTTTTACTGATCATCAGGCATTGCTATACCTCGTAAACAAACCGTGCAATACAGGAAGATTAGTGAGATGGTTTCTCTTGCTAATGGAATATGACTTTGAGGTAGTGGTGAGAAAAGGGAGGACTCATTTAAGAGCAGATCATCTTTCTAGGCTCACATCTGGAGAAGCCCCACAAGGAGTATCAGACGACCTTCCTGATGCTTACTTGTTTAACTTAGAAGTAGTACCGCGGTGGGCTAAGCCATTGGTACCAGTATTGACATACGGGCCTAACCATCCAGTAGTAAACACACGGAATAGAGAGGTTGTGAAAGCCCAAAAGTACCACATCATGGCAGGAAGCATGTACAAGCACACAGATCAAGGGATCTTGGCTTGTTGCGTAGAAGAGGACGAGTATGCTAAATGGTTGCAATTAGCACATGTAGGTGCATTAGAGCAACACTACTCAAAGCAACGAACTTTACAGACCCTAAAGAGACTCGGAGTACATTGGCCAACTATGGAAGCGGATGTCCAAAAGTTGTGCAAGGAATGCCCAATCTGTTGCACTAAACCACCGGTGGAACACACCACTCTTTATCAAGTATCCATTCTGCCAGATTGGAGTGAACCTCTAGTATCCTTCCTGAGGACGAACACATTCCCTCCAGACATGACTCTGGCTAGGAAAAGGAGTTTAGACCAAGAAGCCCTGGATTACTCACTCATTGGTGATAATCTATATAAGCGTGGTAAAGATGGTTACCTGAGGCTATGTGTCCATGAAAGTGAATATCTTAAGATCTTGGAAACTGCTCACCAAGGTGTAGCAGGAGGACACTTTGGACCAGATCGGGTGATTAAGGCAGTATTATTTGCGGGCTTCTGGTGGCCTACCCTTCACATGGATGCACATACCTATGTGAAACGGTGTGATGTCTGTCAGAGAACTCAGTATCCTATACGAAAAGATGAGATGCCATTAAAACCTATGATGGGTGGACGTGCGTTCTCTAAGTGGGGAATAGACTTCGTAGGTCCTATTAATCCCCCAGCTAAGGGATCTCATGCAGAATACATCATTGTTGCGACAGACTATCTAACCAAGTGGGTAGAGGTAAAAGCCACAACGAAAAACGATGCTCAAACAACTGCCAAATTCTTGTTTGAGAATGTATTCACAAGATACGGGCTACCTATAGAGCTTGTAAGTGATAGAGGCACTCATTTCTTAAATGAAGTGATTGAAAATCTACTCCAAGAATTCCTGGTAATACACAAGAAGTCTGCCCCCTATCACCCTCAAGCTAATGGACAAGCTGAGAGCACAAACAAGATCTTGTGCAATGTACTGACGAAATTAGTTAACACTAAACGCTCTGATTGGGACAAACAGCTACACCATGCTGTTTGGGCATATCGAGTCGCCTTCAAAACGCTACTCCAAGCCACCCCCTTTCAGATGGTATTTGGCCAAAACGCGGTGCTACCCTTGGACTTCTTGATACCTACATTGAAGGTAGCACAAGAGCACGAATGGACAGGTCATGAACTCTCCTCTAGACTTTTTGACCTCGAACGATTAGGAGAAACAAGACTGAGAGCAGCTGCAGGGATATATGCAGCAAAGAAACGACAGAAGGCATACTTTGATGCCCATGTAAAGGATAAGGGCTTGAAAGCAGGAGATCTAGTTTTAGTCTACACATTGAAACAACATGCAAGGAAGCTAGAAAAGAGAGGCTATGGACCTATGATCATCAATAGGATCTCAACAAGTGGAGCAGTGCAACTAGCCACATTAGAAGGCGATGTTCTCCCAAATTATATTAGCGGATGCAGAGTCAAGCTGTATCAGGAACCTCTCACAGAGGAAATGCTAAGTCGACTCAACACTGCTAAGAAACGCAAAGAGGAAGAAAAGAGAATTCGAGAAGAAGCTCAAGCAGAAGCCCTAGAACGCATACGGAGAATGAAATTAAGAAGACAAGGTAGAGAGCACCCTAGGCAAGAGGCATATGCAGATCAAGGATATGACGTAGCTATGTGTGAAGTTTCAAGTGTTAGCTCTCATAGGATAACCGATCGACGTCCTTTCATAACCGTAGATATAGGACAAGGAAAGAGTGCAAGGACTGTAAGAGCCTTGATTGACTCAGGTGCAGCCACTAGTGCTGTTAAACTGTCTTACTGTCAAGAGTTGCAGTTAACTGTCCATCCTGTGGAAGCATATCTCATAGGATTGGGAGGCGTGGAAACCCCTTGCATGGGCGAGGTGGAACTTCCCCTCTACATTCATGATGAGGAAATGACTGTTAAAGTACTGGTGTGTCAAGACGATGATCTCACTGAACCTCTTGTCTTGGGTCAAGATTGGATCTATGACCAAGCAGTCAACTTAAACTTAAGAAGTGGACTTCTTCAGGTTTGGGTCAATCATAGTCGAATTACAGTAGAGTTAGATAATGGAGCACTCAAGGAACTAGGAAAGGCACAGACTCCTGGTCCTTCCAGGAATACACATGAAGATGACCATGTTGTTCTTGTCCAAAACCATGTGTTGCAGAGGAATGATATTCGCAAAAAAGGAGTCAGGGATGCAACGGAACTCCCTTCTTTTCCAAAGGCCAGAAGGAGACAGCAACCCAAGGTGGATCAAAGGCAGAAGAAGCAGAGTACTACCTATGTCCGAGATCAAAAGTACCTGCGCAGCAGAATGTCCCAGAAAGTAAACCATGTGTGGGTGCGGAAAGGCGAACAACCGGTTACACCACCGTCTACTACACGGGCTAAGTTTCTTATTAATAACCAACAACACGACATTTATAAGAAGTCTTGCAGAAATTCTCCTGCAAACGTGAAATCTATTTGGGTGCCCAAGAAGTCGATGAAGGCTAGCCCACAATCAAGAGAAATTTGGGTGCCTAAGGCTTGCTTGCGAGCGCAAGTAGCGACGCCAAGGCCACAGTCTATACAGCTTAACCCATCGACTCGTACGGCCAGTATTCACTCATTCTCATCACGAAGGAACACACCAAGGCCCATGAGCTCGCGTATAATCAATTGTAAAGGGGTCCCGAAAAGGCCTCATTTTCAAACCCAGATGCCGATAAAGCTCTCTAGAGTCTCTACGAAACCGGAAGCAAAGCCCATCCACTGCATTTGGCAGCCTAAGACCTGTAATAAACCCCCCGACCCCACTTGTAAATTCATCCCCACTTACTAACTTCAGTAGTCTCCTAGGACTACCCAAGCATTAACTACACTCACGTGCACCGAACACTTACTAACCCATTATTCGCCCCCGACCCTCATGTTAATATTGTGATGGGAACAACGGTCCTCCCCTGTCCTGTACAATATTAACACATGGTTGTATATTCTCACAGAGACAGGTAGCAAGAGGTAAAATGGCAGACACGGTTGGAACTAGCTCCCAGGCCGGCACCAGCCCCCAAGTGGTGGACATCGAAAGCCTTCCGGTCGAGGAGGAATTAAAGGAAAGACCAGCGGCATTACGGGCATTACATGCCATACCAATTCAGAATCCTCCACAGGGTCATACCATGCCGGTGGGAAAAACCTCACACTGGTTCAGTGACGTTGCTGGACCTTTGGGTGAAGGCACATACATGTGGGAGTCCGAGATAGAATTCAATGGACGTTGGGGCAGATACCATTTCTTTACCAGGGAGTTTGAAAAGCTACAGAACAACGAAGGGCTGAAGCCGATATGGAAGAAGGCTGGGCTTTATGACTACTTCAAGTTCCAACTACCAAAGCCAGATTTCCTAAGATGCTCATATCTAATTAGTACCCTCACCCCCAGCAAAGACAAGAAAGGATACAGCTCCTTTGTGCTCCCATCACTTACTAGGGGCAACGAGCTGAAGTGTTTCCGCTTGACTATCAACCTGGTAAGAGAAGCACTCGACATGCCGGGTATGCACATTCCAACAGAGAAAGAGACTATGGTTCCAGACAACATGAAGAACAGGAATCTGACGAAGTTGAAGGACATGGTTGCAATGACACCCACGATCGCCATCCACTTACGCATGGTCATGCAACATTTCGCCTTCCCCGCGCAGGAGAGGTTCACAATGCCTCCCAAAAAGATCTGGTTTAGCCTCTACCTGGCGGATGCTTTTGAGCTGACCATCAATATGCCCCACTGGATTATCGACCAGATTCATATGGCCCATCAGAGATGGTATAAGAAGCAAAAATCTGTGTTGTATGGTTGCTGTGCACTCACAAGAATTGTATACAGATGTCTCGCATATGATGTACCGGTGCAGAGGGCTCTGATCTGGTCCAGAGCACAGGAATTTCAACGCAGATTGTCGGCCGTAGGGCCTCCCTCAAAGAAGATGCGAGGCGCCGTCCAGATGCCTTGTGCACAAGCTCGCGGCGCAACCCTGACGCCTGAGACAACCCCAAGACTTCCCCGACGAGTGCAACCATTTACTATCAGGTTGCCCAGGCACAGCACAGATGGCCCTAATCTTGTGTTTCCACCAGTACCGACTGATCTGGAATTCCCGCATGGATTCACTCTGGAAGATCTAACGGACGAAGAAGTTGCAAGAATCATCGAAGCTGTAAACGCGGAAGTTGAAGAAGAGCAAGCCCAGCCCAGCCAACCGGACGTAGTCAATGTGGACGATGACGAAGAAGCTCATGAGGCACAAGGGGAACAATCAGAAGCAGAAGAACAAGAGTATGATCACGAAGCCCTACAAGTACTGGAAGGTGCCCCCGCCTATACTAACGCATTAAAGAAGCTCTACGATACGATGAACCGAGTCCAAGAGCAACACAGGCTATCATTAGCTGCAGGTAAAGCTCTCATGAACCAGATTCTGGAGGAGGAAGGTGTGGACGAGCAATACCGTGCCACCCTGGAAATGATATCAGATGCTTTGGGAGTACCGGAAACGGTGCACACCGCACTAGCGCAATCACGAAGGACAGAGAGAAGATATGGAAGACGCCCCCCACGAACGGGAAAACAAATGAATGTATTAGGATCAGGACCACAAGGCACCCCCACAACCACTGGCACAGCACACACAGTTCACGACACCGAGGAAGCCCACACATCGAGTGCACCCCCATCACCTCCCTTGCCACCTTCTCCCCCACACCCACCTCACTCACCTCCCTCTACCACTGTAACCTCCACTGTCACCACCTCTGAAACCACTACACACATCAACACACAAACCATCAGCCAACCCACACACTCCACTTCCACGGAAAACATAAGGCTAACTACAGCCACGATACACCTCACTACCCCGAGCACATTTCCTAGGAGTTCACAATTACACACACCTCTATACACATTCACAACCCTCACCGCTACCACAATCCCCATGTTCACAGTCACCCCCACCACGACCCCCACCTTCATGGAGGTGTCACCCACCTCTGCACCTCTCCCATCCCCCATTTACCCACAATCTCCCCTTCCCCCACCTCCCCCCTCACCCATCCCCAGTACTGCATCCACAATCCCCTTTCCCTTTCCCTTCCCCTCTGCATTCAACACCATTCCTCTCAGTAACTTATTTAATAATATGCATCAATGCATGGCCCAACTTCAGCAACACTACCAACACCTGGACGACCAACAAACAAGGCTCTTCCGAAGCAACGAAGATCTCCAAGCACGATGTAGGGATCTTGAAGAGCAGAAGCAGCTACTAGAAAAGCAGCACCTGACATTACAAGAGCAATACGCACAATTAGAAGCCAACCCACCCCAAGCAGATGATGAAGAACGACGACATATGGACGAACTGCTACATTCTCAGATCACGGAAAACCTGAAACTTCGACGGAACTTGGGCCTCCTCCGTAAGCATATGTCTACAGCGCTAGAGGAGAATAAAAGATTACAGAACCAGAACGAAGAAAATCTGGAGGCAGCCATGGAGGGTTCCCCACAGCAGATTGACCCAGAACGATTCAAGGCAATTCCCTCTGAGAATATGCAGGTGGTGTTAGAAACTCATGCAGATCTAATGGAGGCCCATGCCGCCTTAGAAAAAGAGAGAGATGAGTTACGAAGACAGTTGGCCACCCGGCAGACAAAACCCAGCCAGAGCATAACCGCAGAAGAAACAGCTGAAGAGGTCACTAAACTCCGGGCCGAACTTGAGGAATTACGCAGAAAGGTCATGCAATATGAGCGTCAGCCCTCACCTCTGGTAGAGCCCGAGCCTGACGATCTGGTGCCAATTGAAGTAGAAGAAACATTCGAGGATCCCTATGTCCCGATGCCAACACCCGGAGGTAAGCCCACAGAACAGGGCATGGACACAATTGAAATTGAGGCACCTGAATGGATGCAAAAGTTAGAGAAAGTAGCCACGACGCATGATGACAGGGTAGCAGTCCAAATCGCATTGATGTCAAAATTGGAAGAGGTGGTAATAAAATCCGATTATTTTCAGAATCTCTCACACCATAGGTGGATCGGCCCATCGGATGATCTGTATGTGCCTTTTTGCGTACTAATGGCGGATTATAATGCGGAGATCAAGCGCCACACCTCAAGGGAACCCACCTCTGCCACCCAATTTGCCCCTGATGACATCCCAGAGAGTGCCAAGCAAGGACATATTCGCCAACCAACGTGGAGAATTCGGCTGCTCGAAACCTACCCGGAAATGGTAAGAACATGGAACAACATGCCATTGTACATCAAATATAATCCATGTTATTGCCCTGTATTTTGAAGGAGATCATGGCCGGAGTACACACAAACAGTGCTGACGATTAAAGGATGTGAGAAGTGGCTAAATTACGTGTACTTCGCACCCCCTAAGGGCGCACCTACAATTGGATATATGATTTCAACGATTCAACATTGGGGGGTCCGTTTCAAGAATGTACCTGATATCATGACTCAGATGTGCTTGAAAATTTTCGAACTTATGCTGGTCACCTTCAGGACCTTCAAAAATGTCAAGGAACCGCATCTCTCAGCACTAGGATTTAATGAAGGGAACCAGGACCTTGTATACGACATGAGCACAACCCCATCGATCAATGTTGTGTATGCATGGCACGCTCGCATCAAATATCTACCGGCCTGCTTCAAACAAACGTTTGAAGAGATGTTTGTCACGGGATTCTGGGAATATCACTCCGAGATATTCATTCCCAGACCATCCCATCTCTTGCAGTTGTTTGCAGTGGAACAAGCTCTCCACTCCGAAAAGCTACGTATGCCACATCCAGAGGTTCCTGGGCCGGTAGACTGGGATGCTCTTCTGACAGATTTGGCCAAAGGGTTGCGAATTGCTGAACATCATTTAGCGCAGGACGTCGTCGAGTACTACATCCAAAAACCCTCTCAACAAGGGTCTGTCAGGGACGACAGACGCGAGAGAGGGGGGGGTGTTAGCAGCGGACAAGGGAGAGAAGGCACAAGCAGACAAGGGAGTCAACGAAGATCTGGCAAATAGGCCAACAAATTTCTTCAGGAAGAAGCACTTATGAACATTCACGCAGATTTAGCACTAAGGCAACCTTAATTTTTCAAAACCTCTACACCAATTAAAAGTGATTCTCATCACTAAACACCATTGTAAATATCATTTCATCTTTTTGTAGCTCCATTTTGTGCAAGCCAAGGAGTCCTTGAGCTTGAGGAGCTTTAGAAGTACCTACCTGCCAAATTTCGTATTTTTTAGATATCGTTTGAGCCCTCAAATAAGCCCTGGAACCTAATTTTTAACTAGGCCGGACACTAGGTCTGGACAGGGCCAAAACTTAGCCAAAAACTATAAAAAGAGCTAGAGAGCTCATTTTTGAGGTTAGATTGTAATTGAAACGAACTTGTAAGAGCTTTTTGAAAGTAATCTAAAAACTCCATTGCTACTCACTCTTTGTCTTACTGTGTGTGCGCGTGTGTGTGTATGTGTGTGCATGTTGGTGTGCTTCTCACTCACGCACTTGTGCCTCCACTTGCTCGAGGTCTTCATACCATCCTCACGTCTTCCCGGATTGACATTAAAGGAGGTGCTACTCATCACTGAGCTACAATTACCTTCTTCTTCAAGAAGAATCAGTGGATTTATAATGTGTTTGTATCCAAACTTTATAAAATGATCTAGAAGCCTCTGGTTCCAAGCTTTTAGGGCTTGCTTAAGACTATTAGTATCCTTCTTAGTTCCACGTATATGATGTAGAAGCCTCTCATATTTAAAGCCCTAAGGTTTCTCCATGAACATTCTTTCCTTAAGCTGGAGGAACTCTTCACATATAGTTGGTAAATCCCCCATTCTTTGATTACAACAAATCTAGTCAAAATTTTGATGGTTTTCATCTTGGCTTATAGAATGTCCCATGCCATAGATCTATGGAAAAACCTTTGCAACTAATATAGATCTATACCTTGAGATGACCACATTTGCATGCCTTTCTACCTTATAGACATAATTTTTTCCTATGATATGTTGGGATATTTTGTGAACACACTTAGGAACTCCACGGAACTTTTTCCCTCTTTATTAGGTTTCTTTTTCCCCTCTTATATATATGCATATAACCCTAATGGGTTATTCACTTTATTACATGCACTTGGTAAGACACTCTATGTGCCATTTTTTTCTTAATTCCTTTTTTGTACTAGTGCTATTTGCATGCATATGCATTCCTTGATTTGCAACAATTGTTATTAGAATAGATCATCACTTTTTCAAAGTTTTGATCAAAATCTTAGAATTCCACAAAAAATGGTGAGCATATTTAGGGTCTTTAGTATGCAAAACACTTTACTTGGTGGCATCAAAATTTTTATCTAAGCTTGTTTTGGCCTCCAAATGTGCTATTGCAATGCTTATGCAACCACTTTCTTCATTTTTGTGAAACATATATACAATTTTGGATTCGAGTGTGCATGTGCCTCAAAGTTGGCAATAGGTCTAGACAAGCTTGAATGGATATGTACATTAAGAAATGTATGAATTTTATCCCCATTGTTTTATGCAAAACTGGCATGAAGACAAATTTGCAGGTTGAAAAAGGTATTGTATGCATTGAAGCAAGCACTTCATGCTTCATATGAAGAGATACATGCCTACTTGATAGCAAATGGACTTGAGAACAGTCCAACTACATGAATTTTATTTGTTAAGGACATAGATGGTATACTTTTTCATTGTTTTGTGTGTCAATGATATGTTGCTCATTGGTCCTATGAGTAGGTTTATGCATAACTAGGTGTAACAAATCGGAATTCGATTAAGCACATCTTTTGCTACTTGAGTCATAAAAGGCTATGTGCAATCTTTTATGCCAAATGTGGATTATTTCCTCCAGATTTACATGATTTCTTTTCTCTTAGATTGGATTGGTTGTTATGAAACTTGTATGTCCACTACTTTTTTTTTCATGCTTGGTAGCTTATACATATCTTAGTTGATTATGAAACATCCTACCTTTACCACTTCTAGATGTGAGGCTCAATGTAGGGCATTTTTCATAGTTACTGTCAAGTATGTATGGCTTAGACACCTTTTGCTTGACTTAGGAGTTGGTCAACCTTCTTTCACCACCATCTTCACTAAAAGTGAGAGTGCACTGGAAGTTGTGAGGAAAGTATTTTACATGCTCATACAAAGCACATTGAGTTGCACTCTTTGTTGAAAATATTAGTTTGACATATGGACCAACACATGGTAGTGTTGTAGGACGTTTTAGAAAGGCTCTAACTAGGCAGATGTTTCATGCTTTTTGCAAGAATTTGGACTTACTATCTTTTGTGGATTGATTTCATTCCGCAAAGCTTGGCATTTTCTTACACATGAGCGACAGTTCCTCATTCATTGCATAACTCCTAAAGGGAATTTGTTGCTATATTTTTTGGTAGTGATCTATCTGAACAAATGTAGGAACATCAAGTCACCATTTCCCATCTTTAAGAGGCTTAATTTCCTTTTCTTGTATATATGACTACAATCCTAAAGGGTTACATATCTTTGGTATATTCATTTAGTGATACACTATGTGTTGTGTTTTTCTATGAGATTCTTGTTCTTCCTTGTTTTTTTTGTGCTTCTACATGCCTCAATCTCGAAAACAATACTCATATCATTTTTTTCATGTATCAAAGTCCAACAGTGACTTTCCTTCAGCCATTTTCTATTATTTCATTCCATTCTTGTCCTTATTTTATTCCTCAGAGAAATTTAGTTCTTCACAAGTAACTTCATTGCTTATGTATAGCTTCTAGCTATGATTCAATCATAAGTCAATCTTTGAACAATAAAATTGGTCTATTTGAATTTTTCGTCTCACCATTGGGTGGAAAAATCCTTGTTGTTGTTGCTTTTGATGCTATAGCAACTATTCTATATAAATTCTCTACTTCTTCATGACTATTAGAGTCCATATCTACCCACAAGGGATATTCTTCATCTACATTCTCCTTCTCCTTTTTCTTATTGGTACATAATTCACTTGAGTTGCATCTCATTCTTGACCTTCCTTGCCGTGGTGAAGTGATGCTCTCTTTTAATATTTTAATTGAAGTGGACGGACCACTTAATTCCATTCTTTCTTGGACTTCTCCACATCTCTCATCCATGTCACATGCATCTTCAACCCACAGCACATATTTGCTTTCGCATCAAGGAAAGAGCTCATCAATGATGAAATCTATGGACACATTATGATCTTTAAGCTTATATTTATAACATGTAAAACCACGTTCCTCTAACAAATAACCATGAAATATACATCTATCTACCTCATATTTAAATTATGCTGCGAATTGTGATAGATTAGCTTTATTACCAAAGCACGCTTCATTGGGTAAGTAAAATCTTAGTTGATTCCATTCTCCTAAACATCAAAAATTTTGAAAGACATTTGTCCCCTCCATAGGATAAAAGGGTCTTGATATATTTTCTTGTCCCCTTCTCGAATTGGGTCTTTAACATTTTGAAGTGGTAAAATCATTCTGAATTAACCTTCATACAATAATCTATAACTTTTACAAAATATCTATTTCCTCCAATGGATGGATCCTTTCTAAGATCCCATTAATCTACGTGTATGATACTTGAAAGTTCCTTGCTTATGTTGACTCCCTTGAAAAGGTAATTTGGGTTGCTTTCATTAGTGGAAAAAATTATGTAAATCTTGCATATTTTGAGCTCTAAGGTGAGATAAGCCACTTATAAAAAATATTTCTTGCTTCTTGTTCCTACCTTTTAGCATCATGTGGCCGATTTTTTGTGCCACAAATTAATCCCTATTATATAATTATTTCTAAGAGACAATTAGAAGTGTGTTTATTTGATTTTTTTTACCTCCATTACAAAGAATTGCTTGCTTCCTCTCACAATGTTCCTTTTTTTCCTCACTTCAATACATTTTTCTATGATTCATCCAACTAAAAAAAGGTTCTCAATGATAGATGAAACATGTAAAATATTGTTGAGAACCTTTGCATTCTAAGACCCATTCAATGGAAGATCTCCCACATGGGTTATCTCATTCTCTTCTTCATCCCTGTCTCTACATTGTTGAAGTATCAAGTTCAACATGTGATGATCAAGGATGACATGTATAACTTTTCCATTTTTGTATATCGATGGTTCAAAAAATCGTAGTAAGAGCTGAATAATATCCCTAAGTACAAAAGTACCACCACATATGAGTGAGTTATGTATGTGGTAACATGGGGAGAGAAGCTCTAGCTAGCACTCGAGTAAAAAGTGCCCATGTATAGGGAAAATGTTCACATCAAAGCTACTTGGGGAACACATAAGTGTAATAAACCCCTTTAGAGAAAATGTTGTGAACACATACAAGGAGTGAGAGATCAGCACCCACTTGGCAATAAACCTAAAGCTTATGTGAAAATCTTCAAACTTTTCTCATGGAAGAGCTTTGGTGAATATGTTTGCCACATTATCTTGTGTAGGCACATATACCAAATCAATGTCCCTTGCATGAAGGCAGTCTCTCACATAGTGTTTATGCACCTCAATATGTTTGGTCCATGCACAAAACACTAGATTTTGTGCAATAGCCAATGCACTCTAACTATTAGTGAGAATATGCATACCAACATCAATCTCCATGCAAAGATCCATCAATAGGCATCTCAACCATATACACTCCACTAGCTAAAATGGTTGGATATCTCTACCAAAAAAACGACCTAAACTCAAAGTGCCTTTGAGATTCGAAACACATGTTTCACCACTTGCCAATGCTTATTGCTAGAGCTATGTATAAATTGACTCAATTGGGAAACTGCATATTGTATATCCGACCTTGTGTTGCATGCATATATTAGAGATCCACAACTTGATCATAAAGAGATATTTTAAATGCATCATTGGAATCCTCAATTGGGAACCTAGATCCTATCTCAAGTAGTCTTGAAAATGGCTTGTAATCCTCAAAATTAAATGTTGAAGTAGTTTTTCAACATACTTTGCATGATGCATAATGATTCCCCCTTCAATAGATACAAACTGGATGCCAAGTTAGTAGCTCATGAAAAGACCAAGATAAGTGACATCAAAAATCCATAAGAATGTCAAGTTTTGCATCACAAGACCCACTCAAGAAAATGACATCAGTTTAAAGAACAAGCACTATAATATCAAACCCATCTTTGTGTAGATAGAGTGTGTTTTCAATTGGATTACATGTGAAACCAAGAGCAATCAAGTGCTTATGGATTTTTTCATACCATGCACATGGAGCTTGCTTGATACCATACAAGGCCTTATGTAAGCCACAAACCATATGCTCTTTCCCATTCATGAAAAATCTAGGAGGTTGCTTCATATAGACCTCTTCTTACAAATCACCATTCAAGAAAGCTATTTTTTATGTTCAACTAATGTACTTTCCAACTTTGATGGGCAACCAATGCAATATGATACGAATAGTAGTCATGTGTGAGATTGGTGCAAAAGTTTCTTTGTACTCAATGCCATATGGTTGTGCATATCCTTTGGGAACCAATCTAGCATTGTACTGCTCAATCATACCATCTGACTTTCTCTTAATATTGCTGAATTTCATGCTCATTTTCAGTCCTTTGATCGTTAGTTGGTTGTTTTACATGGCCATAGACAGGTGCACCACTTTGGAACAAAGGCATGAGTGTATCAAATGCATCTTGTGAGCTAAGTGTTGGTTGTTTTTCTACATTCAACTAGGGGGAAAACTCAGTTTTTATCGAATACCACATCTGGACTCATAATAATGGTCAAATGATATCCCTTAGTTTCAACATTATAACCAACAAATATACTTTTTTTTTGCCTTATCATCAAGTTCGTGTTGTACAATTTTCTTGTAGTGTGTATATGACTATCATGAAAAAGAAGCACGATGCATTTCTTTGAGAATGCATCCTTCACATGCATGCTTCTCAATGGACTCAAGTGTTTGAAAACCAATAACCATGTCCTTCTTTCTCAAGTAAAGCAAACTATTGAAGTTCAAGTGAGCAAAACAAGCATGCCAAAGCTTCTCTTCGTCCATGGAAGAAGTATTAGCAACAAACACATTTGAAAAAGCCCTCTTGTATGTATCTAAGCCATATAAGCCATTGCATATTGTATCAAACATCATGATAATATCACCATTGTTGAGAGCATGGACCATACACTTATCATCAACATAGTGTACATGAAGTTCAGGTTTGGCAATCAAAAAAATTGAAATTAAGTTCTTCTTTAAACTATGTACGTACAATGCATTTTCAAGAGAATTACACCTCCATTTGTTGCAATAAGCTCAATTTCTCCTCCTCCAATAATATGATAAGAGGAAAACTTTTCACATATGACATTTCCTGAGTGCATTTTTCAAAGATGCAAAACATCTTTTGCATGAAGTTATGTGCTTTGAGGAACCACTATCAAAGAACCAATGTTAATCAGCGTCACTCTCAATCATACATTTTGAATGCAATGGTGCATCATAACGACATGTAACAACACATGCCCGAAAATCTTGAGCCATGTTGGCTTCACCATTCTTTGCATTTGAAGAATTTTTAGCAGTAGATATGTTGGATTTCTTCTTCTTTTCATTGTGATTAGCAAGCTTTCTACAATCATCAATAGTATGATTATCCTTGTGGCAATATTTGCATCACTTCTTCTTTTAAAAATCACAATAATTCGAGGAATAAGTGGAAGAGGAAGGTTAAGGGTTTGTTCCGGATGAACCCAAAGTTGAACCATACTTGCTTTTTCCTTTTTGTGAGATAGAAAGTGCTTGTGTTCCCTCAATCAAACCACTCCTATTCACTCTAGATTTATCTTCTTGCAAAATAATCAAATGCATACATATTTGGATTCCCTTTTGCAACCAAATGGACTGTAGTGGCAAAGCTTTGAGAAGATTCTGGTAATCCTTTCAATAATGTAGATTTGGTTGATGGATCTAGAGTAATCCCATTTATGTTTTACAATTGCCATTTCAATTCCTTTATGCATGTCACATACACATCCATAGAACCATTTTGATCCATACATACATCCTCAAGCTTCTTTCTCAAGTATGCAACATATGCTTGTTATGCAATGTATACAAAGAAGCAAGGTTGTCCCATGCCTATCTTGATGTAGAACATGATAGAATGTGTGGAAATATATGATGCTTCACAGAAAGTGCAACCAATGCATGAGCTTGAGAATCTTTGCCATCCCATACAAATTTCTCTTGTGTAGGTGGATAAGGAGTAACCACTATACTTGAAGAACAAGCTTTATCTCTCACAGTAGACTATGAAGTAGAAGAACTTGGGGGTCTTCGATCTACATAAGCCACTATGTTCCATAGTTTTCTTGCAAGAAGAATATGCATCATCATATGAGACCACAGTGGATAGTTGGTCCCATCAAGCTTATATTTAGCTTGAAGCATGCTGAACAAGTCATTGATGCCCACCATTTTAGTAAAGAATAAGAATGTGTCAAGATCTTTACTTCAATGAACGTAGAAATATATGCTGAAATTTTAGCTTAGAATCCAACACACTGATGGCGATTCAAACTGCAAGAACAACTTTTCAATGGGGGTAAAGGTCTAGTACAAATAGTGGAAATCCTTCTTGGCTGCTAAAAATCACACTTTTATGCTCCGAAGTCAATTTGCATTGTTAAAAGTGCATGCACACCATGATATGAAAAACCCAAACTGTAGAAGGAGTTCAACCTGCTATAATATCATTATTGGGTGTGTGTGTGTGTGTAGAAGTGTGAGAGACACACAAGGAACACAAAGGAAGCAAGACACATGGAGAAGACGGATGGCTAGAATAGATCTCTCTATTGATGGTGAATAGATCTGAAGTAAGAGCTAAGCAATATCCATAAGTACAAAAGTATCACCACATATGAGTGAATCATGTATGTGGTAATGTGGGGAAAAAAACCTATAGGTAGCATTAGAGTAAAAAGTGTCCATTTATAGGGAAAAGGTTCACATCAAAGCTACTAGAGGAACACATATGTAACAAAATAAAGCTCTCTAATATATTAAAAAAAGATTTGTGATAGCTTAACTACACCTCTAGATAAGGAGGACAGAAGGCACGAGAAAATGAAATAAGAAAGAAAGGAGGTTGGTTGCTAGAGTTTTGGATTTAACTAAACTAAGAAAGAAAAAGGTGAAAATGAGCTTATATAGAAATGTTACTTTTCCTATAATCTAACTAAATATCCATCAATTAGTGCATGTGCACGTTTTCGTGAGTGACTTATGCGATTTTAATTTGATTGAATTTTTTGGAGCTCCTAACTTGATTCCTCGACCTTGGGTCGTCCTTTTTTATTGGTCTGCTTGAAAAAATCATGGATGAGTCCTTTTGCATGGTTGAGACTTGATGATTTTCAATGGACTATTTAGAAGTCCTAAAAGGACCATATAAGACACAACTTGAATATATATGTACCAACCAAATAGTTTCTCACATCTATGAGGATAGATTGACAAGATTAGTGATCCAAACTAGAAAACTTGAGCTCCCTTATAGAATACATTACCCAATGGTCAATTTTGAGAATGGATCATACATAAATAAACAAGGAATTATGTACATAGTTACTAATTTTTGTGACAAGAATGATGACTTTGGGATGAGTCTCCCTAAGTGAGAGGTGTGAGAGGCTAAGGATGATGATCTGGATGAGGGAGCAAGTATGCATTGGGTTGCATTTATTCGATCAAATAATAAAAAAATACCGAATATGTTCGTCTTATTCATGATTTTCAAGATACACACCGAAAAAAAATGGACGTATACATTTTCGATCGAAACATTTTTTATAAAAAGTGCTTTCGATCCAAAGCGCTTTCGATCTAAATATGTATCGATCGAAAGCGCTTTCGATCGAAAAGCATTTTCTAGCTGAAAAATATATTTTTTTACATTCGATCGAAGAACTTATTCCGCACGTGCTTCATTGATGTACTAGAGAGCTTTAAGCCTGTAATTTTTATCAGAGAGCTTCCTTTTCGATCATTGAGGTATTGTTTTAATTTTTATTTATTGCTTATTTTATTGTTTTATTAATTATATCATGCATATGGTATGATTCGCATATGCGTCTCTTACATATGCTTGATTTTTATTTATATAATTTGTTTTGTGTCTTTTAATCATCAATTGTATACATGTTCGACTCGCACAAGTGTTTCTTACTTGTATACATCGATGAGAAAGATTTAAAAATAAGCCACTACTGTGATTGTCCGACTCGCTACATCGATTCTTACTCTCACAATAGTATAGGACATAATAATAGATCTATTGAGATTGTTTGAATCGCCACCTTGATTCCTACTCTCCCAATACTTTAGGGAGTGTGGGGTATACAGTTATGTGACAAAACTCATACATAGTATAGCCAATGTATATGAAATATTATAAATGTCTGATTCTTTGACTATTACATTCATTACATAGGTTCACTTCAAGATTATAATTACACTTTCTATTTAATTATAAATCTACTTATTTAACTATGCATGTCTATCATTTGTGTATACATACTATTGATTTATTTATCCATACACTTGCTGATAGTCTATTTTTTATTTTTGCACAGATGGGAGGTAAATTAAACAAGCAGGGACGAGAATTTTTAGAAGAATTTGTGTGCTCGTACATGTATCAAATGAGAGAAGATGAAATCACTATAGCCATGGACACTTCTAGTTACAAAGATTTCATTGCACAATTATATAGAACAACATTTGTTAATATTGAAAACAAATTTGGAAGTGTGTCTGGTGGAGCACAGGTCTTAGATGAGCAAATGTCAAAAGAGCTTACACGTATCTTTGGACACCTCATCCAAATATGCATAAAGAATATACATACTGATTCTCTTATACCTATGCTGAATAGGACTCCTCCTGATATGGATGCTACTGACTCCATAAACTCCAAGTAGTACCTGTGTACATAAAGAGAATATGTACCTGAATTCTTAACATAAGATGCAAATCTTATGTCAACCACCATCCAATGTCTTTGAAGTAACCTGAAATCTTCATGTAGAAGAAAATCTTCAAATACATCATGTGAATGGCCGATCCACACCATTAGGCTGCTAATATCCTCTCCATAAGCAAGAGTGTGAGCACACTCTTCTTCTCTAAGAAGAACTCCATAGCCGCTCCTCAACATGCTTTAACATAGCACCATGGCTGCCCCATGTGCTAAAAGCACTACCTCTATTGAGGTACCAAGCTCCATAGCTTGTTGTTGAAACCAGGTGAAGGATGCTTATAATGAGCCCATGAATCTTCTTATATAGTTTTTCTTATGCCTTGACAAGCTCCTCCAAAAGCAACCAATAAAGCAATTCGTAGCAAAAACGCATGTGATTGCTATTGATCCAAAAGAAAACTCCATCGCCGAATTTGTGTGTGTTTAAAAAAAAAGCAAAATCTCAAATCTTTTGCTGCACACTGCTGCTCACGAGATTCGATCTCAGGTGGGCACTTTGAGAGGACAATGAACTATCCAAGCACCCACGTGCTTTTGGTTGAAAAGGTTCTAAAAGATATGCTACTTATGCTATACACTGTGAGCTATATGGACCAACTTGACCAATTTTGACCAATGGGACATTGTTTCCAATAAAGTATTCTTGTTTATCGAGTTGCAGCATCCAAATGTACGTGTCAAATACAATCAAAAATTTTTTGGCATAATCTTGAAAAAATTATTGGTATCACTAAACCTTTTGTGGAATTTTTACGAATGGTTGATACTGATAAATTTGTGATTGGAAAACTTTATTGGATTATGTCAGAAGCTATTCAAAAAGTAGAAGACTTTAATCGATTTTCATTAGGAGAAAAAACATAGATTCTATCATTAGCAGAGAAGAGATGGATGCAAATGCATACTCATTTGCATGGAACAACATTCGTTTTGGATCCAACATTTCAACTCAATGGTCAAGCGTCAAACAAAGAAGTCATGGAAAACTTCAAAACCACATGTCAGTTATTACTTCTAGGTACAAATGGTCGAGATGCATTCCACCAAAGAGTAGCGTATGTAAATCGAGAAGGATCTTTTGGAGATCTATGGCATAATGAAGCGATTCAAAAGCATCCACCTCCTATTTGGTGGAAAAAGTATGGAGGTGAAGAAGTGGAGTTGCAACATATAGCTATGAGACTTCTTTTAGTAGCAGCTTCAATTGGTAGTTGTGAACGTAATTGGAGTGCCTATGATTTTCTTCATTCAAAACGAAGAAATCGCTTAAGTGTATCACATGCTAATGATTTGGTATATGTGTTTTGTAATATGCATTTGTTACATGCTACAACCAAGATAGCTTCTACAATAGCATAAAAAACTTTTGGAGAATTTCAGACTCATGAAAGTTTAACAAATGATTCATGGAGTGATCATGATTTAGATGTAGATCATAATGATGGTTCAGACATGGAAGAAATAGATGACATGGTTCAGAGCATTACACGTCGATGAAGAATATCTTGTACAAAAACCTTTTGAATGAATGATATTTGATTATTATTTGGTAATGATCTCTCACTTGCACAAAGCGTCAAAATAGCATTTCTACTAATCCTTTATGTTGTAAGTCTGAAAGCTTTAAGGGTGATGTTTCTTTTGCCCTTCCTGTAACCCAAAAGAGAACATCACAAACAAAATAATTTGGACATAGCTTTTTTACTTCTTTCATTGATAATGCTTCTCCTTCTAATCCCTCTGGCTCTAAATCTTGATGGAATAAAAATGCTAATCGTGATTGTGAAAATTGAGCATTTTGCTCAGATAAAATCCTTTGAGATTCAATATGATCAAGATCATCATTCACATCTGCCATTCTTGCCATGTTTTACTTCTGCAAAATAAAAACACTAATTATATCTTAAGAGAATTCAAATGAACCCACATAATTCAAATGAATCCATATATTTAATTCACATATGTTAAATGAATCCACAACATTTAATCCACATAACTCAGATGATACCACAACATTTACTTCACTTAATACAAATGATTACACTTCATTTCATCCACTTAACTCAAATATAAACACTTCATTTATTCCACATAATTCAAATGAATCCACGAGATTTAATTCACATATGCTAAATGAATCCACAACATTCAATCCACATCCCTCAAATGATAGCACTTCATTTACTCCACATAATTCAAATAAATCCACATAAGTTAATCCATATATGATAAATGATTACACTTTATTTCATCCACTTAACTCAAATGATACCACAACATTTACTGCACTTAATACAAATGATTAAACTTCATTTCATCCACTTAACTCAAATGGTACCACAACATTAACTCCACTTAATACAAATGATTACACTTCATTTCATCCACTTAACTCAAATGTAAACACCTCGTTTATTCCACATAATTCAAATGAATCCACAAGATTTAATTCATAGTTGTTAAATGAATCCACAACATTTAATCCACATAACTCAAATGATAGAACTTCATTTACTCCACATAACTCACTTAACTCAAATGTAAACACTTCATTTAATCCAGATAGTTCAAATGAATACATATCATTTTCAATATGGTCGTAATCCATCTGTCATGGATATCTTTAACCCATATCAAGTAAGATGCGAGAATACTCAAAGCATTTCATGTGCGTCTACTCTTTTTGATACATCTTTGTCAGAAGCTAACTCTAAAACATAGTTGAACTTGTAAATCCCATTCTTATCAATGGGATAACTATTGAAATCTATATAATTCAGGAGTTGTAACAAGAGTGTTGAAACTATAAATATCTCCTGACTCTTATTAAAAGGTGGAGGACTAGTGGATATGCATTCAGGTGCAATCCACCAATACTTTCAAATCCACTCATTTCTTGTAGATATTTCTAGATTAGGTAGCTTCGGAAAACTTCTTTTGGTTGGTAAATAGGTTGCTCTGAAGGTATGGTCATATGAGTTTGAGGATTTCTGGCAGTAAACTTGCTAGCATTCTTTGCTATTTTTGTAAGTATGTGATCTTTTCACATGCGTATCTGACGTAGGGTCTTCCATAGCCTAAGTTCAGATGAGGGTTTGCTGATTATCAGTTTTAGACTGATCCTTCCTCTTTCTATTACTCATTTTCACTCTTCTACAACCTATCAGGTCACACATCTCATGTATATTCAGATTTCTGTCCATACATCTGAATATGTTTATTACATTTGTACATTCACTCATCCATCTATTACCGTTCACCTAGAGTGGTTGAGAGTTTTGCTCCCACATTGTACATTGAACATTAGTATATATGATAGTGTGAGTAAGCAGTGGCTTACGTAACACTTTACACATGTTGTCTAGTCTCTCTCTATCTTTGTCTCATCATTTTGTATGATTAAGTGTGGTATGTTCATGTTTTGTCAATATTGGAAGATTGCTAGATTCTATGTTGTATATATTGGACCTATGGAATGATGCACCTGTGATATGAGCTATGGGCCTACTAAATTTCCAACATTTGGCATCAGAGCTTTAGGGCTTTCGCATCAATGCATTCACGCTCATTGAGATTCCCAGGTTTCCACACTTCCAGGTTTACAACATATGACTTAAGAGCATCTTCTAACATTTGACATTTAACATACACATTTAATCTAGATGAGTAGAGATTTGAGAATTAGACAATTCAGCCACATGTATATTCATGAGTGTGGAGTATGAAGTTGATGATCTGTTAGTAGCCGAGTATTTTTGGAAGAGTATGCAAATACTTTACAAAATTATTGTTTGAAGACCAAGACTTGATGAAGAGAAGACTACTTCAAATTCAAGGAAGAACAATGGTTTAGAGAAGATGAAGGAATCAGATCAACATCAAATCACAGGTATCAATTTTTACTATTAGATTATCATTTGCAGGTCATGTCTTAGAAGAGCAGTTATGAAGAGATTTGAAGGATTCAAGGAGTGCTTTTATACACTTTCATTATTTGAAACTTAAAGGCTACATCGAGACAGGTATCTAGAGGTTTTTCTAGAGAGTTTTGAGAGATCTCTTTCATGGCAAGAAAGCTCATCTAAGAAGACAAATGTGAAGATGGGATGAGTTTTGTGTTCAACCAATTTTTTTTTGTAAGTTGGTTGGATAGCGTGGTACAAAATTTGATCTATAGAGGTAACTCTAGAAAGGTAATTCATCATTCAGTCAAAAGGTTGGTGAATTGAGTCATATCAGTCACATTTGAAGATATGAGGAGATGGTTAAATATGTTTCTATATTCCCTTCCATTTGTATACCATGTTTGTTTTGTCTCTTACTCTTAACAATAGAGGAAGAGAAAAAGTTCATTTGAAGAAGTCAAGAGGACTTGCTACTTCAAAATGAAGAAAACAAAAGGTATGGAAGAGAAGTTTGATGATGTTGACATCATCGTCAAGTGGAAGAAAGATGCAGAAGAGGAAAGTCCATCATTTTCAAAAGCAAAGTAAGGCTTCTTTTTCTCATATATTTCCCATATACTATATACTTTTCTTACTTTATCCTCTACATCCAAAGACAAGTCTACGAGAACATCTTGTGTGAAGATAGTTTAAAGAAGAAGCAGTTTCTTGTTTTGCATTATATTTGGTCATGTTTTAGTAAGTTTTGACAAAGAATTGCATTGAGAGAAAGAAAAGCAGCGGACAACTTATATGTTTTGACTGATATATGTATGAGTTATGTTTTAGTTGAAGCTTTTGTTGATATATTTAGGTAGTGATGTGTGTGAACACACTAGGACCGCCGAGACACTTTTTTCCCTCTTTAGGACGTTTTTTTACCCCGGCTTGTATATACGCCTATTGTCCTAATGGGCTACTTATCTTTGTACATTCTCTAGTAATACATTCAGTATTGTGTGTTGTGCTCCAAGCTTCTTCTTCTTCCTTGTGTTGTTCTCGTGCTTTTGTAGACATCTATCTCCAACAATTGGTATCAAAGCAGGTCATCGCTTCATCTAGGGCGCCGTCGACACTCCTCCGTTTGCAGTCTCAGAATCGCACGAATTTTGGTGAGCATACTCAGCATGTTTCCGAGATCAAAACTATCGCAGTGCTTGTGCAGGCTATTTCGTCTTTTTGTGCCAAAGGTATATACCGGTTTTTGTTCGCCAGTTTAAGCGTCTCGAAGTCTGCTACAGGTCTAGCAGAACTCGTCTGGGCAGTTCTATTCAACTTTTTGAGATACAATCAATTTTCTGCATCAAGGTATTTTAGTCACTGGCCATGGCTGAAAGTAGTGATGTATTCTGTATGTTGGCTATTGAGGATAAGTTGGATAGTACCAACTACCCATTATGGGCTTATATGATGCGACATGTTTTGGTTGCAAAAGGATTGTGGAACATTGTGCAGGGTGCTGAAAGACGTCCTGTTACACCTGTAATGACAGGTACTGCAAATACAGGTGCTGGGGCTGATGAAGATGGTGTCGAAGATGATATTCTGTAGATTCCTGTTCGTGCTGCTGTTTCTATTGCACCTACTGCAGAGCAAATTCGTTGGGATGGCAGAGATGCCCAGGCACATGCATTGATAGCTTTGTCTGTCAAACGTGCCATTATTCCTCATATTCGCTCTTACAGAATAGCTAGGGATGCTTGGGATACACTAACCACATTGTACCAAGCTAGGAATGAGGCTCGTGTTGCTTACCTCCGAAAACAGTTGGAGAGTGAGCACATGAATGAAGGTGATTCTATGGACAGTTTCCTAACGAAGATCAAAGATTTGAAGGAACAGTTGATTTCTGCTGATGAGGTTATACCAGATAGCTCACTTGTGCAGACCGTTCTGAATGGTCTTCCTGATTCATATCAGAGTTTTGCTTCTACTCTTCGGTTGATGATGAAAGGCAATCCGAATGCCTTATCATTTGAGGAGTTAGTCTCTGTTCTCTTGCAAGAAGATCAGTCCAGGCAGAACAGGTCCATTATGCGTGTTGTAGATCAAACTTTCCTGGCTAGTCAGAAGGGCAAAGGAAAATGGAGCTCTTCTACTAGTAAGCAGAAATCTGCAAATGCTGCACATTCGAAGAACCAGGGTAAAGATGAGAAGAAATCAAAAAAGCAGAAATTGTTTTGCAAGTACTATAAAGGGAATGCTCATATCATAAAGAACTGTCCAAAACTGGCTGCAAAAGAGGCAAAGAAAAAGGAGGCTGGAATGGTTGTTGCAGAAGCCTCTACACCAAAAACAGAGTCTGCTAATCTTGTGCAGGAAGAAGAATGGGCGTTTACTATTGTTTGCAGTTTTGACCCATCTTCTCATGACCAGTGCATGTCTGCAGTGGACTCAGATGTTTGGTACTTTGACAGTGGGGCGACCAAACATATTACCTCGTAGCGCAGTTTCTTCTCTTCACTCGAGCCTGCCCCTACAGGGAATACTGTCACATGCGCCAACAACTCCTCTTATCCTGTTATGGGAGTTGGTAAGATCATTCTGACTACTACTGATGGTAGTTCTTTCACCTTGTCAAATGCTTTATTTGTGCCAGGGATCAAGAAGAATCTGTTATCAATTTCTGCATTAGCCAAGATTGGCTTGGTTGTGAAATTTGTTGATGACAGATGTACAGTTCATGATCTATCAAATGGCGATGTTATTATTGCTTCTGGCATTTTATCTCGTGGGCTGTATAAGCTCATAGACTATGAAAGATCTGTGAATGATTCGGCATGTGCAGTTCATGATTCTTAGGCTATCTCAGATGCAAAGCTTTGGCATGCACGCTTTGGTCATCTAAATTTTGCTAGTTTGCTACGCCTGCAGAAATCTGATATGGTGTCTTCTTTGCCCAAGCTTGAGGCACCTGGAAAACATGTATGTGAAGGCTGTATTTTGGGCAAAATGCAGCGTTCCTCCTTTCCAAAAGATGGTTCAGTTCGGGCTACGCAGAAATTGCAGCTTGTACATAGTGATGTCTGTGGTCCTATGCAGACACCTTCTTTTGGAAACTATCTTTACTTCGTGACTTTCATTGATGATTTTTCTAGGCATGCATGGGTATATCCATTGAAGGTAAAGTCCGAAGTGTTTTTGTGCTTCAAACAGCTTTTGGTTTTGGCTGAAAATCTGTCAGCATGTAAAATGGGCATCCTCCGTTTTGATCGAGGGGGGGAATATATGTCTTCTGATTTTAATGCATTTTTGGCTGAACGTGGGATAAAACACCAGTGTACAGTGCCGTATACACCTCAACAGAATGGAGTTGCTGAACGGAAGAACATGTCACTCATGGAGATGGCGAGGTGTATGGTCAAGAGTCAGGCTTTACCACATAGTTTCTAGCTTGAGGCTGTCATGTGTGCAGCATATGTACTTAACAGGTGTCCCACTAAAGCGCTACAGTCTATCACTCCATATGAGGCTTGGCATGATCGCAAGACATCTGTTGCTCATCTGCAGGTTTTTGGTTGTTTGGCATATGCACTAGTGCCTGAACAACATCGCAAAAAATTGGATGATAAGGCAGTAAAATGTATTTTTGTTGGGTACAGTTCTGAAAGTAAAGGCTATCGTCTGTATCATCCACAGACTAAAAGCATTCTGGTTAGCGGTGATGTTGTCTTTGTGGAAGATGCTATTCAGCTATTGCTTTCATGTACTAAGGAGACATCTGTTAGCTCTAAAGACATGTATGATACTTTGATGCCTCTTTTTACAGGTGGACATTCTAGTGCTGGTCCTAATGAGGCAACTTCTCAGCCTTTCCTGGTTTCATATGATATGGAGATCATTCCATTTCTGATGCAGATTTACATGATGCACTTGTTGATGAAAGAGCTGATATTGAGCAGGCAAAAGCTATGCCAAAATGGCTCGTGCAGACTTTGCGTGACAGCAAATTAGATGCACCTTTGTCATATCGTACTTGTTCAGGCTCTCATAGTGCCTCCTTTGCATCAGATTGCTATGCTATGGCTGCGTCTAGCCTCTTTGATGAGAATGATCCTGTTTCTTTTGATGAAGCACAGAATTCAGAAAATTGGATGGATGCTATGCAATCTGAATATGATGCTATAATGAAGAATGGTACATGGTCTTTATGTGACTGCCTCCTGGCAAGAAGGCCATTGGCACTAAGTGGATATACAAGCTGAAGCGTAAACCTGATGGTACAGTTGACAGGTATAAGGCTAGGCTTGTTGCAAAGGGTTATGCGCAGGAAAGAGGCATTGATTTCGATGAGACCTTTGCACCTACATGTCGTATGACTACTATTCGGAGCATTTGTGCACTTGCAGCCCATCATGGTTGGAATGTACATCAGTTGGACATTAAAACAACATTTCTGAATGGTGACTTTCATGAAGAAGTGTATGTTTTTCAGCCCCGTGGCTTTGTGCAGAAAGGGCATGAAAACAAGGTGTGCAGGTTAAAGAAGGCATTATATGGTTTAAAGCAAGCACCACGTGCTTGATATGAGAAGATACATGCCTATCTGGTTGCACATGGTTTTGTGAACAGTCCAATTGAAAGCACCTTATATGTTAAGCGTGCTAATGATGTGCTTCTGATCATTGTTGTCTATGTTGATGACATGCTGCTCACTGGTCCTATTGAGAAGCATATTGCTGATTTCAAGGCTCATTTGCATGCCTCATTTGAGATGTCTGATTTGGGGCATTTGCATCACTATTTGGGCATCCAGTTTATGCAAGTTGATGGTGGAATGGCTTTGTGTCAAACGAAATATATTGACACATTATTGCAGCATTTTGGCCTTGAAGACTGTAAGCCTATTGCCACTTCTATGGAGACAGGTTTACGATTGAGTCTTCATGATGCTGGAGATGCATTTGATGTTGTTCTCTATCAGCAGGCTGTTGGATGCTTGATTTACTTATGCATTACTCGGCCAGATATTCAGTTTGCTGTCTCACAGATGAGCAGGTTTATGCATTGCCCAGGAGTCACCCATTGGAAGGCGGTTAAGCGCATCTTTCGCTACTTGAGTGGTACTCGGCTACTTGGGTTGTTTTGTCCCAAGGGGGGATCACTACCGCCATATTTGCATGCTTTTTCTGACTCAGATTGGGCTGGTTGCTATGACACTCGTGTGTCCACCAGTGGTTTTTGCTTCATGCTTGGTAGCTCATGTATATCTTGGTTGAGCAAGAAGCAGCCTACTGTGGCCACTTCCAGTTGTGAGGCTGAGTGTAGGGCAGCTTCCACAACGACTGTTGAGTGTGTGTGGCTCAGATGCCTTATGGCTGATTTGGGTGTTGGCCAGTCTTCTGCCACCACCATCTTCACTGACAGTCAAAGCGCATTGGTAGTTGCGAGGAACCCTATGTTCCATGCTCGCACTAAGCACATTGAGGTGCATTATCACTATGTCAGGGAGAGGTTCTCTGCTCCGGAGATCAGCTTGGCATATGTGCCCACGCAGGAGAACATTGCAGACCTTTTCACGAAGGCTCTGCCTAGGGAGAAGTTTGAAGCTTTCCGCAAAGCTTTGGGCTTACTTCCTTTTGTGGAGTGATTTCCACATAGCTTGGCACTTCCTCATACATGAGTGCCAGCTCCTTTTTCACCGCATCACTCCCAGGGGGGATTTGTTGATATATTTAGGTAGTGATGTGTGTGAACACACTAGGACCGCCGGGGCACTTTTTTCCCTCTTTAGCAGGTTTTTTCCCCCGGCTTGTATATATGCCTATTGCCCTAATGGGCTACTTATCTTTGTACATTCTCTAGTAATACATTCAGTATTGTGTGTTGTGCTCCAAGCTTCTTCTTCTTCCTTGTGCTGTTCTCGTGCTTCCGCAGACATCTATCTCCAACAGCTTTTAAGCAGGCAGCTTATATGTTCCCTCAAAGAATTCTTGGAGTGTCAATACAAAGCTACTTCGTGTTGATGTGTGAAACATCATAAGAAATGAATTAATGTGATACTAGACAACCTCTATGGTCACCATTAACTCATTGCCACTCCAAACTTTGAGAATTGATAGCCAAAACCAAGAACTTTACTTCTTCATAAATTACTAGTCACTAAAATGACATACCTTCATTATTTTGCTGATTTCTCTTAGCACAAATATTATTTCTCCAAGATCTCTCGTGATGAAAATAGAAGAGTAGGGCTTTCCAACGATCTATTACTTGCAAGAAATGGATCTCTAGAACTCAAGTTATGGCCTTCACAAGATGACCCTGTATGACTTGCCAAAATTGGAAATTTTGCCTCCTTTAGTAAATCTGAGTGTCTAAAAATGAAAATTCGATTCCTAACATCGAATTGCAACCAAAAGTCGATGTCAGGCATCGACTTTGAGCTTTTTAAGCCACTTTTTCAACACCTGAAATGGCCGCTTAAACACAAGATATGAATAAAGCACTCTTATGCTAGAAGTTGATGCCAGGCATCGACTTTATGTTGAAACTCGATGCCAGGCATCGAGTTGCTCCACAAACTTCATCTTTTCAAGAAGATTTGTCAATAGATAAAAGTCAGATATGAAGACAAGGACTTATCAACTAAGATTTGATGTCAAGCATCGACTTCCCGCATAAAACTCAACCTTTCAACATACATTCGATGCCAGGCATCGACTTTCTTGGATAACTTCAACTTTTAAAATCATTTCACACAAGACAATCTCTCGAGATGGAAGAAGAAGACTTATACATAGAACTTTAACTAGTTCTTGTCATAGCTATGAAAGCTCAGAAGCTTACAAGTGCTTTCTCACTCAGAGAAGCCCAACTATACTCAAGTCATACAAAATGAACTCATACTCACATTCTCTCACTCTCTTCCACTTCGCGTTAGTTGACACAAACTAACTTATATAGTTTTTCTCAATCTCATGATTTTTAAAAAACTTCTAGAACTAAAGTGAACTAACTTTACAAATATAATACACTTGTGAATTTGTCCCTTCACAAGGCATGTGGTTTTCTTCTAAAGATTTGACCTTCAAATATATATCCAATTAGTGATTGTTTCTCCAACTACTCCCCCTCAATCACTAATTGACATTCTCTGTTTCTTCATATCATCTTCTTTTTCTTTTACTCCTCCCATGCTTTTGAATCTGCTAGTCTTCACACCATCCAAGATTTTTGTCATTATATCTTCTATCTAATCCTTTGTAGAAATGTACTCCACCTCAATTTCTTTCTCCATTACCTTTTCTCTCAGGAAATGATAATGTATCTCTATATGTTTTGTTCTTGCATGAAATACTGGATTTGCTGCAAGATAAAGTGAACTCATCTTATCTCCATGTAGTATAGGTATACCTTGATCAATGCCCAAACTTTTGAACAATGTATCCATCCATATGACCTCCTTAGCTGCTTCCACAAGTCCTTTG
The DNA here is from genome assembly GCA_020310875.1 of Ceratopteris richardii. NCBI lineage: Eukaryota > Viridiplantae > Streptophyta > Polypodiopsida > Polypodiales > Pteridaceae > Ceratopteris > Ceratopteris richardii. Next base: position 44,447,155 of record CM035408.1, read on the forward strand.
TACTCAGCTTCAGTTGGTGATAATGCTACTGTATGTTGTTTCTTTGACCACCAACTTACAAGCTTATCACCAATGTATATCATGTAGCCATGAGTTGATCTTCTGTCATCCTGGTTACCTACCTAGTCTGAGTCACTATAGGCTCTTAACTTCAAATCTGATGTAAAAGGATAATATAATCCTTCCTTTATAGTTCCTTTGATATATCTTTGAACTCTTTGACCTGCAATCCAATGTGGGTCCTTTGGAAAATGCATGAACTGTGACAAAACTCCCACTGCATAACTAAGATCAGGTCTTGGTAGTGTAGCATAAATAGGAGCTTCTTCATTCCTTCTTGTTAATCCACTTCTGGAGGTACTTGCTTGCATATAGCCTTCATCTTCATTTACATGCACAATTGATTTTCCTTTCTCACATCTTCTTACCTCTTCTTCAAATTCTTTAGCTGTATGACTTTGATCTGCATACCAAGCTTTTTGTTCATCAAATGTAACATCTCTAGAAACAAGGAGTTGTTTGGTTAGAGGATTCCACAACCTGTAACCCATTTGCTTTTCATCATAACCAATGAACACATATTTTTCTGCCTTTGGTTCAAGTTTATGTCTAATTTGTGATGGCACATAAGCATATGCAATTGATCCAAACACTTTACAATGATCTAGTGTTGGTTTCTTACCCCACCAAGCTTCATAGAGAGTCATTCCATTGAGATCTGCACATGGTAATCTATTCACAAGATATGTAGTTGTATTTACAGCCTCAACCCAAAGATAATTTGGACAATTCTTCTGCTTCAGCATAGCTCTAGAAAACTCAACCAAAGTCCTATTTCTTCTTTCTGCTACACCATTTTGTTGTGGTGTATACTTGCAGGTTATTTCTTTCATAATACCTCCATTCCAAAGATAATCATTGAACTCTTGGGAGAAGTATTCTCCCCCTCCATCAGACCTCAGTCTCTTAAGATTTTGACCTGTGACTCTCTCTCCATATGCATGAAAATGCTTGAAAGCTCCAAACACTTCTGATCTTTCCTTCAAAACATATAGAGTTATCCATCTTGTAGCATCATCAATGAAAAGAACATAATACCTTGAGCCACTGATAGATGCTTCTTTTGTTGGTCCCCATACATCTGTTTGAATGAGCTCTAGGAATCCATCATGTTTGAAACCTTTCTTCTGAAATGGTAACCTGTGTGCTTTTCGCATCTCACATGCTTCACATTTATAAACCATATGTTGATTCTGCACATTTGGTAATCCTAGTAGACTGATTTGCAACCATAGCTTTAATTCCTCTTTCATTGAAGTGACCTAATCTCTTATGCCAGAGATCAAGTTCTGTAATCACTCCTTCACCATGTGTGAGCAAAGCTTGACCAATGTTCCCTTGTACTCTTAAAGTAAAGAGTCTACCTTCTTTCTTACCATAGACAATCTGATTTTACCTTTTCTTTGGATCTTCAACAAATACTCCATTTGTAAACCTGAATTGAAAAACTTTTTCAACTATCTATCCCACACTAATCAAGTTTTTAGGTATTGTAGGAACATACAAAACATTGGCTAGCAAATGTGCTCCACTCTTGCATTTCACTTTTCCAATTGAATGTACACTATGTCTTGTATTATCACCTCTTTGAACTATATGACTAGAAATGCATTTCTCCAATTCTGACATCAATTCTATGTTTCCTCACAGATGATTAGAACATCCAGAATCAATGTAAAATACCTTTGGATCTTCTTTATCTGATGTGCTGATTGCGTTCATCATCAATGATGTATGACCTTCATTCTCTGTATCATTTGCATAATTGTAGTGGGTTGTGTTGTAGGATTGATTATGTCCCCAACTTCTTCCTCCACCTCTACCATAGCCTCCTCTTTGGCTTTGTCTACCTCTCTGAGAGTAGCTTTGATATCTTCCACCTCTGCCTCTGCTATTGTTATTCTGATTTTGATTTGATCCTTGCTGATTGTGCCAACAGTCATGAGCCAAATGATTACTCAATCCATAGATCCAAGAAGCCTCCTTGTTGTTATTCTGATTACCTCTTCCTCTTCCAAAATCTCTTTCTCTTCCTCTACCAGTGCCTTTACCTCTTGCATAATAAACTTGAGAAGTTGACTCTTCTTCATCCTTTGCTTTACCTTTATCTCCTTTCTTCTTGTTCTTCATGTACCTTGTAGAACTTTTTCCTTTATCTCCATCTCCTTTCAAGTCTTGCTCAAAAGTTAGCATCAAACCAAGCAATTGGTTCAAGTCTGGAACATAATGATTCAAAGAAAGTTATGTTGACAAAACAAAAGGTTTCCACCTTTCATCTCCTCTGAAACCTGCAAGTAGTTGAGCAATCAATCAGTGATCCTCAACATCTTCATCTATGGATCCAAGACTATCTGCTAGATCCTTCATCTTAGTCACATAATCACTAATATTTTGAATTGGCTTCTTCTTGAATGTTGTAAACTCTGACCATAGACTTGCTTTCCTTGCTTTGGTGGTACATTGGAAATGATACTCCAATGCATTCCATATACCTTCAGCTGATTCCAATCCTCTAATGTGTGGTAGCAAATGATCTGAGATTGTATTGTAGATGTAAGCTTTTGCACTTGCATCCTTCTTCTGCCAATGCTTTAAAGCATCCAATTCTTCTTTCTTTGGTGGACTTTCATCTTCAAATATTGGCTTCTCTTCTTCACCTATTATGTACACCATGAAATCCTTACTCATAAGTAAGGCTTCCATTCTCATTACCCATGCGGGGTAATTATCTCTGTCCAGTTTGTCAATGGAGATATGATCTGCCATACTCCTTTCCTTCTGCTGCAACCTGTGAGCTTAAAGTATAAAGGATAATACCTCTTGAAGTTCTTTGTGTATGAAGATACTTTTGAAGTAACCTTTTGATGCCTTGTGTCTTCAAATGCTTCACCTTTCAAACTTTAATGAAAAAGGTTTGAAAACTTCTCGTACCTTTGTCGCCTATTGCTCTCTAGGACCTTTTTGCTCTGATACCACTTGTTGATGTGTGAAACATCACAAGAAATGAATTAATGTGACACTAGACAACCTCTATGGTCACCATTAACTCATTGCCACTCCAAACTTTGAGAAATGATAGCCAAAACCAAGAACTTTATTTCTTTAGAAGTTACTAGTCACTGAAATGACATACCTTCAGTATTTTGCTAATTTCTCTTAGCACAAATATTATTTCTCCAAGATCTCTTTTTGCATGAAAATAGAAGAGTAGTGTTACCGTTAGTGTCTATGTGAAAGGCCAAATGGCCACCAGACACTTCTTTGTATATGTTCTTTAACAAAACATATAGTGGCCTGGTCAGTCACAGATTGTAAGTTCGACCGCATTTGCAAGACCTAAGAAGTCTGTCTTCGTGCTCCCTATGTACTGTGTTTTCTGTATATTCTGTAGCCTCTGTGCGGAGTACTGTGTGCGGCCTGAGGAGCTCGATTTTGTACTCTGAGCATATCGTCGTGGATCTCTCGAGAAGGAGAGCGCACTATGGTGCATCGTCATCGAAATACTTCAAGTAGGACTTTCCAACAAGCTATTACTTGCAAGAGATGGGCTAAGGGATTGCTCGAAACAACGTCCCATTGGTCAAAATTGGTCAAGTTGGTCCATATAGCTCACAGTGTATAGCATAAGTAGCTCATCTTTTAGAACCTCTTGAACCAAAAGTGCATGGGTGCTTGGATAGTTCATTGTCCTCTCAAAGTGCCCACCTGAGATCGAATCCCATGAGCGGCAGCGCGCAGCGGAAGATTCGAGATTTTGCTTTTTTAAAAAACACACGCAAATTCGGCGACAAAGTTTTCTTTTGGATCGATAGCCATCACATGCGTTTTTGCTACGAACTGCTTTATTGGTTGCTTTTGGAGGAGCTTTCCAACGTATAAGCAAAACTAAATAAGAAGAGTCATGGGCTCATTATAAGCATCCTTCACCTAGTTTCAACAACAAGCTATGGAGCTTGGTACCTCAATAGAGGTAGTGCTTTTAGCACATGGGGCAGCCATGGTGCTATGTTAAAGCATGTTGAGGAGCGGCTATGGAGTTCTTCTTGGAGAAGAAGAGTGTGCTCACACTCTTGCTTATGGAGAGGATATTAGCAGCTTGATGGTGTGGATCGGCCATTCACATGATGTATTTGAAGATTGTCTTCTACATGAAGATTTTGGGTTACTTCAAAGACATTGGATGGTGGTTAACATAAGATTTGCATCTTATGTTAAGAATTCAGGTACATATTCTCTTTATGCACACAGGTACTACTTAGAGTTTATGGAGGCAGTAGCATCCATATTAGGAGGAGTCCTATTCAGCATAGGTACAAGAGAATCAGTACGTATATGCTTTATGCATATTTGGATGAGGTGTTCGAGAAGGTATGGTCATATGAGTTTGAGGATTTCTGGCAGTAAACTTGTTCGCATTCTTTGCTATTTTTGTAAGTATGTGATCTTTTCACATGCATATCTAATGTAGGGTCTCCCATAGCCTAAGTTCAGATAAGGGTCTGCTGATTATCAATTTTAGACTGATCCCTCCTCTTTCTGTTAGTCATATTCACTCTTCTACAACCTATCATGTCACACAGCTCATGTATATTCAGATTTCTGTCCATACACCAGAATATGTTTATTACATTTGTACATTAACTCATTCGTCTATTACTGTTCACATAGAGTGGTTGAGAGTTTTGCTCCCACATTGTACATTGAACATTGGTATATATGATAGTGTGAGTAAGCAGTGGCTTACGTAACACTTTACACATGTTGTCTAGTCTCTCTCTATCTTTGTCTCATCATTTATATGATTAAGTGTGGTATGTTCATGTTTTGTCAATATTGGAAGATTGCTAGATTCTATGTTGTATATGTTGGACCTATGGAACCATGGACTTGTGATATGAGCTATGGGCCTACTAAATTTCCATTATACTTCTCTAGCCATGCCCCCCATCTTTGATCAGCAATCATTTCTACAAGAGCTGGTTTAACTTCTAATAATCCACTAAGTACAATGTAAGCAATCGCAAATCGTGTGGCACAAAAAAATCTGAAGTGCTTTATTGGGAGATTTTGATTGGAAGAGCGAATATGAAAATTGATGCTCTCTAATAAATTTGACCACATGATTTGCATCTAATAAGCTTTGTTTAATGAAAGATAATCTACATATATCTTTCAATAATAAATTTAATGTATGAGTTGCACATGGACCCCAAGTAATGCCTTCATACTTGTTTTGAATTGTAATTACAACACTTTGAAAATTAGAGGCATTATCTATCACTATCGCAGTCACATTCTTCGGACCACCCACGCATGATATAGCATGTTCATATACCTTTACAAGAAAAGCGGAACTTTTCTCTTTAAGAGAAGTATCAACAACTTCTAAAAACATGTTTGCTTTTGGACATATAACCATGACATTAATCAATGATTTCTTTTGACAACTTGTCCGTCCATCCAATGCTATTGTGCATGCATACATGGGTACATAATCAAGTACTATTTGCTTTAAAATAGCTTTAGTACTTTTTTTCACTTTATCTATATACTCTGTTTGCATTTTGTTATAATCTGGCATGGTGAAACCTTTTCCTGCAATTGACATCAAAGCATCTTTGAAAATGGGATTATGAATAACATTGAAAGGAATCCCACATGCTAAGAATGCTCGAGTCCATTTAAGATGAAGCTTGAGACAATCTTGCTTTTCAAAAGCTACATATATAGTATTTTGTGATTTATTGCAGACAAAGCATGGTGACAAAGTATTAGATCCACCATTTTTACTACATTCACCAACTCCACTCTTTTTTTATGCCATTGGAGAAAATGGAGTACATGTATCTTAGTTATTCTCAAAAATAGTTTGGGAGACTTGAGTAGAAATATCCTGATGATCCTCTACTGTCATTGACGCATCTACTCGTTCTTGCTCTACACTTGGGCTAATTTGAAAGTGTTGTGAACTACTCATGCTTTTGAATCTTTTTGATGTGATACCTTGAGATTTACATTTATTTGCATAACTTGCAAAATGTACCCATATATCACTATCTGGATTAGACCGTCCTGCCACATTATTACGTGTACTAAAGAGATGCTCTTTTATTCAAGTTGCATTTGCTGCATAATGATGCCCACAACATTTGCATTGTATTGTGGATACTGTTTTATCCTCTTGATGAACAATCACATATGACCATTCTTTTCCCTTTCCCATAGTTCTTGCGAATTGCTTTATGAAGACTATACCTATAAAAAAACAATATAAATCAATATCAAATAAGATATTCGATCAACATTGAGTCAAACAATTACGATAGACTTTAATTCTCAACCATACACCCATATACAAATTACAATTACACATACTATTGTGAAGTAAAAATCATTGTTGAGTTAAACAATCACAATAGATTTTAATTTTCAATCATACACACATATACATTTACACATACATATACTTACACATACTATTGTGAAATATGAATTAATATTGAATCAAACAATCACAATATATTTTAAATTCCTGATCATATGCACATACACTTACACATACTATTGTGAAGTAAGAATCAATATTGAGTCAAACAATCACAATAGATTTTTCATTCACAATTATACACTCATATGCATACACATACTCATACACATACATACACATACTATTATGAAGTGATTCTCAATGTTGAATCAAACGTAATCTACCTATATCTTTCAATAATAATTTTAATGCACCACAACACATTTTAAATTCCTAATCATATGCACATACACTTACACATACTATTGTGAAGTAAGAATCAATGTTGTATCAAACAATCACAATCGATTTCTATTATGAAGTAAAAATCATTATTGAGTCAAACATAATCTACCTACATCTTTCAATGATAAATTTACTCTATCACAATAGATTTTAAATTCCTAATCATATGCACATACACTTACACATATCCTGGTGAAGTAAGAATCAATGTTGTATCAGACAATCACAATAGGTTTTAAATTCCTAATCATATGCACAGACATTTACACATACTATTGTGAAGTAAGAATCAATATTGAGTCAAACAATCACAATAGTTTAAATTATTTAATATTTATAGCAAAAAATTATACCTTTTTCTCTCTAGGACACTTTAAGTTCATAAAGAACAAAGTAGCTTTTATGAAATATGAGTAAGAATCAATCATAATAGATTTTTAATTCACATATATATACTACTGTGAAGTAATAATCAATGAGTCAAACAATCACAATATTTTCAATTATTTAAAATGGCAAAAAATTGTACCTTGTTCCCTCTACGACACTTTAAGTTTGTAAAGAACAAAGTAGCTTTTATGAAAAAATGAGTCTAGTTCTACTATTTTATAAAATATTATTCAATCGAATATTTTTCGAGCAAAATATTTTTTGATCAAAAAATTTTTTATCAAAAAGGCTTTCAATCAGCTGACGTGTTCGAATAAGCTGACGTGTCACCGAATAATTCGATCGAATAATAAGAGCTTGCTATCAAATTCCGTAATTATTCATGAATAAACGAATTGTTGAATAACGAATAACGCAACCTAGAGTATGCATAGAGGAAAATTCATGTTAAGAAGGAGGCTATAGCTAAGATACCTCAAAAAAATGCTATTATAGAAATATATGAAAATGAGGCTACAATAGAAGGTTTTGAAAGTTTAGATCAACCAAACGTCCTATCATGAATGAATTTCTAGTGTATGTGTTTAAAGAACCAAAGAACCAAGTAGAAATAACTTATTTGGGCCATGCCTCAAAGAGGATCTATCTAGTTTTAGATTAAAGGATACATGTCCATCTTTGGAAGGTTCAAGCAATATTTCCTTTACACAAACCTTTGGTATTACACAAACAAATAAAGGGAAGCTCCACAAGTAAGTTTTGTGCATAATCTAGGTAGGGGTATGTCAAAATAAGGAACAAATAGGTCAAAAAGATAGTGACCTAGAGGACATAGATCACATCGAGAAGATAACAACTTTCTACTATGAAGGCAAAGAGAACACTCTAGAACATTCAAAACCTTTGAGGTAGTGAAAGCCATGAGAAATTACTTTGATGGCCTAAGGGATCCATATGATCAAGTGGCCAAATTCAAGCAAGTATTGAAGGGAGAACAAGTGGAAGACTTGTTTAGTTAGTACAAGGAATTTGGGTTAACCTTGAAAGCTACAACAATTGCATGGTTCCAACCATTAAATCGAGGCCACTACCATGAGATTTCACAATTGATGATTCATTCTTCACTAAGTTCTCAAATTTGGAATTAGACATAACACCTCATCCTTGATCCATACTCCAAGTAGACTCCCCAAGAGACTATGAGACGAGTAGGAAGAAGTTTGAGAATCACATGGAGATATGTCTGACCCTAGAACTACCAACTTAGGTGAATAAAGTGTATTTCTTTCTCGATGGCCGTTTGAATGGAAAACATAGATTAAATGTGTATTTTAAAGAGTTTAACACCTTAGATCAATGTGTTAGAATATGTATCAACATTGAGGACAATATAGGAGAAGAATTGGAACTTTCAAAAGTCCACAAGGGCTTAGAGTGATCTAATAGCACCACTTCAAAACTATTATCAATAATGGAGGAACTAGTTGAGTAAGTGCTCATAAGCTATGAGGAAACCTTTACAATAGGTAAAATCAGAAAGTGATCAGAATCAACGAGAATCATTCCAAGTGACTTTGAAGGATTTTACAAAGTCATTCTTCCTATCATGGGGAGAAAGAAACATTACACATTACATAGTAAGTTTTTCTTACATTTTTAATATGTTTTTTAATACCATGCATATATCTTATTGACCAAACCATAGCTTATTCCTTTTGCATGTGGAGCATATTTTATGAATCAATATGAATCATTAGAGATTTTTTGTACACAAGGAATGGAGAAGTCATATTATAGGGATAGAGGTGTTTACTTTATTTAACACCCATCATGGGGGTGTTCTACTGCAAACAAGCTATTTAGAAGAAATGTTCAACTAGTTTTTCAATACAACATTCTCTATAAAATATGCAATGGAACAAGCATGTGAGTCATGAATAGCTAAAATTTCAAGAAAGATAGAACATGATATTGCAAAAGGGAAGTGGATGTCATCATCAAGACCACTACATCATGCCCAATGGCATAAACAAAGAGTTTGTGAGGCACAAAACACTCCTCTAGATGAAACTCAAGTGTAGGTACACACTCTCGTAGCATTCCATCATAGGGGAATCAAGCTTCAAAACAAGAGAGAGATGTAACACAAGAAATGCAATCTTCCCCTCCTATATGTGATAATGAGCCCCCACCTAAGCCATCATTCAAGGCACGGCCCAAACAACAATGGAGAGGAGTCACTACAACATATCGAGGGTATACTGAGGGTGTTATTGAGGGAAATGAACGGGCGTAATTTTTCCACGATGTCGGTGTCGCAGTCAGTATGCGTGTCGAAAACATAATGCCAGTATAGTCATCGGTATACACGTCGGTATGGGCACCGGTATGGGCATCGGTATAATCGTTGGTAATACCAATGCCCATACCGATGACTCGTTACCGATGCCCATATCGACGACTCTACTGAGTGTACCGACACTAGTGCCGACGCTAATACCCACGACCATATCTACACAAATTTTTTGGGCAGAGTGTGTTGTCTTTTGCCACAGCATGATGTTGTTTAGCAAAAGACAATACACACTACCCAATTGTAAACCGAGTACATGTGTTATGTACTCTAATGGGAACCAAAACATGATTTTATATGAGCAAAAATGAACCATGAATCATGTACAAAAAGTTGTATATTTCATAAATGAAGGATGTACAAGAGTGTGACATAGCACTTCCATATAGGAACCGAATACAAAATGTCACAAAGCACTTCCATATAGGCATCGAATAAAAAATTATGGTACATCATTGCCACATAGGAGTGTAATACAAAATTGTGGCAATGTGACAAAGCACTTCCATATAGGAATCGAATACAAAATTATGGTACATCATTGCCACATAGGAGTGTAATAAAAAATTGTGGCAAAGCACTACCATACATATACGCAAGGGGATCAAAACATTTACACCTACAATCCTGCAACAAAGCATATGTGTAAAATGAGACAAATTGACATGACATTTATAAACAACAACTAAAAATATGAAACCAAGCTATAAGTTTACCTAATCATAGATTCTCCCATGAAAAGATTGCATTGCATCCCTCTAAGACATGCAACAGTGTAGCCAATCCATGATGATATCCATAAGCTTCTTCCATTCGCGTCGGAGAACGACCCACTGCCAACTCCTATAATAAATATGCAAAATGTTATATGAACATATATGATGTGCTTAACACAAACAAATTCAATAATTAAAATGATACTTACAAATTGGTAGCACATACTATCGTATTTGCCACTACCTAAATGCGACCTTCCAACCGTATCTAAACGTGTGGCCACCGCATCTCGATTCCTACTCTTCAACATTTAACCATACAGGCTTCGCTAATCTTGCTCTGAAAGCATCGTGAGCTTCAGACTATGGATGAGACATCACCTCGCATCATTAGGGGAAAAAATGAACCCTGAATGGGCCTTTTAGATTAAGGAGTGAACTTCATAGTCTTACAGGTACTTTCCAGGCATTGCATGCAGATGTTGGTGCACTAGTCTTTCCAGAAATATCTCCTGCTCAACTTTACCATGTTAGAGTTTTCTTTTACACACATAGATATGTTGTACCCTCTACAATCAATGGTTTTGGAAGGTTAGAGAGAATTGAAGTACATTCTCTTCTTAGCTTGGAGTGGCCAAAACCTGGTATATGGTCCGTATCATCTTTGAAGCAAAAGATGGTAATGGATATACATAACTCTTTGAAATTCACAAAAGTGTCTAGGTATGTAGGTTTGCACTGGTCTTTTCCCATTCAATTTTTTGTATATTTATTCCAAGGATTCTCATTCCAAGAGACTTCCACCATGTTCATGTGTAAAGATATCACATATGAGCAAGTCGAAAGTCTTCTTGGTGAAGATTGGGGTTTGATAGAAGGAATTGCAAAAGGTGATAAATATCTTTGTAAAATAGGTGGAACAGGTATAGGATTTTGATATTTGAAACAACGTACTTCATTATACATCAGATTCTACTATGATCATTGGATGTGCAAACTTGGCAAATGGATACCATTTCAAAGTTCAGAGGGATCTTTACAGTCATTTGAAATAAAGCTTAGATTTCCCAATAATGAAACAGAAACTATTTTAGTGAATAATCATTGGGCCTTGGCTAATCTGAGAGAACACTTGATGATTATGGGGTTTGAAGGACTAACTCAATCCAAATTCAAAATTCGAGGACATAAGGTGAGAAATGTTTCGGGCTTTTGTTAAAGTAATCTTTTCATTATTGTTTATTTTACTTTAATGACTTCAATTTCTTGCAAAATGATTACAGGTGGGCAGAAGAATGGAATAAAAAATGAAAGTCCCTGTAGATTGGAGAAAAGATGGAACAAAACTCTCATTCTCATAGTTCTTTTGCAACCTGATAATGTCACTTCTTGGGCCCCAGTCATTGTATCTCATAGTTTTTTCACTTTCAAGAACCTTGTAAAAAGTAGGACAATTGATTCATGTTAGATATTGTATATACCTTCTTCTCTAATCCCTTCTCTCCTACTAAGATATCTAAAAATCCTCTTGATCTAGAATTGTTCTAGAAATACTTTACATCATGGATGAGCATCACGAATTTTGTGATGCGTTCTTGCATTTGCAAGCACTTCAAGTTGTACAATCATTGATACCAATGATTTGTAAATTTTGTAAGATTTGATATTTGTAATGAAAACATGTTTACTCTCACATTTTTGTAGTCTACAACTCTACATTTATAATTTCTCTTGGTGATTATTCAATTTTTGCTTTTATATAGAGTACGTTCAAGTTCACAATAATTGATATTTTATTGGTTAATTTTCTCAATAGATGATCATTTATGAAGTTTGAAATACAAAGGATATAACTAAAAAATGCCATTCATGTTAGATATACTCAATACTTACTCCTCAAGTACCACAAATGATCCATGGTGCTCTAAGTTATAAGGCCCCCATTATGAGGAGAAACCACTTTGAGAGTACAAACATCCATGGAACCTTAACTTATAAGTTATATGAGTTTTATATGTGAAAATTTATGGTAATAAATGGTCTTTGTGATTGATGCCATGAAGTAAGTGGGGCATAAAAGTTTTGCCAATTTGAATGCCATTCAAGCTGAAAATAAAGGCCCTCTGGTGCCATGGAATTTCCCCATAGAACCTTAATGGGAGGAGTTCAAAGGGGGATTTCTGCCTTATGTGGGGTATAGAGGCACAACAAGAATGCTACACATGAGGATATTATCCTAAATTATACTTTGCAAACTATTTTATCTCATGTGACTATGTTTGTTTATATTGGCTCCCATTGTAGAAGTTGTATATGCATGGATCACTATAGAGTAAGTGACTTGTTAGAAATAAGTTCCACGACTCTAAAAATCTAAATAATAAAGTTTCATATCCACTAAAAATAACCTTGCATGGCATCAAAAGTATCAAAAAAGAGGAGCCATAGAAACATGGGATATGTCTTCGCAAAAGTTTTGTAGAGGCCTATTGTGTGTTTATATGGATGAACTTTTTTTGTGCTTTTGAGGCCATGCAAGTTTATTTCTAGTGGATATGAAACTTTATTATTACAAATTGAATGTCCATGAAACTCATTATGTGCTCAACTCAATTTACCAATGGAAAAATGACTTTATAACCATAAATGATTTGCTCTGCACACATAGCATGTTCACTTGAGTGCATATGATTGTGAACATATGATATAGATCAATGTGGAGTTGAGCATGTGTAAGAAAGGTTATGAAAAAATATATTACCAATGAGATAATTCTAATTACAAAACATCTCTTCAAGAAGAATGATCACATAGTCATATATGCTCCTATCTAGTTCTTGGGTTGCATAATTTTCCTAAAATTTGCAAGAATTAATACTTATTTCCAACATTTGATGACTTTGCATGACCTCAAAGCACCAAAAAAAGTTTATATCTCATGAATGGTTTAGAATTTGGAGAAATGGATGCTACCATCATGTCCAGAACATGCAAAAACCCTAAGATTGACTGTTTATTTGTCCAATTCTGACATCTAGAGCCTTGGAAACCTCAAAAAGCAACAGAAAAGGGGCAGCCATAGAAGCGCGGGATTGGCCTCTGCAAAAGTTTTGCAGAGGCCAATCCCGCGCTTTTGTGGCAGCCCCTTTTCTGGTGCTTTTTGAGGTTTCCAAGGCTCTAGATGTCAGAATTGGACAAATAAACAGTCAATCTTACGGCTTTTGCATGTTCTGGACATGATGGTGGCATCCATTTCTCCAAATTCTAAACCATTCATGAGATATAAATATTTTCATAGAATTTATGGTTTTACAATGGTTTCCTTTGTGTTTATGACATCATCTCCCTCTCAAAGCGATAAGTTCCATGCGAAGTAGCTATGTAACTATGATATTTTTTGGAAATTGAATCTTCATAGTTATTGGTCTTCTTAGAGTTCTTTATATGTTGTATTGGAACACAATGATGATGGATATCCATGATGGTACTAGAAAGGGATTGTAGTATATCTAGCTAAAGAATCAAGGGCATGATTCTCATGATGGATATTACTCCTTTTCTCACTCAGATGATGATCTTTTGATGTGGAATGGTGATCGTGGAAGTCTTAAACCCAGCTTGTATCTTCTTCCTAGGACATTTGAATATGATGTGGTTAGTGACAATACAACTCCCTTCTTTCAAATTTTAGGTTCATGGACCTTATTATATGCACAACCTAGTTGAACAATGCAAATACTAGTTTTGATTCTAAGGGATTTGTTTTGCACACATACACTCTTTACGCAAGTTGATACAATTATGAACATATGATATAGATCAATGTCGACTTGAGCATGTGTAAGAAAGATTATGAAAAGTAGATTATCATAATGGAAATGTGATTTTACAAAATGTATCTCATCAACAAGAATGATTACATAATCATGTATGGTCCCATCTAGTTTCTTTGGTTGTATGGTCATCACCTTCACATGAGCTACACACAAGTCAATATCTTTCAAAATAGAAGTAAGGAATGCATCTCCTTCCTCTTGGATGGCTTGAAGTGCTATTGATTATATCCAAATTCTAGTGCATTAACTTTGAATCACTAAGGATCGATAACATTTGCTCACTTTTTTGTTGCTTTTGCATTAGGAGAAATTTTAGGTTGTGCTACATATGATCTATGATGTGGTTGGTAGTTCTTATTCATTTTACATCTATGCCTTGATTGACATTGTGATACAATTTATGGCATATGTTTCTTTTCTCATATGTGGGTAGTGTTCTTTGACCTTATAGTAGTGACTTTATAGCCTCTACTTGATATGATGTTGGAATATGCATATGTTTCATGATGATTCCTTGAAGCTCTCCTTTTTGGATGACTTGGAATGGTTACTTCATGCATGTTTCATCAGCCATGTTCCATTTGGAGGTAGATTGAGTTCAAATGGTTCATCACCAATGATTAGTGGATGTATTATTCCCCTTTGTGCATGTCCTTAGAATCTTTTTATGAATGGTCACATCTGTGGCAGTTGATCTTCATCATGCTCACAAGAATGATTCTATGGATGAGGGTATGAACTATTTTGATATTCTTAATCGAATTCACTCTGTCATATTTAGCCACTCTATGATTGTATGGTGACCTCTGTTGCATGTAGACCACTTCATCCTCTCTGATGGAGCTTCATCCAAGGTGGTCATTATGTACCTTGAGCATGGATAGGATATACCACAAAAACTTGTTAGTATAAAATAATCAATGATGCCTCTTATGTAACTTGAGTTCCAAGTTGAACCCTAAAACACTTTTTGTGCATGACATTGATCATGATGCAAAGGACTTGCTGATAACCTCCAATTTTCACTTGCAATGTTGTGTTGTAATTTCATGAAAACAGTTCTAATAGTCAAACTCTTGCAAAAGTTTTTTGAAGAAAAGCAAGTGAGTATTATTCCAACGAGTCAACATGCATAGAACCACTAATATGACATGTACTTTTTAAGAAATTACTATTAGATCTATAGTGGGAATTTTCCATCATTACTGTACTAGAATCTTGATTGATAAAAATCGATACATCAAAATTCTCCATATGACAATATAACATGTAATATTTCAATGAATAAAATGAGCACAATTTAAAGAAACAAACAACATGTGAATGTAGAATGTACCTTACCTTTCACTATTCCAAGTCATTGATGATTAGTATCTTTAATATGAATTTGAGCCTATAACCACAACATGTAGAAAAAAGATAAACATATATAAAATCAAATTCAAAAGGGATATGAAAAGAATATTGGTAGAGGTAGATTTTATTCTAGAAGAAGAACATTGATTTTTGAATCCTCTATAGATTAAAAATTTATTTATTTATTGTTTTGTACAAACAAAAGCATATGTATATGAGTTCTTCATAAACTAAGGATTTGATTTCTTCATTGACTCCTTAGTCATGGTTGCATGCTAAACATACCTAGGCATATTTTCTTTTATGTGTAAGTACTATGTGGAAATATCAATCATGTTATCTTTATAATTCATGTTCCTAATGAATAACTTCTATAATCATGGCGAAATGCTTCCACACACATTTTCCTATCCATACTGTGTAATATTGGTGTCATAATTCTTTTGAAAAGAAGGAGAAGTAAGAGAAACTATTAACAATTTAAAGTGCTTCTTTGGTGTTGATGAAGCACTTATTTCGTAGATGAATTACCTATGCAAAGGAAATATTGGTTTAATTCTTTTGCAAATTGAGAATCAAGAAAAATATATACCTCATTAGAAGAATATGGTGTCTCTGTCCTCCAACTCCACATGAAAGAGCTTCGAATGATGGTATTGTGTGCTTTTCCTCCTGAAAAATAGTAGATGAATACTGGAAAGTAAAATGAATAGTACATCTTTGATCACAAAGAAAGAATGAACCACCTACTTGGACATGCATATTGTCATCTCATGGGAGAAAAATTTCTTTGTGAGTGATTCTATTATTGTTACATCTTCTCCTTGGAGGAAATTGTGCGAGAACCCCATGGCTGCTAGAATTCAAGAGGTAAGAGAGAGAAAGATAGAAGAGAATCAAAATAACATGTATAATGGACTAAGAAGTATCTGTACATAGAGAAAATTACTTTTTTGATATGTGTATGGGGCAAGGTGAGGTTTTCCATTCTATGTGAGTGAAAATGAGAAAAATTTGAAAAACTCATTTTTTGAGGTAGGGAAAGTTACGAGTTTGATGATGTGGCACTTTACTTTTGGAGCAGTTTGAAAAAAGAACTATTTTGAGTGATTTTATTAAAAAATCCATAAAAGAAAGTAACTTCTGACATGTATATTAAAAAATGGGCCCTTTTTAGTAAGCAATAACTAACTCTGTGACTTTTAAAAAAGAAGTCATTTTTTTATTCACAAAGATGGATGGATTTGATGATGTGTAAAGTGGAATCTCTCTCTCTTTCTTTTGCAGAAGAGAGAGATGACCCTACTTGGGCCTAAAAAAAAGCCTAGTCTTGCCTACTAAAAAGTGCTCTATTAAATGCACTTTGTTCCCTCAAGCAAGAACAAGATTAGGCTTAATCCCTTAAAATTAGGAATCCTTACAAGGCCCATGCAAGGTTCATTTTTTCCCCTAATGTGCCGTATGCTGAATCCATTTCGAACTCACAATAGGATGCCCAGGTGCTCGCCGGTACTCTTCATATATCGATTGTGTGATATAAATTTTGGAATCCTTATCCTATTCGCTCCATTTTAACATTATAGAATGTCCAAACTCTATGGACCAAAGTTATTGAATGCGCTGACGCATGGACTTTCCGACCGGATCCATGACTGGAGCTCCATCACGTATATGATATATCTTGGAGTCGTCATGGTCATGCACTCCCCAAGGTGTATGTGGAGATCCCATTTGATCCAATGTGGAGATGTTAAAATGCATGTGTATCCATATGCATGTGTGTATGCATGTGCATGTGTGTATGCATATGCATGTGTGCATATGCATATGCATGTGTATATGCATATGCATGTGTGTATGCATATGCATGTGTCTATGCAATTACACATGCATATGCATACACACATGCATATGAATACACACATGCATATGCATGTGTGTATGCGTATGCATGTGTGTATGCATATGCATGTGTGTATGCATATGCATGTGTGTATGCATATGCATGTGTGTATGCATATGCATGTGTGTATGAATATGCATGTGTGTATGCATATGCATGTGTGTATGCATACACACATGCATATGCATGTGTGTATGCATATGCATGTGTGTATACATATGCATATGCATGTGTGTATACATATGCATATGCATGTGTATGCATATGCATGTGTGTATGCATATGTATGTGTGTATGCATATGCATGTGTGTATGCATATGCATGAGTGTATGCATATGCATGTGTTTATGCATATGCATGTGTGTATGCATATGCATGTGTGTATGCATATGCATGTGTGTATGCATATGCATGTGTTTATGCATATGTGAGTGTGTATGTTTATGTCTCTCTCTCTATGTCAATTGAAAACGAAACAATCACTTACATCGATGTAATTGTTTGAATCGTTGTCATCAAAATCCACTTGAAGTTGTCCTTCCTCGCATATGCATGTGTGTATGCATATGCATGTGTCTATGCATACACACATGCAGATGCATACACACATGCATATGCATACACACATGCATATGCATACACACATGCATATGCATACACACATGCATATGCATACACACATGCATATGCATACACACATACATATGCATACACATGCATATGCATACACACATGCATATGCATACACACATGCATATGCATACACACATGCATATGCATGTGTGTATGCATATGCATGTGTGTATGCATATGCATGTGTGTATGCATATGCATGTGTGTATGCATATGCATGTGTGTATGCATATGCATGTGTGTATGCATATGCATGTGTGTATGCATATGCATGTGTGTATGCATATGCATGTGTGTATGCATATGCATGTGTGTATGCATATGCATGTGTGTATGCATATGCATGTGTGTATGCATATGCATGTGTGTATGCATATGCGTATGTGTATGCATATGCATATGCATGTGTGTATGCATACACATGTGTGTATGCATACGCATGTGTGTATGCATATGCATGTGTGTATGCATATGCATGTGTATGCATATGCATTTGTACATATGTGAGTGTGTGTGTATATGTGAGTGTGTATATATATATATATATATATATATATATATATATATATATATATATATATATATATATATATATATATATATATATATATATATATATATATATATATATATATATATATATATATATATATATATATATGTCAATCGAAAACAAAACAATCACTTACATTGATGTAATTGTTTGAATCATTGTCGTCAAAATCCACTTGAACTTGTCCTTCGTCGAATTTTCAAAGACTTGATCCCAAAATCTCTTGCAAAGCTAAAGAGAGAAGATATTAGAAAAGGAAAAACATAAACAAAGAAAAAAGAGTGCTACAATATGTGTGATATACTTACCAAAACTTTAGATCTAGAAAAATAGGGGTGTGCTTATAGAAAGAGAGAGAGAGAGGGAGGGGGAGAGAGAGAGAGAGGGAGGGAGAGAGAGAGAGAGAAAGAGTGATAAAGAGAGATATGTTGTTTGCGTGTGCAAAGTTGACAATAGAAGATCTAGTTTCAAAATGCCCAGAATGTCGAATTTTTTCTCTTAGGCCAAATTAAAATAGGGCATCGGTATGAGTGTCGGTATGAGCGTCAGTAGTTTCTAGTAATTTACCGATGCTCACACCGATGCTCATACCGGCGCTCATACCGACGTAGCTGTACCGACGGGTCCATTGCCTTGTCGGTTTTCCAAAATGTTTTGATGATCATACTGATGCCGACGCATGACTGTTGGTATGCCGATCGTCAGTATGCCCTTGATGTGTTGTACTGAGTCATAATGGAGTTATTAGAGGATTCCTCCCATGAAGAAAGTGTAAAAGAGCCATAATGGAACCATCGTCATATCCTAGTGAACCATCAAGTAACACATGGAGGAAGGACACTCCGTACAGACTTGGGCAAAGACCAACCGATGACGAAAGAGAACAAAGTCAACATGCATATATCCTAGAGCATGTAAATGATGAGGCATGTCCATCTAGGTGTGCTCCAACAAGAAAGAAGAGCTATCAACCATGTCATAGACCACAACAACCACAACCGAACATCCCTCCAAATGGAAGAGCACCACAAAGGCACAGAAAGCAAATGAGAGCCTCTCTAGAGATTCAACATTATCAAAAGTTTGTTGATGTTCTTATTCCATGAAGGCCATTTACAAGAGTTGTGAAGGAAGAGCTCCAAAGCTATTGTTCTGGACTTTGTATTCAAGTGATAGCCATTGAGGCACTCCAAGAAGCTATAGAGGCATATCTAATATCAATGTTGGAAGAATCTAACCAGTGTGCTATCCATGCAAAGAAAGTGACAATACAACCTAAAGATATGCAGCTAGCTAGAAGGATTAGGGGGAAGAACCCTTAACATTTGTAAACTCTTTTATTGAGAGAACTTTTTGTATATCCCAAATGACTAATATGATCTTCTTCTTATTAAGTTTGTTCTCCAAAGTGTTTGTCTCTTAGTCTATATGTTATGAAGTCTATATGTCGCCTAAGTATCTACATTGTCTCTATGTTTTTGCACATGAGTATCTTAGTCTTCCACACTCTTTATGAAGTTAAGAAAATATTTCATGTACATGGGGTGTGCATTTTTTGCAATCAACTTAGAAGAGACTATTACTTCTAGGGGGGTACATATGGTATGTGATGAAGAATGTGTTAGTATTAGAGCATACACTGCATTGTATAATTTGTTGAAGCAGGCACTACAAAACAAAAGTATTTTTCCAAGTATTTTTCCATGCCCTTACAATGTATCTTTAAAGAAGAAGATGACCAATGAGTATGTAGCTAATACTCTTGGCAATTAGTTTCATATAGAAGATGTTATGCTTGCATCCATTTATCATTCTACTACATCAAAGAAAGAGTTGAAAAATTCACCTAGAAAGGGATTCATCTACACAAAGTACACCAAAAAAATTGTAAATTTGGAGAGGCTTCAAAAGGAAATGGTTAAATCTACAACTCAAGGTATATCTATTGTTATGATAATGACATTCATCGTATTTTTATTAATATAACATTTGTTATTTGATGTAGATTATGGTTCCAAACCTAAGTTTATATTGAATCTAGAAAAATGCCAAATCATAAAGTGATGACATATGGAGAGACTTAGTGTGACACTCATTAATGAAGCTATGGCCCACGCCTTGACGAAAGTGAAAACTCTACCGATCACTTTACATATAGTGTTCAATCCGAGAAAGATATATGGTGGTTAGGTAGTTTTGAAGAACCTTAAGAATCAAATGATGTTCTTTCATGGATTTTTAGTAGGACCCCATGGATCACAAAGGTGACAACTTATCAAATTTATGGTGCAAAAATCGATGTTGAAGTCCTAGGTAATTTTGTGGTAGAGTAGCACTTGGGTGGAGATTTAAAGACGATCAAATGCATGTTAGGGTGCAAAAAAGGTGCATCTGCTCTCTATCCCTATCCATACTACACATGAGGTTATAAACAAACAAAGAGAAAACATAACAACATAGAGGATTTCATTGATGACACAGATGCATCTCCATCTACTGAATGTGGTATACCTATAATGAGGTGTCTCATGTTAGGTACACTTAATCATGACATGTCGGATAAGGATTGGAATCCCATTATTCCATTTCCTTTAAAAAATGTTCACTTTTGCACCTTGCATGCCTTCATGAGAATTTTTGATAGACTATTGAAGCTCCATATACAATATGCATTTGCCATGAAGCCAGTTGATAAATCTATACAAGCTATAATAAAATTGGAGGAACTCCTTAATTCAATTGGTTCTCATAGGGTGGAAACGTAATGCTAGTTGTTAAGAAAGTTGGGGAATCTCAAGATAGTTTACAACAAGTGTCAATGACAAGGAATAAGGAAAGACATTTTTTAGAAGAGTTAGTAGCACTCAAAATAATGAACATTATGAGTTGTGGAAAGACCTATACATGATCACAATAGACAATGATTCTCAAGTTGATCTTTGTAATAAGAGAAAGAAGGTTCGGTCATGCTTAGATAAGTTGGTAGGCTTAATGGATCTTACTAGCTCTAGTGATATTCAACATCAATTGTTTCAAGAGACATTAGTGGAATTCACAAAGTCTTTCATTTGATCTCGGGGAGAGAGTCTCAAGAAAGTTTTTTGTGGAATGATTTAGGGAGTCACATCTGGCAAAAGTTCTGAGAAGGACGCAACATAACATTTCTAGTGAGAAATGGAAGTCATCATTAAGACCTCTCCATCATTCTCAATGGCATGCTAAAATACTACGAGAAGGCTCAACTTGGAAGTAAAGAAAATTCATTATATCCCATTACATGATAAATCATAAGATTAATATAATCTTGGTTTCAATGTGTTATTCTTTGTATTATTAGATTCTATATGTTTCTAAACTAGTTTTGTCCATTCTAGTATGAAGAGAAATTAAAAAAAAAAAAACTCTATAAATAGAGAGAACTCACTCCATTTCACACTTTTGTAACTCAAGAGAATGGAATGCACCAACAAAACTTCAAGGAAAGACCACATGGTCTATCCTAGCCATGTTCAAGGAACTCAATGCCCACTATGGTTGCAACCTTCTAGAAACCTTGAAGTGATTCCCACACCACTTCTAGCCTCTCTCACATGATGGCACACCTTCTCGGAGCGATCCATCATGAGAACATGAAGTGTCAAATAAACAAAAGGATTGTCCTCAAGGACAGTCATATTCAGATTATGATGATGAGCCACTAGAGAGGACACCCATCAAGGCAAGAGCCAAACAAGTGGTGAGGATAAGGGTTATATGGAGGAGTGATTCTGATCAAGAACCATCGACTAATGAAGAAAGCTACACTCAACCACCATGGAATCAGATGCACATTCCAACAAGCCATAGGGTAACACATGGAGGCAAGAATCTTCCACAGGGACAAGGCCAAATACCAATAGACGAGAAAAAGGAGCAAAGTCAACATGCACATCAACAATAGAATGTGGCAAATGAAGCTGGACCTTCACATTGTGTACATCAAAGAAAAACGAATTATCAACCACGAGATTGTTGGAAGGATTTCATCACTTCGACTGGCATTCGAAAAACTTAAAGATTTTCCTTCCATAATGGTTATCTCTAAACTCTCAAAAATATGTTTTAAGTGATCTTTTGATTTGACTAAACACTCTCTTTAGTACCTGCATGCTAAAAAAGATGGAGATGTGCTCTGATCTATACAAGAAGAAATATTTGACTTCTCATTTAAACCTTATATATATAATGCTCAATATAAGTCTATGTATACCTTATGTGCACTATGTCTATGTTAGTGTTTCATACCATCTAAGTAGCCCAAGTGAAAGTATGCAACCTTATGTATATGTGTGATACCCTAGTCATTTATTCTATGTGTGAGTTACCTTAAGTAAGTGCTTGAGTGTGTGAGTGAATATTACCCTAAAACTCTAATGTGTATATATGTGATTGACCCAATGTGCCTAAGGGAAAGGGAATAAACCTTATTTGTATAAGTCCTATTTGAATGTATGCATGTAAGAGTGGCCATAAACATATGTGTGCATGGATAACTATATATCTAATTAGTATATGTTAATGAATGGTCCTATTTGTTTTAATATATATTAACATATGATTAATAATTAAATTAATATATGTGGATGTATTTAACTTAATATGACTAGCTAATATATATAAATTGATACATATAACTAATAGTTAATATATTTAATTTAAACTAAAGTAATTTAGATCAATAAATATAACAAATAAATAATATGCATTTATAATATGAAAATATACTAATAATAAGCATACGTATGAGAGTGGA
The DNA here is from genome assembly GCA_020310875.1 of Ceratopteris richardii. Taxonomy (NCBI): domain Eukaryota; kingdom Viridiplantae; phylum Streptophyta; class Polypodiopsida; order Polypodiales; family Pteridaceae; genus Ceratopteris; species Ceratopteris richardii. The sequence goes on from CM035408.1 coordinate 44,470,520, forward strand.
GTGTGTACTTAGAAAATGTCTACGTGTATGTAGTATGTGATTAAGAATAGAATGTATGTGATGGGTATGATCTACTAAAACGAGTATGTACACGTGTGTGTTTTTCTTTATATATGTATGTCTTGTGTTTTTATTTTTCTAATGGTTCTTTTTTCGGTACGTAAGAGAGAGAGAGAGAGAAAGAGAGAGCATGACTTGTACATCAAGTGGCTACACAGAGGGCAGAGAAAGATATAGCTATTACAGATGCACACACGACAGAAGCAGGAACGTAGTGAGAGAAGAGAGGCTAATAGGTGGTGCTACAGACAGATGAGAGATTGAGCCTTTTTGATACTTAGAGGGCAACTATGCATTTACAGTAGCTATGGCATGTTGTAGAGTTTTTTGCACAGAAGATCAGAGGTTGTTAAAATCCTCAAAAGACTGGATGAAGGTTCTAGTCTGTTCTCTCTCCGAGAGCGGTGCTCTCTTGCCTCGCTAGCAGAGGGTCAGAGTGTAGCACCTGATCCACTCAGCGGGTCTCTTGATTCCTAGATCTGAATTCCGTATTGTACCTCTTGTCTAGTTCACATATCCTGTAGGCCGTCTTTCGAAGAGTCATAAGAGCTAGGATTGGATTCTCCATGGATGAGTAGTCCACTCTACTTCTTTGCATGTTGCATCATAAGGCCATGGCTGCTTCTTGCTGCCCCACCAGGGAGTCTTTTGCTTGTTCGAGTTTTCATTGCGATCCTGGAGTCGAGGTTGATTCTTGCGACGTACTTTCGCATGGTATATCATTGTGCTTATCTCCTTCGATTCGATGTGCATCAATGGCCACCTTGTTTGCCCAGTCTTCTTCCATGGCTTCTACAAGCCCCCATAGGAGGGCAGCTCGATCGCCCCACAATGCCTCCATCCCATCCCTGTACCTCATACGAAGATTAGAATGCGCACATGATGTTCAATAGGTGGAGTGACTACATGAAAGATGTGGACAAGGACACCCTCTGGCCTACCTTTGAGGGAGCAGGTGACAAGCTTGTTGTGCTCGATATTTATTCCAAATGGTGTGGACCTTGCACGCCAAGCTATCCCAAATAGGTGGAGCTCTTAAATCACAGTGCTATAGAGAGCAGCACGAGAAGATTCAACGAATGTAGAGTACGAGAGAAACAAAGCCCTAGGGACTTCTTTTGATGGCAGACTAAGGAATGCAGCCTCATGAGAGAGAGAGAGAAGAGCGAAAGACTCCTTGGCTGTGGAGCTTGACAAAGCAAAAGAGTGGCAGGTGAGAGAGAGAGAGAGAGAGAGAGGTTTTTGCAGTCTAGAGAACTTAAAGTTGAAGACTTAAGCAAAGAGAGGAGAAAGTCATTCGACATGGAGGCTTTTGCCAAGACACACAAGCTGGAAGTCATGTTGCTGGATGCTATTTCATTGCTTCCGCACATAAAGAGCTGGAGTATAATGGCTAGGAACAAGTTTGAATGTCACGGCTATGTTATGATAAAGACAGTTGTACCTTTGAATCTCTTCCATGGATAATGAAATAATGCTTAGGTTTCTTAGGAACATAGCATTTTCGCACCACTTACCTATACATGTAGGTCAATAATTCGTTTATCATGGTTTAATCGAATGGAATGATGTGCATGTAATGTATGAGAATAAGAGAGAGAGAGAGAAAGATAAAATGAAGGCCTTACACCTCACACGTGTAGATGTGACTCATGCGCAAAGAGAGAGAGAGAGATTATGATTATTTGTGTTCGAAAATTTCATATGTCTTTATTCATAATCGGTTTGTCAGATGTAGACTTTGTTCATCAACATTATGAGCTAGTTTTTTATAAAGGACATTACGAAGGGAGCTATTTTCTTCAAAGCTTTACCATTTATAATGCGGTCTATATAGGATCCACAGATAGAACAGAGATGTGTTAAGGTATTTGATGCTAACACGTACTCCATGAAAAGATCTATAGAGATAAAATAAGCAGAATCGATCACTACTACTACTACGATAGAATGCCCTGATGAGAGAGGGAGAGACATGTATGTATGCATGAGTGCATATGCATGTTCAGGAATGTAGAATGCATGAATGCATGCATAAGTATGCATGAATGCATGTTTGTATGTATGTGAGATGAATGCATGAACATGAGTATGCATGAAGGCATGTTTATGAGTGAAGTAGAATGCATGAGTATAGAGTATGTGAGAAAGAGAGCGAGAAGGATCTCCCTGTTTATGATTATTTGTGTTTGAAACTTTCATATTTCTTTATTCATACTCAATTTCTCAGATGTAGTGTTTTCTTATTATCATTATGAGCTAGTTTTTTATAAAGGATATCAGGATGGGAGCTATTTTCTTAGAATCTTTACCATTAATAATGTGGTCTATATAGGATGCACAGATAGAAGAGAGATGTGTTGACGTATTCGCCTGTGCAATTAGAGAATTTCTATGGCTTCGATGCTAACATGCACTTCATGAAGAGATGTATAGAGATAAACTAAGAAAAATCGATCACTTTTTCTACGATATAATGCCGTGATGAGAGAGAGACAGAGAGACATGTATGCGTGAGTGCATATGCATGTGCATAATTATGCATAAATGCATGTTTGTATGTATGTGAGATGAATGCATGAACATGAGTATGCATGAAGGCATGTTTATGAGTGAAGTAGAATGCATGAGTATAGAGTATGTGAGAAAGAGAGCGAGAAGGATCTCCCTGTTTATGATTATTTGTGTTTGAAACTTTCATATTTCTTTATTCATACTCAATTTCTCATATGTAGTGTTTTCTTATTATCATTATGAGCTAGTTTTTTATAAAGGATATCAGGATGGGAGCTATTTTCTTAGAATCTTTACCATTAATAATGTGGTCTATATAGGATGCACAGATAGAAGAGAGATGTGTTGACGTATTCGCCTGTGCAATTAGAGAATTTCTATGGCTTCGATGCTAACATGCACTTCATGAAGAGATGTATAGAGATAAACTAAGAAAAATCGATCACTTTTTCTACGATATAATGCCGTGATGAGAGAGAGACAGAGAGACATGTATGCGTGAGTGCATATGCATGTGCATAATTATGCATAAATGCATGTTTGTATGTATGTGAGATGAATGCATGAACATGAGTATGCATGAAGGCATGTTTATGAGTGAAGTAGAATGCATGTGTATAGAGTACGTACATGCATAGAGTGTGTTTGTATGCATGTGCATAAATGTATGCATGTCTACATAAGTATATGCGTGCATAAGTGTATACATGTGTCCATAAGTATATGCATGTGTGATAGTGGGCATGTATGAGCATAAACGTATGCATGCATGTAAATGCATGTATGCTTGTGTGTATGCATATGTGTGAGTAAGTGCATGCATATATATGTATCAGTGAATGCATGCACATGTATGTAAATGAATGTATGCATATGCATGAACATGAGTGATATGTGCATGTGTGTGAGTGTGAGAATACATGTGCATGAATGTGCATAAGTATATGCATGCATGTATAAGTATGTGAATTCATGTGTATGTAAGAATGTACATGCATGTTTATGAAAGAGTATATATATGCATGTATATCAGTATGTGCATACATGTAAGAGAGATGAATGTATATATGCAATTGAATTTTATGCATGAAACATATATTGAAAAATAATCATTAGGGAAAAAAACGGCCAAAAAAGGGTCATGTAAGGATTTCAATAAGTTGTGCTTAATCTGGATTAAAGTTGTCAAATCATTTTAAAGAATTCCGTGTAAGCTCGTTAAAAATGTATCTTACGTAAATTTTGAAGAGAGAAACTCGTGCGATAATCATGAAAAGTTTTTGTGATATCTTACACCTCGAAGTTTGTGCTCATCAGGCGTTCATCAAAATTCGATTTTCCTCTATTGTTCTTTTTTAAAGATCATGAGGTAGTAGGTAACATCAAATAACTATGTGGCAGATTTCAGAAAGGCGATCATAGAGCTTATAGAAACCATCATAGATGCATGGAGTGTCAAAGACATAACATACTACTTGGTGAGTTTCAAAGATAATTTACTCAATTTATTTTTCTTTAATTGAAATAATCATCTCATGAAACTCTTCTGTTCGTCGAGCATAATCTTCTTGTGCATGGTGCATTATTTGTAGAAAAGGAAACACTTGCCATATGGAACACCCAAAGCATGGAAAAATATCATTATCAAGCAAGGACAAGCTTCTTTAGGTTCACAAGGAAAGGAGGAGGAGTAATGAAAAGTAATGCCTTCAAAGAGCTTTTTTGATTGTTTATTTAGAAGAGAATTTAGCTCATGCCAAATATTGTCCTCAAAAGAATAGGACTATCACTAGACAAAAACATCATGGATTAGTATCACAGAATGAAAACGATTACATTCCAAAGCCTTAATATTTGCAGTGTCTTTTATTTCTTTGAGAAATAAAGATCTCTACGTATGTACATTTCATGATGTAATAAGCATTGAAAAGAAATATGTCTATGTATGTACATCTTTTTTGAGTCTCCTAAATGAGCTTGAATTTGGTAAATCTGCCTTCAAAGAGCTTTTTGATTGATTCTTGAGAAGACAATTACAAAAGAGCTCATGCAAAATATTTTCATAAGATAAATAGGACTTTCGCTAGAGAAAAATAGATCATGGATCAATAAGGTTTAATATCAGGACATGGATTAATTACACAAAAAAGCTTACATCCTTCATAGTTGCAATGTCTTGTATCCCTTTGGGCAATAAATATGTGTATCTATGTAGATTTCATGAGTAATAAGCTTTGAAACGAAATATATTTAATCCTTCTTGAGTCTTTTGAATGAGCTTGGCTCTGGCAAAGCATCAGCTTCAGTACCTGCAGTTGTAATAGTTGCAGGTGTGATAGGATGTTCTTCAACACCGTGCACAATGTTCCACAGTCCTTTTGCAACCAATATATGTCGCATCATATAAGCCCATAATGGGTAGTTGGTACCATCCAACTTATCCTCAACAGCCAACATACGGAATAGATCACTGCTTTCAGCCATGGTGGGTAACTAAACTACCATGATGCAAAAAATTGATTGTATCTCAAAAAGTTGAATAGAAATGCCCAGGAAAATTCTACTAGACCTGTGGCAGACTTCGAGACGCTTATACTCGCAAACGGAAACTGGTATATACCTTTTGCACAAAAAGACAAAATAGCCACCACAAGCGCTATGTTCACCAACTTGAAAATTTGTGCGATTCTGAGACTGCAACCGGAGAGGTGTCGACGATGCCCTAGATGAAGCGGCGACCTACTCTGATAGCAATTGTTGGAGTTAGACGTCTGCGGAAGCACGCAAACAGCACAAGGAAGAAGAAGAAGCTTGGAGCACAACACACAATACTGAATGTATTACTAGAGAATGTACAAAGATAAGTAGCCCGTTAGGGAAATAGGCATACATACAAGCTGGGGGAAAAAAACCTCCTAAAGAGGGAAAAAAGTGTCCCGACGGTGCTAGAGTGTTTACACACAACACTACGTAAATATATCAACAATAATCTTTTTTATTAAGGTCATAGCCAATGAATATGCATTTCTTTGCCTTTGGATCTAGTTTGCCTCTTATTTGTGATGGTATGTGTGCATATGCTATGCACCCAAAGATTTTTCAATGGTTAAGGACAGGTTTCCTTCCATTCCATGCTTCATATGGTGTCATCCCATCCAATGCTTTTGATTGGAGTTTATTGAATTAGATAGGTGGTTGTGGATACAACCTTTTCCCATAGGTATATGGGAAACTTCTTCTCATTTAGCATCGAGCTTGTAGCCTCCACTATGGTTCTATTTCTTCTCTCTGCTACTCCATTTTGCTCTAGAGCATACTTGGTTGTAACCTCTCTTTTGATTCCTCTCTCTTGGAGATAAGAATCAATTCATGGGAGAAATATTCTCCCCCTCCATGTGACTTCGCCTTTCAAAGTCTTATCTATTTAATTTTCTACAAGTGCTAGATATTTCTTAAAGCATGAAAACACTTCATCTTTATGCTTCGTGAAATATAGTATTGTCCATCTATACAATCATCAACGAATGACACATAATACCTGCATCCAGAGAATGATGGCTCCTTGCTTGGCCCCCAAACATCAATGCAGTCTAGCTCCAATAGGTCTCCATGAATGTATCCTTTCTTAGTGAATGGTTGTCCTTGACACTCAAGGTCAAGCACAAGCATGGAACCACATCAAGGAAGTGGACACACAAGAAGAAGGAGCATGTAAGGAGCTCCAAGAAGCACGTCTCAATTTTTCAAAAGAAACCCCTATAAAAATAGTGATTTTTATCACTACAAACCATTGTAAATACCATTTTCCATTTTTTCACTCCATTTTGTTCAAGCCCAGGAGTCCTCAAGCTTGATGAGTATTAGAACTATCATCCTACCAATTTTCATAATTTTTAGACTCCGTTTGAGCCCCCAAATAAGCCCTAGAACCTATTTTTTAACTAGGCCACACACTAGGTCTGGACAGGGCCAAAACCACTCAAAAAACTATAAAAAGGGATGGGGAGCTCATTTTTGAGGTTAGCTTGTTGTAGATTTGAGCTTTGTAAGAGATTTCTTTTGTAATCAAAGCTTTCAATTGTTTGACTCTTTGCTCTTACCTTGTGCACGTGTGTCTGTATGTGAGTGCATGCTTGTGTGCTTTCACTCACTCACTTGTGCCATCACTTGCTCATAGTCTTCATACTAGTCTTCACGTCTCCGCATATTGACATTTATGAGGTGAAGCTCCTCACATTGGTATTTACCATTGTGCTAGAGTGACACCAAATTTGGTGCCATTGCTAGGGAGAGAGCTTGGAGGATGAGCGTGTGACGGTAAGACATAGAGTAGTGACGTTGGAAGGTAAAAAAATCACCATTTTCAATTCAATTTCTGGGTTTTTCTTCTCGTTCATCTTCATCATCATCATCACAATCTCCACCCACCTTCATTTTCTCAAATTTTTCCATCTTTTAGTGTACATTTTCCTCATTTTTTGTTTGTGGCTACGAGCAAGAAGCTTAGAGGGGGTACAGAACTGAAGCGCTGAAGAAATACCACCAAAATACCTAAAAAATGGAGTGATCAGTTTCAATGTGACACGACCTATGCCACATATCGTGAGTGTGGCATCGCGGGTTTGAAGATAGATTTTGCATTTACAAGCACATAGAAGTGACAAGGAGGAGACAAGGTACTCATATTTGCAAAAATTTTTGAACTTGGACTCCAAAAAATCCAAGTGTCGTGATCGGTTGAGTTCAAGTGTTGCGATACTTGAATTCCTGTGTGTCACGATATTTGGTAGATATCGTTTGTCGCCGATATCTTTCACTCCCTAGGTGTCACGATATCTAGATATCGTGTGACATTGGGTTGAGTGTCACGACATCTAAGTGTCGTGTGGCCAAGTGTCATGATATTCCTAAGGTGTCGATTGTCGTGCTCAGGGCCAATGGTCGCGATATTCCCCAGGTGTCGAGTGTCCTGCTTAGGGCCAAGTGTCGTGATATTCCTCAAGTGTCGAGTGTCGTGTTCAGGGCCAAGTATCACGATATTCCTCAGGTGTCCAGTGTCATGACCAACCAAGTGTTGTGTGGCCAAGTGCCACGATACTTCCCAAGTATCGTGTGTCATGGAATTCCTAGTGTCGTGTATCGTTTAGTTCAGATATCGTGTATCGTGGCAAGGCAAGTATCGTGTATTGTCTGCTTCCAAGTATCATCGATACTTACTAAGTGTCGTGTATCGCCTGTTCTGAAGCAATCCCAGAGAGGTCCTATTTCCTTGTTTTAACCCCATGAACCCTAAACTGACATAACTTTCTCATTTGAAATCGGTTTCGTGTGATTTTGGGTTCTTTGGAAAGCTCATTGAGCCTTAGGTGGGACTAGAAAGCAAGAGATTCCAAAGGATTTTGAGCAATGCAAAGGAAAATTTTGGACTTGTAGACAAGGCTTATAAGCCTAAGATCTAGTAGACACTTAGGCAAGGATAGGCAAAGCATTAGATCATCTGAGGCTAGTGTCAAACATATAGCTAAGTCTTGGGCACAACAACTAAGTGGTTATCCCTACGTGCTAAGTTCCGACACAAGTGACTCAGAAATGTCCTTCAACATGGAGAGACCCACACGTAGCTCACGTATTTCCTATTTACAGACACCATAAGGTCCCTATAAGACACAATTGGAATATATTAGGACCAACCAATTAGGTGCTCCCATCTATGAGGATGGCTTGAGGCGATCAATGGTCCAACTCAAAAGTCCAAATCAACCCTTTGGACTGGAACACCCAGTGGTCAAGTTGGAACAGGGTTCATACATTGATAAGGAAGGAACCATGTATGTGGTAACCAAGCTCCCAGATAGGACAGATGAGTTTGGAAATATCATTCTTGAGAATTAGATAGGAGACCTAGAGCAAGGGGACCTAGGAGGAGAACCCAAGACTCCTAGAGGTAAGTCAGTCTTGACTAGGGTAATCACTCCAGATTGGATCCCTCAAGATAACAAAAGCATAGAACTATTCTTGAATAGAGAAACAGAGGAAGCCTTTTGGAGATTTAGGTCAGATCGACCCAACCTAGTAGTCACCATCTATGAATTCAAGGATCCGGAGACACCAGGGAAAGTTGTATATCTGGATAACATATCTAAGAAAATGTTCTTGATAATAGAGCAGGATAGGCATGCATACGCTTGGCAGGGTGAATCAATTTTCCCTCCATCAAGATTTAGTGTTTCCCATGGTATCCAAGGAGAAGGATCATCCAAGGCTCATGAAACCCAAAAGGAAAGAACTAGAGAGAGACCTGAGGTAAGCTTTGCACACACAGTGGGTAGAGACCGATCGAGATTAAGAACCAAAAGACCTGAAAGGGAGAGACATAGAGTACATAGGCATCAAAGAGATGAACATGATTTTCCATTGCCTAGACCACGAGAGCACTCAAGAACCCTTAGACCCTCTCAAGTGGTTAAGACAATGAAGAACTACTTTGATGGGTCAAGAGATCCTTATGATCATGTGGCCGATTTCAAACAAGTGTTAAGAGGTGAACAGGTCGAGGGCTTGTTCACTCAGTTTGAGGCATTTGGTTTGACTCTTAAGGGTACTGCCTTAGCTTGGTTTCAACCCCTAAATAGTCGCAAGTATCGAGAAATATACCAATTGCTAGAAGCATTCATTGTAGAATTTTCCAAGAGTGGTATCAGGCTTAACACATCATCCTTGATCCACAGCTTCAAGCAGACGCCCCAAGAAACAGTGCGACTTGCGGGAAGATGATTTAGACAATACTTAGAAAGATGCCATATTCCCGAGTTACCCACACCAACCAAACAAGTGGCTTTGTTTTTAGATGGCTTATTAAGCACAAAGTTAAGGTCATATGTGTACTTGAAAGAGCCTAGATCCATAGAAGAGTGTGTGCGTATGTGCATTGAATAGAAGACAACCTAGGTGAGGAGTTAGGACTATCCAAACTGTGTAAGGACCTTGACAGTTCTACTAGTCATACCTCTAGAACGTCCACTGAGATAGATGAGATAGCTGAGCAAGTTGCCAAGAAGCTAGGATTCCAAAATAGGCAAACACCAAGAGTCACCTCGTTGAACCGGTGTTATACTTTCGGAGGGGACCACATGGCTAACGTATGCCCAATGCAAAACCCAAACATCTTAGAAAGAAATGCTCCATATTGCACCATTGAGAGAAAATACACAAACCACACGGTTCAAGATTGTCCATACAATAGGCAGGCTATGAGGCAAAATTTTTAGCAACCTTACCAGAAGGGCAAGTATCAGAATCAATACCAAGAGCCATATTATACGCCGCAACAGCAATATCAGGCACCATATAGGCCACAACCAATCCTAGGAAACCAACCACGAGCTCCTGCTAATGTGGTCCCAGTTAAGTATGCAGTGGTAGAGGAGAACCTTAATAGAGCATTGGTGCCACTAACCCCGTTGGTCTCATAAAATGACTCTCATGCTCATAGTTCAGACTACTCCCATGAAGATAGTCCACAAGCTTATTACATAGAGTCACTAGAGCATAGTGAGGCTTATTCGTATCAATACGAGGCATCACCTATGGAACAAAATTGGGAGCCAAAATACTACAATGTCATGTACGGGAATCCTAACCCAAGGTCCCAATCGAGACAGGTAAGATCACAATCCCCGAGAGGACCATGTTTTAGATATCAGGGTGACCATTTCATTCGTGAACGTCCCCACTCACCGACTCTAGGACAAGGACAAAACATCACAATACAAGGCTTTTGTCTTGAGTGCGGCAAAGAACATCTCTCGAGAGAATGTCCTAGGAACCACTCTAGTGCGCCCAAGGTTACCCCCATTAATGTGGTAGGCTTAGTGGTGGATTCAAGTGCAAGTAGTAGTAATGTGGCTCCTGTACATGCAATTACTAGGACACAAGCATTAAAACAAGATAAACCAATGGAGCAATCAAAGTCAAGTGAATCAGGAGAGCCTAGTAAGAGGAAAACAAGAACATGGAAGGATACCAGGGAGAAAGCTAATCGTAAGTGGAATAAAAAGCTATCTAAACTAGAAGAAAGCCTGAAGGATGCAAAAACAAAAATAGAAGATATTGCATCTCAAAGCCCCATGCATGCCAAAGCTCCATCCACTCCACCTCATCCCACCCCACCACCCACTATACATAAACCACAACCAGGGTCTGTTCTTGCAGATCCAACCCCAGAAAGCTTGGACATGATGTTCAAGGCCTACCAGGCTCGACTTCAAGAAGGGCCACAGCTGCAAACCTAGACAAGAGTTACCCTAGAGCAGACTTAGAGATTGAACGGACAAAAATGTGCATGAAAATGGTAGAGCTAGCTCAGGCTATGCTCCGAACTAGTCAATCGTTCAATCAGACAAACTCTATCGAATCGGATTCGCATTTCCAAGGCTTACTAGAAAGATTAGATTAGTTGGTAAACAAACAGCAGGTTTGTTTACCTCCACAGGCTCAACCAATTGTTGAAAGAGAAAACTCTCCTCCATTGAAAACTTATGTTCCTGATTCCATAGATTAGGGAGCACCTCTTTCAATTCAACAGTACTCTCAAGAGTTCTTATGGGAAATACAAGAGGAGAAATGGCCCAAGTAGAAGAGTAATCCCCTCCTATTCCTAAAATTGATGATCTTCATGATCAATTTCCCCAAGACATTCCATCTATTTATGGAGACCAAGCAGAGCAACAAGATGATGAAAGATTAGATTTTGAATCTAATTCCTTGCAAGAGTTTCCACAATTCACAGGCCCATGGGAATCTGAATCTCTTTAGATCAGAGCTCCCACAATATTGGTAAAAAATGAAGACTTAGTGGTTCTAAGAAACACTGATGTCGTGAAGAACACTAAGGTTTAGTGTCATCTCACCATAGAAGAGCTACTCAAAGTAGAACCTGAGCTATGGAATCATGTGAAGGATCAGGTTCCAGAACTTGATTCCAAAATGCCAAAAGCAAGCTCTAAGAAAAAAGTTCCAGAGATACCTCTCGATAAAATAGGAGACATGAGCAAAGGTGAAGAAGGTAATACTTATCTTCCGATCACCTACCAGGGTTATACAACCAAAGCAATCGTAGATTCAGGTGCTGGTGTTGCTATTGCGACCACCTCCTTGTGGAAGCAATGGGGCAAACCCACATTAAGACCAACTAGAATGAAGCTTCAAATGGTGGACGGCCATGTTGAAAGACCTCTAGGATTGCTCGAAGGGATAACTCTAACCACTTGTGGTGTAGAGTTTGAACACACATTTGCTATATGTGACTTTGAGAAAAATAATGTCTAGGAGATGATGTTAGGAAGACCCTTCCTACGACAAATAGTACAAGATTGGGGAACCAACTCCTTGTACTTACAACACTTAGGGGTTACAACCAAAGTCAATTTGAAGGATTACACCTTCAGAGATGTACCACCCCTATAGTGGAATCCTATCCACAAAGCGAAAGAAGATTCTATCTCCGTGCATTTTGGAAGTTCACCTAAACCATTCTAGATGCATGAAGATACTCATTTGTGGATGTGCAAGGTCGTAGAAGAAGAGGAAAGATGCCTTAAATTGCGAGAAGAAGGAACTTCTCAAGAAGATAGACCAGTTAAAAACCTGGCCTATACACTAGTGATCTTTCCAGATGAGGAATTTGAGCCTCATGGTTGGGCAGAAATCTTAGCTACCATGGACATTGCAGCCAATGAAGAACAATGGACACCTCATTGTGATGAAGAGGGTTATGATATTTTATTGCTCATGTGTCAGCCCTTGTTGGAAGAATGTGACCCTAGTGACTTCATAGAAGAAGAAGAGAATGATGATGATCTAGAGTCCATTGTAATGAATAGCTACTTTGACTCAGAGAAGCACTATCTAGAAGATGTAGGAGTATTTAACAAACAAGAAGAAGAACCTCTCACAAGCATTAAAACGGTAAATTCAAAGGATGGAAGTGAAGGAGGTCAAAAGAAAAAGAAAAGAAAAGCAGTGAAATAAGAAGAGGAGGAATCACTATTTGAGGTACCAGAAAATTTCAAGAAGTATGAAGTTGAAGATAAAAAAAATTTGGTATGAATGCCTAAGAGAGAGGCTATCACAGGACTAGCATATAATAATAAAGAAAAGACCAAAAAAATTGTTGTAGCCATTGAGGAGAACGAAGAGAGATGTACATACATAGGAGATGACCTAAGTGCAAAAGAAGAAGCAGAGCTTGTAATCTATTAAGGGAATATAGGAACATGTTTGTGTGGCACTATAGAGACTTGAAGGGAGTAGATCCGAAAATTTGCTCTCATACGATCCCCATGACTATTGACAACAAACCCGCCAAACAAAAGCCCTACACATATAATGACACTTATGCAGCTAAAATAAAAGAAGAAATTGATAGACTCATTGAAGCTGGATTCATCTACAAGATTGAGCATACTGAATGGTTGTCCCCCATTGTAGTAGTGCCCAAGAAGAATGGGAAGTTGCATGCATTAACCTTAAAAAAGTTAATGTTGTTATGATTTGAGATAGTTATCCGCTTCCAATCATTGAACATCTATTGGAGTGTGTTGCAAGCAAGGAAGTTTATAGCTTCCTTGATGGATTCTCAGGTTACAACCAAGTAGCCATTGCCCCATAAGATCAACACAAAATATCTTTTTCCACAGAATGGGGAATCTTTGCATTTTGTATGATGCCATTTGGGCTCACCAATGCACCTGCAACATTCCAAAGGCTAATGTGTCATGTCTTCAAAGAGTTCTTGTGAAAGAGCTTTGAAGTATATGTGGATGATCTATGCACTCCCAAGAAAGAAGGTACCACATCCCTGAGCTCAGATAGATCTTCAACAAGTGCAGAGAATATCGAGTGTGTCTGAACCCATAAAAGTGTGTGTTCATGGTAGGACAAGGTAAAATCTTAGGTCACATTGTTTCTAAGAATGGAATATCAACAGAAGAGGAAAAAGTTAGAGCCATAGCTGAGTTGTCGAGGCCAAGGAACATTAAAGAGGTACAAGCCTTTATGGGCCATTGTGGATATTACCATAGGTTCATCCACATGTATGTGATCATAGCTAAACCTCTTTATTCCTTGCTGACAAATTTTGCGTGGAATGATGAATGTGAAAAATCCTTCAATGAGCTAAAAAAGCATTTGTGCACGGCACCAATACTGACCACTCCTGATTGGAATAAGACATTCCATGTCCAGGTGGATGCATCCAATTATGCAATAGGATGTGTGCTAGCACAACCCACAGGTGAAGGAAATTTAGATTTGCCTATAGCACATGCCAGTAGACAACTAAATGCGGCTGAACGAAACTATACAACAACAGAAAGAGAAGGATTAGGCATGGTATATGCTGTGAAGAAGTTTAGACGCTATCTATTGGCCAACAAGTTCGAGTTTTTCACTGTTCATCAAGCTTTATTATATTTGGTCAAGAAACCTTGCAATAGAGGACACTTACTAATGGAATACGACTTTGAAGTGGTTGTTAGGAAAGGTAGAACCCACCATAGAGAAGACCATCTCTCTCGCATTACTTCAGGTGAGTCACCACAAGGAGTGTCTCATGAATTTCCTGATGCTTATCTGTTCAATTTAGAAGTTGTTCCTAAATGGGAAAATAAGTTGCTACGTGTCTTAACCTTTGGACCTGCAAATAAGAATGTTAAAACAAATAGAGAAGAAATTGTAAAATCACAAAGATATCAAATATTGGCAAGAAACATGTACAAACAAGGTATAGAGGGTGTATTAGTTTGTTGTGTCGAGGATGATGAACATAGCAGTTGGTTGCAACAAGCCCATGAAGGATTGCTAGGAAGTCACTATTCTAAACAACGAACATTGCAAAATCTAAAATGTTTAGGAGTGCATTGGCCTAGTATGGACAAAGACATACATGAATGGATTAAGAATTGTCCAATGTGCAAAGAGAGATCCCTAGTGGAGCATGCTACCCTTTATCATGTGTCACTAATTCCAGATTGGAGTGCTCCATTGGTAGAATTTATGAAATCAGGAACACTACCGAATGAGGCCAGTCTAGCAAGAAGACGAAGCATGGAGCAAGAGGCTAAAGACTATGCCTTAGTGGGAGACAACCTATATCAAAGAGGCAAAGATGGTTATTTAAGACTATGCATTCATGAATCAAATTATTTGAAAGTCTTAGAAACTGCACACAACGGTGTTGCAGGTGGACACTTTGGGCTTGACAGAGTAATCAAAACCATTCTATTCTCAAGACTTTAGTGGCCCACTCTTCATATGGATGCACATACTTATGTGAAGAAATGTGACACATGCCAACATGCACAATATCCGATAAGAAAAGATGAGATGCCTTTGAGACCAATGATGGGAGGATGTGCATTCTCGAAGTGGGTATAGACTTTGTAGGTCCTATTAACCCCCCAGCTAGAAACTCCCATGCAGAATACATTATTGTAGCCAGAGACTACCTTACAAAGAGGGTAGAAGTCAAAGCCACGACGAAGAATGATGCTCAAACGACGGCTAGGTTTTTATTCGAGAACGTGCTCACCAGATATGGGTTACCAATAGAGTTAGTAAGTGATAGAGGCACACACTTCTTGAATGAAGTCATTGAAAAACTTCTTCAAGAATTCTTGGTGATACATAAGAAGTCTGCCCCCTATCATCCACAAGCTAACGGACAAGTCGAGAGCACGAATAAGGTCCTATGTAATGTATTGACAAAAATCATAAATAATAAATGCTCTGATTGGGACAAACAACTTCATCATGGTGTTTGGGTATATCGAGTTGCCTATAAAATAGTACTCAATGCCACCCCATTTCAGATGGTCTTCGGACAGAATGGTGTGCTACCATTGGACTTCCTTATCCGAGCCTTGAAGGTAGCACAAGAATATGAGTGGAATGTACATGAGTTGTCCTCTAGGATCTTTGATCTAGAACGCTTAGGTGAGACGAGGCTACGAGCGACAGTAGGCATTTATGCTGCAAAGAAAACACAAAAGGCATACTTTGATGCCCATATAAAGGATAAAGGATTGAAAGAATGAGATCTAGTGCTGGTTTATATGCTAAAACAACATGCCTGCAAATTGGAGAAACGAGGATATGGACCCATGATCATTTATAGAATTTCCATTAGCTCTGCGGTTCAATTGGCCACTCTAGAAGGTGACATCTTGCAAAACTATATTAGTGGATGTCGAGTCAAGCTATATCAAGAACCTCTTATAGAGGATATGTTAATGAGACTCAACACTGCTAAGAAGCGAAAAGAAGAAGAGTTGAGGGTCAGAGAAGAAGCATAGGAAGAGGCTAGAGAGCGCATTAGGCGAAATAAGTTAAGGAGACTAGGCCTAGATGTCAACCCGAAAGCCCCAAAATATCACATGGACATGTGCCAAAAATTGAGCCTAATTACTTCTCGAATAATCAATCGATGCCCCTTTGTGACCGTGGAGGTAGGACGAGGAAAGAGTGTAAGGACTGTGAGAGCCTTGGTTGACTCAAGTGCAGAAGCTAGTGTAGTTAGACTGTCATACTGTGAAGACCTACAATTGAACATCAAACCCATAGAAGCCTATCTCATAGGTTTGGGAGGTGTGGAAACCCCTTGTTTGGGTGAGGTGGAACTTCCCATCTACCTTGAAGATGTTCCAATGAAATTCAAAATGCTAGTGTGTCACGATGAGGACCTTACAGAGAAACTTGTCTTGGGTCAAGATTGGATTTATGACCATGCAGTAAACTTGAACCTCAGAAGTCAACTTCTTCAAGTTTGGGTACGTGAACAATGCATTACATTAGAATTAGAGAACTGCATGCTCATAGATAATGGCACCACACACTCTCTTAGTTCCTCTAAGACTAATTTTCACGAACAAGATGTTGTATGTGTCAAAAGATCTATGATCTAGAAGGACTCAATATAGGTGCAAAGGCAAGCATAACCTCTATCTTTTTTGAACGGTAAAGCATCCATAGTAGTTCAACCTCAGAACCAAGCAAAACAGTACAAGAAAAACTGGTATATCAAATAGACAAAGTGCCTTCAAGAGTAAAGTAGTTCCGGGCATAAAGCAAATCTGGGTACAAAAAGGAGAGCAATCACTAGCCGTGCCAACACAATTCCCACCCTGGCAAGCCAACCATGGGAAGACAAGAACCAAGCAACCAAGACCAGCTCAACCAAAAGATCTTCGACAAATTTGGGTATCAAAAAAATTAGCTCTAGCTCAACAAGGGTGATTACATATATGGGTTCCCAAAGCACTCTTACATGCACAAAGGCCTATGCTCTCCACCATGCAAAAGTTCTCAACAAAGAAGCCAAGGAGAGGAAAGGGTAAGAACGGAGCACAAAGAACAAAAGAAGATAAATGCGACCCTTCAGCAAAACTAAGAAGAAAATCATCAAGGATATGGGTTTGGAAGCCAAAAGTACGAGTAACCTCCACAGAACCGAAGAGACAACCACACTGGACACCAAGTTTCAGCAGCCATCCAAAGAGGAAGAGGCTAGAGGTGATCTCTATAAGGCCAACTACTATTCTCGAATGGATCCCTAAAGGGAGTAATGGTCAATTGTCATTTTACCATCGATTGATCACATCATTTCAAGATCCACTGGCTACCTCCAACAAAGACTACATCAACGTCCACCAACAACATTGAAAGCCTCGACAAGCAACAACCATGTGCCTTTGGCAAAGCCTTGTCTTTTGCACCATTCAGGTCATGCATTTCCAAAGTGTGCATTAATATAGGGCCACATTAGACGGCCGTGCATAGACACAATTGAAAATCCCAGGCACTAGACACATCTGACGTATGTAAAATATTTTATTGATGCTAACACCTTTCTTCTTGTTTTATGCCATTGTTCCAAAAAAAAGGGGGGGAAGAACAGAAAGAAAGAAATAAAAACAGGAAAAAGAGGAAGCAGAAAAGACAAAGAGAGGAGACATGACCATGCACTTGAAGAATCTCATCAGTGAACCATCAGCAAGGACATCCATCAACAAGCAAGACAAGATAATGGTCAATCAGCATGATGGGAGTACTCGACGAGTGAAGATCCATGGACCCTTCACCATGTTAAGAATTGCCTACTATAATAACACTATAACCATGGTACATTAGGAAACCTCTTCGCCAGCATACCCTTGAGCACTTCGCTCAAGACCCAATTTCTTGCACCATACTTCTTCCCATGCATTTTCCAAAATGCATACATAGGGCCACATTACAAGGCCATGTACAAGGCACATATTTTGCTCAACCCATGCACTAATGCACTTACCCATCATTCATTATGGGTCAAAAGTACTTGGCATCCTACTATGAAACTCATGTTCAAGGCTCCAAAGGACATTAAGAGTAGAACATCAGTATCTATGAAGCACTTCAACGTCGACAACTACTCAAGATCAATATTAACAACCTCTTTTGAGCAACCAAAAATCTTTGAAAGTATGAAAATACTCCATCCAGCTCAAGTCCAAGGTAGAAGTACCTACACAGGGACCAAATCTTGCATAGGCTAGCAGTGGAAAACTAAAGAACTAGACCAAGCTACATTTGGAAGTTGGACTGCTCCTGTTGATACATGGATACTACCTCTCAGAGTACTACATCTCCAACAAGGGTCTGTCAAGGACGACAGACTCGAGAGGGGGGGGGAGTGTTGACACTCAAGGTCAAGAAGGGGCATGTAGGGAGCTCCAAGAAGCACATGTCAAATTTTCCATTTTGTTCAAGTTGACGAGTCCTCAAGCTTGAGAGTATTAGAACTATCATCCTACCAATTTTCATAATTTGTAGACTCTGTTTGAGCCCCCAAATAAGCCCTCGAACCTATTTTTTAACTAGGCTAGACACTAGGTCGAGACACGGCCAAAGCCACTCAAAAAATTATAAAAAGGGTTGGAGAGCTCATTTTTGAGGTTAGCTTGTTGTAGATTTGAGCTTTGTAAGAGATTTCTTATGTAATCGAAGCTTTCCATTGTTCCACTCTTTGCTCTTACCTTGTGCGCGTGTGTGTGTATGTGTGCGCATGCTTGTATGCTTTCACTCATGCACTTGTGCCATCACTTGCTCATAGTCTTCATACTATTCCTCACGTCTCCGCCAATTGACATATATGAGGTGAAGCTCCTCACGTTGGTACTTGCCATTGTGCTAGAGTGAGAGTTGTTTGTGAGACTTGCCGAATCGGCATGCATGTAGATCATGTATTGTTTGGAGATATTTGGTAGACCAAGCGGACTCTAATCTCTATTCTTTTGCTTCAAAGCCCTTTCACCTATATGAGCTTACCTCTTGTACCAAATATCCAATTCTGATAAGCTTTGATTGCCATAATTGAACAATGCAATGTTTTTAGTATCTTTGAGCTCAAATGTAAATAGTCTACCTGACTTTTCTCCTCTTGATATCTTCTTCAATCCTTGATGTGGATCCTTAAAAAAATGCTAGATTCTTTGTTAATCGGACCTGAAATCTTTTTTTAACAATTTGATCTACACTTATCATAGTTTTGGTGATGGTTAGCACATACAATACCTTGCTCAATAGGTTCATATTACCATTTGACATCTTCACATTGCCTATCCTTTCTATTGGATGCGTTGTGTCATCTCTTGTTTTGACTTCATGTCTTTTCCTTGGGTCCTCCAAGTTTTAGAGTAGAGCTATGTTCCCTACTACATGATTTGAGCAACCTGAGCCTATATAGAATACATGTTCATTAGCTTTACCTTGCTTCATGGTCATGTTCATAAGAAGCAATGAATCCTCTTGACTTTGATTATCTACATAGTTATTGTAGTCTCTCCTTCCTCTATATCCTCCTTGATAATTATTGTTGTTGTATGAGTTATTGATGTAACTATTCTTGTTGTTGAATATACCTCTTGAGCCTTCATAGCCTCCTCTGTTGTAACCTCTTCCTCTTTGATTTCTAGGATTCTTGAAACAATTCTCAGTAATGTGATTAATTAAGACACATATGGCACATGGAGAGGAATTTTGTGTTCTCCCCCTACCTTGTCTTCCTCCTTTGCCTCCTCCTCTTGAGCCTCTACCTCTACCTATAAAGTCTGCTTTGAGAGGTGTTTCGCTCATCATTAAACTATTTACATTTGCCTTTGTTATCTTTACTTTTGTTATTATATGTATAGAGAGTAGAGGATTGATTACCTTTTGATTTGTCTCCATTCTTCATAAGCTTTGCCTCATGTGTGAACAATTTTCCCATGAGGGTGTACGGATCGCGAACTTGCATGTCTATGTAGAGGTCCATGGTTGTAGCGAAAGCTTCCCATTTGTCATCTGTCTTTATTCCATTCATCACTTGCCTTACTATCTACTCTTCATAAGGGGTCATCCCATTTAAAGCTGCACATGGTAATCTGTTTACAAGATATAAGGCTGTATTTACAGCCTCAGCCCAAAGACAATTTGGACAATTCTTCTCCTTTAACATAGCTCTAGCAAACTCAACTAGAGTTCAGTTTCTCCTTTTTGCTACTCAATTTTGTTGCGGTGTATACCTGCAAGTTATTTCTCTTTTAATACCTGCATTCCACAGATAATCATTGAATTCTTGAGAAAAATATTCTCCTCCTCCATCAAACCTTAGCCTTTTGAGTTTTTGTCCTGTAAGTCTTTCAGCATATGCATGAAAATGCCTAAAAGCTCCAAACACTTCTGACTTCTCTTTCAAAATGTAAAGAGTTATCCATCTTGTTGCATCATCAATAAAAATAACATAATACCTTGATCCACTGATAGATCCTTCTTTTGTTGGTCCCCATACATCTGTATGTATGAGTTCTAGCAAACCATCGTGTTTGTAACTCTTCTTTTGAAATGGTAACCTATGTGCTTTTTGTTGGTGCATGTCAATCATCAATTGAAGGATTATGAAGAAATGAAGTCAAGAGATTAAGAAGAGAACAAATTCAGAAGTTTGAAGGAAGGACATACTCAGAAATTCAAAGCTATGTATACACATGTACATTAGTTCAAATATAGCTGACTCATACTTATGATTAGTCATAAGCTTGTATATATTTGCCTATAAATAGTTTGAAAAGTCGGGACATGTTAGAAGTGAGACATAGAGAAGAGAGTTGAGATGAGTTAGTAGATGGACATTTGTACAAAACATCCATCAAATGTATGAAGAAAATAGATAAGTGAAAACTTCAGAAATGGCGCGTCGATCTTCTCTCCCATTCTCCTTCTGTGTTTAATCTTTTAAGAAATCCTTTTGCATCTATCTAAGTCAATAGCTAATCCATCTATGACTAAGATTTGAGAGGCTAATTGCAATCAGGCTGAGAGAATTTAGTTTAGGAACATTCATATGTGAAGATGTTCTGAGAGTCGAAAAATTGGCGCAGATTTCATGTTCAAAGAAATGAACATTGCTCAGTGCACAGTGTAAAGTTTTACACAAGTGAGGGCTCAAAATCTAAGTTGGAAGGTAAGCCATCTATGGCTAAAAGATCTTGATCAAACGGGTTCGACATTGGGAGAACTATAGCTAAGAAGTTGCAGGTATCAAAGTCGCCATTGCAGAGAAGGTGTTTCAGACATAGGTAAAGTGCTTTACACATTTCTCACTGTGTACTCAATCATTTTGAGAAATTTAACTTGGAAAAGTTGCACAACCTCAAGGCGAAGTATTGTGCAAAGTTTTATTAAAAACTTTACAGGATTGATTAGTCAATGAGTGATTAATCTGCAGCAGACTTTCCAGGAAATTTCAGTTTTAACAGTTAGCCAAAATTTTGATAATTTGGTGATTGTTTTCTAAAATTAAGTAAAGTCTGAAGTTGTTCTTGATATAGAGGAGTTCTAAGTTCAAGTACAACTTGTTCTTTTGGAGATTAACACTCTCCATCAGTGGTATCAGAGAAGGATGTGTCAAAATTGAAGTGAAGAAGACTCCGACTATTGCAGAAACACAAATCTTTACATCTCGAAGGTGCAAAGGGATAAAGGTTGAAGAAAACATGAAGGTAGACACATTGAAGTTATCAAAAGTATCAGAAGAAGCAACACTCGAAGTTAAGGTACATTTATTCCTTGTAAAGTCTAAAGTTTTGAGACTACAGGTGAAGCAAGGATGGGAGATAGTCTCCAAATTGAAAAGTTGGATAGAGAGAACTATCTAGCTTGGTCTATGAGAATGGAAGCTCATCTGATGAGCAAAGATTTGATAGCATACATTACAGGTGAAGAAGAGAAGCCCAAGTTTAGAGATCCTAGTGTTCCAACTAGAGAAGAATTGTCAGATCTAAAGAATTGGATGAAGAAGGATGCTCAAGCAAGGAGCATAATCTACATGGCAGTCAATGACTATTTGCTTCCTCACATTAGAGGACTTGAAAGTGCAAGTGACATTTGGAATGCTTTGGAAGAGCATTTCCAAAACACAACCAAATCAAGGAAGGCTTCACTATGGGCAGAATTTACTACTTTCAAGAAGAAGGCCTCACAATCAATCTCTGATTATGTGACAAAGATGAAGGACATTGCGGATTCTTTAGGTGCAGTGGATGAAGATATTGAAGAAGATAAGTTGGTAAGACAAATTCTCACAGGGCTAAGAGGAGATGAGAAGTGGAAGCCTTTTATTTTGTCTACAGAACTTTCATTAGATCACTTCACTCCTGATTTAAATCAATTGTTAGGTCATATGCTAACTTTTGAGAATGATGTAAAAGGAGATGTTGATAAGAGTGCAGGTCATGCAATGTACTCTTAAGACAAGAAGAAAGCTAACAAAGGAAAGCAACAATCAGGTGAAGAAGAAGGTACTTCAAACCAAGCAAATTTCATAAGAGGAAAAGGAAATGGCAGAAGTAGAGGAAGAGGCAGAAACAACAAAGATAATGCAAGAGCTTGTTGGATATGTGGTAAGACCAATCATCTATCTCATGATTGTTGGCACAATAATCAAAATAATGGTAATTATCAGAACTTTAATCAAAGAGCAAGAGGTGGTAGATTTCAGAGAGGAAACTTCAGAGGTAGAGGTGGTAGGAATTCTTTTGGAAGAGGTGGAGGAAGAAGCTTCCAAAATCAATCCTATAATAACACCTACTACAACTATGCATCAGATCAGAAGGAGGATTCGACTCTCATTATGAATGCAACATATGAAACCTCACATGAGGACATGAGAGTGTTCTATATTGATTCAGGATGTAGTAATCATTTAAGTGGAAATATTGCTTTGATGACTGATTTAGATCATAATGAAATTAACCATACAGTTCAGACAGGTGATAATACAAAGCATAAGGTAAAGTCAATTGGTTCAGTCAAGGCTAAAGATGGGAGCACTCTTCTGAGTAAGGTTCTTTATGTTCCCACAATTCCAAAGAATTTGATCAGTGTAGGTCAAATTGTGGAAAAAGGATATGAGGTAAGATTCAGCAATGATGGAGTATATGTTGAAGACCCTAGTCAAGGGTATAAACAGGTTGTTACAGGGAAGAAAGAAGGGAGGCTCTTCACATTGAAGGTACAAGGAAATGTTGGACATGCTATGTTCACATATGGAGAGCAGAAGGTGTCAGAATTGGATCTCTGGCCTTGTGGCAAAGATGACAACCATCAGAACTCTCATAGCAATTGCTGCTTGTAAAGGTTGGAAGTTATCTCAATTAGATGTTAAAAATGCTTTTTTGAATGGTTATATTTCAGATGAAGTTTACATGGAGCAACCAGATGGATTCAAAGAGCAAGTGAATCCAAATTATGTGTGTAAGCTCAACAGAGCTTTGTATGGATTAAAACAGGCCCCAAGGGCATGGAAATATAGGCTTGTAAAGTTCTTGAATGATCTTGGATTTCAAGCATCAAAGGAAGATAGTAGCTTGCTAGTCAAAGCAAGTGAAGATGGATTCATTTATGTTTGTATTTATGTTGATGACATAATACTTACAGGAACAGATGATAAAGGAATACAAAAGATCAAGAAGCAGATGGAGAAAGAGTTCAAAATCAGTGATTTGGGGAACTTATCATTCTTCTTGGGAATGGAGATTTTATATACTCAACATGGAGTATATGTGACCCAAGAAAGGTATCTTAAAAATTTGCTAACCAAATTTAAAATGGAAGATTGCAGGGTTGCACCTACACCATTGGAAGTGAACCATAAATTGTCTAGATTTGGAGGAGAAGAATTCAGAGACATGAAGCTCTATCAAAGTTTGGTTGGTAGCTTGATTTATGCTACATTGACAAGGCCTGATTTGTCATATGCAGTTGGTGTGCTTTCACAATTTACGCATTGTCCTAGAAAGGAACATTGGATTGCAGGACAAAGAGTACTTAGGTACATCAAGGGTACACTCAGAGAAGGGTTGTACTATGGATTTACTTCTGATACAAGGGTGAAGGTTTATAGTGATGCAGATTGGGCAGGTAAAGTGGATGATAGAAGATCAACACATGGATATTTGTGCTATGTAGGAGACAAATTGATTTCATGGTGTTCTAAGAAGCAACATACAGTTGCTTTGTCATCTACAGAAGCAGAATATAAAGGTATGGTGGAAGCTGCAAAGGAGGTAATATGGTTAAAGACACTTATGAAGGTTTTTGATGTGATTCAAAGTACTCCTATTATTTGTGGAGACAATATGAGTTCTTTATACTTGGCAGCTAATCCTGTGTTTCATGCTAGAACTAAGCATATTGAAATACAATATCATTTTTTGAGAGAGAAGGTCATTGATAAGGAGATTGAAGTCATACACATTCCTACAAAAGATCAACTTGCAGATATGATGACAAAAAGTCTAGATGGACCAAAGCTACAGAGATTCAAGGATATGGCAGGAATTAAGAAGATAGAGAAGAACCTCAATTAATGATTGAGGGGGAGCTGTTGGTGCATGTCAATCATCAATTGAAGGATTATGAAGAAATGAAGTCAAGAGATTAAGAAGAGAACAAATTCAGAAGTTTGAAGGAAGGACATACTCAGAAATTCAGAGCTATGTATACACATGTACATTAGTTCAGATATAGCTGACTCATACTTATGATTAGTCATAAGCTTGTATATATTTGCCTATAAATAGTTTGAAAAGTCAGGACATGTTAGAAGTGAGACATAGAGAAGAGAGTTGAGATGAGTTAGTAGATGGACATTTGTACAAAACATCCATCAAATGTATGAAGAAAATAGATAAGTGAAAAGTTCAGAAATGGCGCGTCGATCTTCTCTCCCATTCTCCTTCTGTGTTTAATCTTTTGAGAAATCCTTTTGCATCTATATAAGTCAATAGCTAATCCATCTATGACTAAGATTTGAGAGGCTAATTGCAATCAGGCTGAGAGAATTTAGTTTAGGAACATTCATATGTGAAGATGTTCTGAGAGTCGAAAAATTGGCGCAGATTTCATGTTCAGAGAAATGAACATTGCTCAGTGCACAGTGTAAAGTTTTACACAAGTGAGGGCTCAAAATCTAAGTTGGAAGGTAAGCCATCTATGGCTAAAAGATCTTGATCAAACGGGTTCGACATTGGGAGAACTATAGCTAAGAAGTTGCAGGTATCAAAGTCGCCATTGCAGAGAAGGTGTTTTAGACATAGGTAAAGTGCTTTACACATTTCTCAATGTGTACTCAATCATTTTGAGAAATTTAACTTGGAAAAGTTGCGCAACCTCAAGGCAAAGTATTGTGCAAAGTTTTATTAAAAACTTTACAGGATTGATTAGTCAATGAGTGATTAATCTGCAGCAGACTTTCCAGGAAATTTCAGTTTTAACAGTTAGCCAAAATTCTGATAATTTGGTGATTGTTTTCTAAAATTAAGTGGAGTCTGAAGTTGTTCTTGATATAGAGGAGTTCTAAGTTCAAGTACAACTTGTTCTTTTGGAGATTAACACTCTCCATCAGTGGTATCAGAGAAGGATGTGTCAAAATTGAAGTGAAGAAGACTCCGACTATTGCAGAAACACAAATCTTTACATCTCGAAGGTGCAAAGGGATAAAGGTTGAAGAAAACTTGAAGGTAGACACATTGAAGTTATCAAAAGGATCAGAAGAAGCAACACTCGAAGTTAAGGTACATTTATTCCTTGTAAAGTCTAAAGTTTTGAGACTACAGGTGAAGCAAGGATGGGAGATAGTCTCCAAATTGAAAAGTTGGATAGAGAGAACTATCTAGCTTGGTCTATGAGAATGGAAGCTCATCTGATGAGCAAAGATTTGATAGCATACATTACAGGTGAAGAAGAGAAGCCCAAGTTTAGAGATCCTAGTGTTCCAACTAGGGAAGAATTGTGAGATCTAAAGAATTGGATAAAGAAGGATGCTCAAGCAAGGAGCATAATCTACATGGCAGTCAATGACTATTTGCTTCCTCACATTAGAGGACTTGAAAGTGCAAGTGACATTTGGAATGCTTTGGAAGAGCATTTCCAAAACACAACCAAATCAAGGAAGGCTTCACTATGGGCAGAATTTACTACTTTCAAGAAGAAGGCCTCACAATCAATCTCTGATTATGTGACAAAGATGAAGGACATTGCGGATTCTTTAGGTGCAGTGGATGAAGATATTGAAGAAGATAAATTGGTAAGACAAATTCTCACAGGGCTAAGAGGAGATGAGAAGTGGAAGCCTTTTATTTTGTCTACAGAACTTTCATTAGATCACTTCACTCCTGATTTAAATCAATTGTTAGGTCATATGCTAACTTTTGAGAATGATGTCAAAGGAGATGTTGATAAGAGTGCAGGTCATGCAATGTACTCTAAAGACAAGAAGAAAGCTAACAAAGGAAAGCAACAATCAGGTGAAGAAGAAGGTACTTCAAACCAAGCAAATTTCATAAGAGGAAAAGGAAATGGCAGAAGTAGAGGAAGAGGCAGAAACAACAAAGATAATGCAAGAGCTTGTTGGATATGTGGTAAGACCAATCATCTATCTCATGATTGTTGGCACAATAATCAAAATAATGGTAATTATCAGAACTTTAATCAAAGAGCAAGAGGTGGTAGATTTCAGAGAGGAAACTTCAGAGGTAGAGGTGGTAGGAATTCTTTTGGAAGAGGTGGAGGAAGAAGCTTCCAAAATCAATCCTATAATAACACCTACTACAACTATGCATCAGATCAGAAGGAGGATTCGACTCTCATTATGAATGCAACATATGAAACCTCACATGAGGACATGAGAGTGTTCTATATTGATTCAGGATGTAGTAATCATTTAAGTGGAAATATTGCTTTGATGACTGATTTAGATCATAATGAAATTAACCATACAGTTCAGACAGGTGATAATACAAAGCATAAGGTAAAGTCAATTGGTTCAGTCAAGGCTAAAGATGGGAGCACTCTTCTGAGTAAGGTTCTTTATGTTCCCACAATTCCAAAGAATTTGATCAGTGTAGGTCAAATTGTGGAAAAAGGATATGAGGTAAGATTCAGCAATGATGGAGTATATGTTGAAGACCCTAGTCAAGGGTATAAACAGGTTGTTACAGGGAAGAAAGAAGGGAGGCTCTTCACATTGAAGGTACAAGGAAATGTTGGACATGCTATGTTCACATATGGAGAGCAGAAGGTGTCAGAATTGGATCTCTGGCCTTGTGGCAAAGATGACAACCATCAGAACTCTCATAGCAATTGCTGCTTGTAAAGGTTGGAAGTTATCTCAATTAGATGTTAAAAATGCTTTTTTGAATGGTTATATTTCAGATGAAGTTTACATGGAGCAACCAGATGGATTCAAAGATCAAGTGAATCCAAATTATGTGTGTAAGCTCAAGAGAGCTTTGTATGGATTAAAACAGGCCCCAAGGGCATGGAATTATAGGCTTGTAAAGTTCTTGAATGATCTTGGATTTCAAGCATCAAAGGCAGATAGTAGCTTGCTAGTCAAAGCAAGTGAAGATGGATTCATTTATGTTTGTATTTATGTTGATGACATAATACTTACAGGAACAGATGATAAAGGAATACAAAAGATCAAGAAGCAGATGGAGAAAGAGTTCAAAATCAGTGATTTGGGGAACTTATCATTCTTCTTGGGAATGGAGATTTTATATACTCAACATGGAGTATATGTGACCCAAGAAAGGTATCTTAAAAATTTGCTAACCAAATTTAAAATGGAAGATTGCAGGGTTGCACCTACACCATTGGAAGTGAACCATAAATTGTCTAGATTTGGAGGAGAAGAATTCAGAGACATGAAGCTCTATCAAAGTTTGGTTGGTAGCTTGATTTATGCTACATTGACAAGGCCTGATTTGTCATATGCAGTTGGTGTGCTTTCACAATTTACGCATTGTCCTAGAAAGGAACATTGGATTGCAGGACAAAGAGTACTTAGGTACATCAAGGGTACACTCAGAGAAGGGTTGTACTATGGATTTACTTCTGATACAAGGGTGAAGGTTTATAGTGATGCAGATTGGGCAGGTAATGTGGATGATAGAAGATCAACACATGGATATTTGTGCTATGTAGGAGACAAATTGATTTCATGGTGTTCTAAGAAGCAACATACAGTTGCTTTGTCATCTACAGAAGCAGAATATAAAGGTATGGTGGAAGCTGCAAAGGAGGTAATATGGTTAAAGACACTTATGAAGGTTTTTGATGTGATTCAAAGTACTCCTATTATTTGTGGAGACAATATGAGTTCTTTATACTTGGCAGCTAATCCTGTGTTTCATGCTAGAACTAAGCATATTGAAATACAATATCATTTTCTGAGAGAGAAGGTCATTGATAAGGAGATTGAAGTCATACACATTCCTACAAAAGATCAACTTGCAGATATGATGACAAAAAGTCTAGATGGACCAAAGCTACAGAGATTCAAGGATATGGCAGGAATTAAGAAGATAGAGAAGAACCTCAATTAATGATTGAGGGGGAGCTGTTGGTGCATGTCAATCATCAATTGAAGGATTATGAAGAAATGAAGTCAAGAGATTAAGAAGAGAACAAATTCAGAAGTTTGAAGGAAGGACATACTCAAAAATTCAAAGCTATGTATACACATGTACATTAGTTCAGATATAGCTGACTCATACTTATGATTAGTCATAAGCTTGTATATATTTGCCTATAAATAGTTTGAAAAGTCGGGACATGTTAGAAGTGAGACATAGAGAAGAGAGTTGAGATGAGTTAGTAGATGGACATTTGTACAAAACATCCATCAAATGTATGAAGAAAATAGATAAGTGAAAAGTTCAGAAATGGCGCGTCGATCTTCTCTCCCATTCTCCTTCTGTGTTTAATCTTTTGAGAAATCCTTTTGCATCTATCTAAGTCAATAGCTAATCCATCTATGACTAAGATTTGAGAGGCTAATTGCAATCAGGCTGAGAGAATTTAGTTTAGGAACATTCATATGTGAAGATGTTCTGAGAGTCGAAAAATTGGCGCAGATTTCATGTTCAGAGAAATGAACATTGCTCAGTGCACAGTGTAAAGTTTTACACAAGTGAGGGCTCAAAATCTAAGTTGGAAGGTAAGCCATCTATGGCTAAAAGATCTTGATCAAACGGGTTCGACATTGGGAGAACTATAGCTAAGAAGTTGCAGGTATCAAAGTCGCCATTGCAGAGAAGGTGTTTCAGACATAGGTAAAGTGCTTTACACATTTCTCAATGTGTACTCAATCATTTTGAGAAATTTAACTTGGAAAAGTTGCGCAACCTCAAGGCGAAGTATTGTGCAAAGTTTTATTAAAAACTTTACAGGATTGATTAGTCAATGAGTGATTAATCTGCAGCAAACTTTCCAGGAAATTTCAGTTTTAACAGTTAGCCAAAATTCTGATAATTTGGTGATTGTTTTCTAAAATTAAGTGGAGTCTGAAGTTGTTCTTGATATAGAGGAGTTCTAAGTTCAATTACAACTTGTTCTTTTGGAGATTAACACTCTCCATCACTTTTCCCATTTGATAGGATTCACATTTGTGAATCATATGTTGATTCTTCATATTTGGTAATCCTCTTACCGATATTTTTTCCACCATAGTTTTGATTCCTTTTTCATCAAAGTGTCCTAACCTATTATGCCAGAGATCTAATTATGTAAATCTTCATCACCATGTGTGATCAAGGCTTGACCAACATTCCCTTGCACTTTAAGAGTAAAAAGACTACCTTCCTTTTTACCATAGACAATTTGATTGTATCCATTTTCTGGATCTTCAACAAATACTCCTTCATTTGTAAACTTGACTTGAAAACCTTTTTCTACTATCTGTCCTACATTGATCAGATTCTTTGGGATTTTTGGAACATACAAAACATTGGTTAACAAGTCAGCTCCATTCTTATACTTTACTTTTCCAATTGAACGCACATTATGTTTTGTGTTATCACCTGTTTGTACTGTATGATTTGAAATACCTCCTTCCAATTCTGATAACAATTCTATATTTCTTGATAAATGATTTGAACAACCAGAGTCAATATAGAATACCTTTAGATCTTCATTCTTTGAAACACTTATCGAACTCATCATCAATGTTGTATGATTGTCGTTCTGTGTATCATTTGCATAGTTGTAGTAGGTAGTGTTGTAAGACTGATTCTGTCCCCAACTTCTTGCTCCACCTCTACCATATCCACCTCTTTCGCTTTGTCTACCTCTTTGATATCTTCCGCTTCTGCCTCTGCTATTTTTATTTTGATTCTGACTTGGTCCTTGAGAATTATGCCAACAATCATGAGCCAAATGATTGCTTAATCCACAGATCCAACAAGTCTTCTTGTTGTTATTCTGATTACCTCTTCCTTTTGTATTACCTCTACTTTTCCTTCTGACATTACCCCTTCCTCTTGCATAATTTGCTTGAGTAGTCATCTCTTCTTCATCCTTTTCTTTACCTTTATCACCTTTCTTCTTACTTTTTGCGTACATTTCAGAACTATGTTCTATCTCCATTTGTCTTCAAATCTTACTCAAATGTAAGCATTAGTCCAAGCAACTGATTTAAATCTCGTACAAAATGATTTAATGAAAGTTCAATCGAGAGTACAAAAGGTTTCCACCTTTCATCTCCTCTCAATCTGACAAGAAGTTGTGTTATTAACCTGTGGTCTTCAATATCCTCGTCAATAGATCCAAGATTGTCTGCCAAGTCTTTCATCTTAGTGACATAATCACTAATGCTTTGACTTTGTTTTTTCTTGAAGGTTGTAAACTTTGACCATAAGCTAGCCTTCCTAGCTTTGGTAGTGTTTTGGAAATGATCTTCCAGCGCATTCCATATGTCTTCTGCTTTTTCCAAACCTCTGATATGTGGTAACAAATGATCTATAATGGTATTGTAGATATAAGCTCTTGCAGTTGCATCTTCCTTCTGCCACAGCTTCAAGGCTTCTAACTCTTCTTTCTTTGGTTGTCTGTGGTCTCCAAAAGTAGGCTTCTTTTCTTCTCCTGTCACATATATCATTAAGTCCTTTCTCATAAGTAAGGCTTCCATTCGCATTGCCCATGCGGGATAATTATCTCTATCCAATTTGTCAATAGAAATGTGATCTACCATGGTCTTCTTGTTTCTGTTACTACCTATGAGTGTAATCTTAATAGATTTTACCTTTCATAAACTTTTATCCTTGAGAATAACTTCGGGATGCTTTTCTGATGCCGTTTGTTGTTGATCACTTCAGCTTTCACCTTTCCAACGAAGAATTCTTCAACTTTCCTTATATCTGCACTTCTATTTACTCTTGAGGACCTTTCTGCTTTGATACCACTTGTTGACGTGATATAAACTGCAAAATTTACCACACCACAAGAACTAAGCTAGAGTGATATTAGAACACCTCTATAATCATCGGTAGCTTAGCAACCTTTTTGAAACTCAAAACTTTATTACTGTGTTTAGTGAAATCTGAAAATTCACTTTACAGAAAACTTTGCCTTTTCTTCAGGCTTCAATTCTGATCTGATTTACTTCAATTTTTACAATTCTGTGTTTGCTTAATGTAAGAAATTCTTTCCACCACTTAGATGTACTAAAACTGTAGTTTAAACTCACTGGAATCTCACTGGAACTCCACCGGACTATTATCGGAATGTCACCATAATTATACCATAATATTACCGGAATATTACTGGAATCAACTGCAATTCTGTTTGTAGTTACTTCAAATGATTGTAAATGAAGTAAGGAAGTAATACCTGAACTTCCTTCAATGAATGAACTCTATCTGAAGTTTGAGAAAAAACTTCATCAGTTTTGGATGCCTTTACTGTTAGACACAGTACTGTGTGTACATGTCCAGTTTCACATAACTCGTTTGATCAGTTTGTAGTTGAGACTAGTAGCTTCAAAATAAGCTATCACTCATGAAAAAATTTACACTATACTGTGAGATCTAACTTGTAGAAGTACAGTAAAATGTGCGCTGAGAAAACTCTAACTGATAACTAACTTTCACAGTAACATGAAAATACGTAGATTTCTTCACACAAGAAGAATGCGCTCAAATCCTTCTACACAAACATGTGTTTCTATTAGAGAAGATGTGTACAGAATGGCTTGGCCTCACTTCGCTCATAGCCATGGAAAACTCTCCTATGCTGATTAGTTCTTCCTTACCATCTCTCTTATAGATGAATACCCGACAATTCAGGTTCTACTTTTCATCTCTACATACGTGCACTTTCTTCTACTCTATATGCACTCTCTCTATTTCTCAGCCTCCTTATTATGATCTTCTAACTCATTTATATACATATTTGTTCCGAGATTCAAAACTCATAATTCTAGAAGTTTCTAAGTATTATATTACAAGTGTGGATTTTTCCCTTCACTAAGGCTTGATTTTCTGAATGCTTTATTCCTGCTTCTCTTTGTCTTACTTCATCCT